>NC_061157.1:1607573-1920073 GCF_022113875.1 Hydra vulgaris | reverse complement strand
GTCTATTTTATAGAAGTTTTATCAGTTAAGCTTAATCATTTTCCCCAACATCTTCTGCTTCTTCGTCTTTGCTTTCTGATGTAGACCATCGCAGTAGTTTATTATAAAAGTCAATATGACGATGTTGGATATACTTAATACACTTTCTTAAGTCATTCATTCTATTTTATTGAAACCTTTCCGTTTGGGTAAAGAAGCTGTTCTGGCAGGTTCACTTTGTTTTGAGTATTTTTTTGTATCATTAAAGTATATTTGACACTAGCATTGATAATTTCAATAGCTTTACATTGACCTACATTGTCACAATCGTGTTGAAAATGGTAAAATTTGCTTATTGCAAACTGAGTTTGTTGGTTTCTGGGTTTACCCATTATTTCGATTGAGGTAACGTTTTTTTTACAGTGGACTGGCCACCAACTTTTAACATCGTAAACTAGAGATAAACTCTCTGCATTAACCACTAAAAACTTTTTTTGATTACTACAATTTAATATAATTTTTTTTATTTCTTGATCACTGTACACTCTGTTATGCCTTTTTAACTCTCTTTTTATTTTTTTAACTCTCTTTTTATTTTTTTAACTCTCTTTTTATTTTTTTAACTCTCTTTTTATGATCGAAAAGTCACAGAGCAAAAAGCTGTGCCTTCTGATCGGGAAAAATCTTTTTAATCCACTTATTGTCAGTAAGCACCATACAAAGTTTTGAAAAGCAACGGTTATTATTTAGCCCCTCACAATTATTGGCACAATTATTGGCAAAAGTTGAGTTCATCATACTCTTGAGGACATTTAGACAGGTAGTACAAAAGAAAGAAGCAAGTTTCATTTGGAGACTTTCTAGCCTGGCCCTCGTGATAAAGATAGATTGCTGCAAGGTTTCTTTTCACATCATGAATAGAAAATACATTAACCATTAACTGCCTTAGGTAAAATACCTCTTGCTTAGATATTTTGGGTAATGTTTTGCATCTACTACTAGGGACAAAATATTTACATTTTTTTCTTTTCTAGCATCCTGTACATCTTGTTTTATGGTTTAATAAAAATTTTTTGCACGTCTGTTATGTACTGCCAACTCAGTTACTGCTGTTTGCTTACCAACTTCATTAGGTGAGGTGATTTTATCTTTAGCATTAACTCTTCCCATATGCAACAGGTGTCTACTTGATGTTGCCGAAACGTAAATGAAAGTGCTCATTGTAGTAGTTATAATAAGGCTTGTAACTGAACTTTAATCCTCCATTTTTTTTCATGAATAGTTCATACATTATTTTCACGTTCAAAGCTTCACTCAAAAAAAAACTTTTCTTTCCGCCAGAGTGGATTAGTTTTTTTTCCAGAAGCAAAAGATCAGTTTTTCAACTCCACCTCTGTGCAAGTTTTATAAAATCGGTAAGGAAGGAGGCGTGAACTTCCTTTCAAATGCTCATCAGCGGTGCTCTATAATAAGACCGTAAGGACTTTAGAAGGCACCAAAAATAAAAAAAAGAAGATTTCCATATTATACATTTTTCTGTTTGTGAGCCTATACCTTAGCTAGTATATCATGTCAATCATCTGGGTTTCTTATCTTTTTTTTATAACTTGTATGATCAGACTCACTACCATTATCACCCATTTAAAAAAGCAGTTAATTAACTTAAATATATATCAACTTAAATATATATATATATATATATATATATATATATATATATATATATATATATATATATATATATATATATATATATATATATATATATATATATATAATATGGGTATATATTCGCTTATATGTGCGAATGTGTATATTAATTTATATATATTCACTTTTACTTTTATTTTGTCTATTTATGATATTATGTATTAAACGATATCTTATTTTATTTTTTGAATTCTTGTAAACATTTATTCAATTTTTCTTATATACTATATATTCTTCAATAACTTTGTAAAAAATTATAAATTGTAACACGGTGCTCGGCGATAAGGCAAATTAATGCCTTCTTCTTGCTCCGGCCGTTAACTTAATTGCAAATTTTTGTAAACTGTAATACTTATTAAACGGCGAAAATATAATGTTAAAAAAAAAAAAATCACTATTAAAGTGAAAATATAATA
Organism: Hydra vulgaris; assembly: GCF_022113875.1. Taxonomy (NCBI): domain Eukaryota; kingdom Metazoa; phylum Cnidaria; class Hydrozoa; order Anthoathecata; family Hydridae; genus Hydra; species Hydra vulgaris. The sequence continues at coordinate 1,917,968 of NC_061157.1, read as the reverse complement.
ATAAAAAAAAAAAAAGAAAAAAAAAAAAAAAAAATCACACATAATAAATCAACTTTATTCACCACGCTGTTGTAGGTAGGCTCTCTTGTCAAACCCCTATTCCGACGTTGAGCGTCCTTTGCGTCTGCGAGCTTGTATTTCTAGAAAATAGGCAAAATGGAGTATATAGGGATTTGCGCTGCGGTGTGCACATACACCGACTGAGGGTTTGGAGTAGGCAGGTTCTCTTTTAAATAAAGTCGTTTTTTTACATTTTCGGACCTTGAGGACAGCGTCGGAATAACGGTTTGACAAGAGTGCCTACCGCTCACTGATCTCTATAATATTATTATAGAGATCAGTGCTACCGCTGTTGTACGCTGTATTAAAACAAGAATGTGGTTACGTTTGGTCCGCTGTCTTTAGCGCAATGTTTCTTGTTTTTTGTTAAATGGGCTGAAGTCCGGATTTCAGCCCTTTTAACAAAAAACCAAAACTTTTAGACACTGTACAGGCGAGAAAAAACTTTTGACATAAAACTTTTTAACACAAAATGATGGGGCTATCCTTAGAATATACAAATTTGCAAAAAGTCAATTTTGTAAAATATGCGACTTCCGCCCTTTTAACATTCACCGATTTATTTTCAAATGAGCAACTTTTTTTTTTTATTATTTATTTATTTAATTGTTATATATAAGCATTTTACAACGTTCTTATTTACAAGCTTCAAAATTAAAATAAAAGAATGACAGGAGCAAGTCCAATATAGTAAACGTAAAGCCTTTTTTTTTCTTTCACAAATTCACTTTATATTAATATATACTTTTTCATATTATAAAACAATATAAAATAATTCCAATAGAATAAATAGATAAAAAAAAATAATAATAAAAGAACTTTAATAAAACAAGATTTTATAGTATAATAAGAATTAATAAAAGAAAATCCCAAAAAATTTTTCGAAGCATGTCATTTTGATATTTTAACATAAATAATAAATAATAAGCACTTAATGTCTATGAGGTTTAATTCATAGACATTTAGTGCTTTTATTTCTGTGAATAACGACTTAGCGTGGGTGTATTTATGCACATTAAATATAATTCTACATGCTTGTTTTTGTTTGATATATATTTTTTTAATGCTAAAACGCGAGTACTTGCCCAAGCAATATTACAATAGCTAATGTAACTGTGCATGAATGAGTAATATATATCTATTAAACATTTTTTACTTAGTAGATGTTTTATTTTATGCATAATGCCTATTGCTTTAAAAATTTTACTTTCAATGAGCATAATATGATTTTTCCAATTAAGATGTTCATCAAATAATACTCCTAAAACTTTCATTGATACGACTCTTTTTACTATAAAATTATTTATCATAAGCTGAGGAAATTGAGAAGAAAAATCGATAACTTGTCTTTTTGAGGAAAACAGACAAGTTATCGGATTTAGATGGTTGATGAAGTTAAATGAATTTAGTTTTACTAATGTTCAACGAGAGTTTGTTTGCTTTGAACCAATCGCTAAGATTTTCCAGTTCACGATATACTGTGGAAAAAATTGTTTTTATATTGGAGTGCGAACAAAAAAGATTAATACCATCGACAAAGAGAATAAAATTAAGTATATCTGAGGATAGGTACATATCATTTAACATAACAATTGGGTCCGAAAATTGAGCCTTGGGGAATTCCACAATTTATTGGTTTTAACTTTGTACAAGTTGAGTCATAACATACTCCTTGTCTTCTATTTTTTAAATAACATCGTAGCCACTTTAGGTTGCTATTTTTCACTCCATATGTTTCTAGTTTGTGTAGAAGAATTTCATAATCAACAGTGTCAAAAACAATCTTGACAAGTCAATAAACGAGCCGAGAGTATAATTATTGTTACCAAACCCATTTAGAATTTGTCTGGCTAAATCAGTTATTGCATGATGAGCCGAATGCCCTTTTCTAAAACCAAACTATTAATAAATAAGATATTATGTTTTTCAAGATAACTATATAGTCTGTTATACATAATGCGCTCGAGCACCTTTGAAAAACAGGAGAGAATGGATATTTGTCTGCAGTTAAATGTTAAAGAATCGTCGCTATTTTTGTATACAAGAACTACTCTTGCTATTTTTAATTGACCGAGAAAAACACCAGTTGCTAATGACACTTTAAAGATTAAATAAAGAGGTAATTTAATAACATCAAAAACAGTTTTCAGAACATTAACATTATTATCGCCAAACCTGCACTCTTATTTGTTTTAAGTGCATTAAAAGAAACTCGAAGTTACTAATAATTCAAGCTCATCCATTATATTTTTTGTATTTAATTTCATTGCTATTTGTATTTTAAGAATTTTTTATAAAGCTTTTGTTTTTTTCTAGATGATTTTTTATAGCCATTTGTCATCCACGTGGTTATTAAAGGTTTTAGAAAAAGTAGTTTTTTCAAGTTTTGGAAAAGATATTTCATATTGTTAATAAAACAATTTTATAAACAAGTCGTATGCATCATAAAGCGTGTCCACGATAAATTATACCATAATATGGTATTGTGGACACGGGTAAAATGCAAAATGGCGGAATTTTCAATGTGTAAAATGCAAAAAAAAAGTGTGAAAAATTTCTGTTAACCTTAAGCTAACCGCTGTTCCAATCAAAACACTTAGTCAATGATGGTAGATTCAATCTTTTTAGTCTTTTGCAGTATTAAAGTTGTCTTACGCTAAAAGTCTATTTTGTTGCTTTGCGTTGTATAGATTCAACCAAGGTTTTATCAGTTTTTAAATAAGAAGCCCAAGTAGACACTGAGTATTTATGGTTTGGGTCTAATAAAGATTTTATTATTATTTTTATATATTTTTTTGCATACCAAGAATTTGTAAGGATTTTGAAACAACTTTTCGAAAATGAGTGCTCCACTTGGCGTTACATGATATAATAACTTTAGTGGAGCTTTTTAGGGATTGATTTATTATACCTTTTTATTTTATTTCCCATTTATTCCAAAATATCTTAATTTAAGTCTGTTTTGAGGTAGAGAATCAACGCTTTAGCGAAATCTAGATTACATCAATAAATTGGTGAAATACTATAGTAGAAATTGAAAATATATCAAAAAAGAAAATAGAAAATGAAATAATATCAAAAGTCTCTATTAGATTAGTTACGCATAATTTATGTTGAAGAAAGCTATATTGATTTGCAGAGAGCATTTTATTATCTTTAATGTGCTTAAGGTGGTACAACACCGAAAAAACTAGGAAATTAAATTTTTTTTTTGAGTTTTTCAATTTTGCACAAAATATGTGTCAAATTAATTAAAGAACTTTTAGCCAAAGTTTCAGAGCTAAAGAATTTATTTTTCTCTAGATATGAGCAATTTATTAGAACATTATGTATCTTTTTTCCTTAGCAACGGAAATACTAAATATTTAACATGGTTGCTAGGGCATTTTCTTCCTAAAAATAAGCTCAATTTTACTGCAGTCTTCAAGCTTTATAAGCTTGATGTCACTTCTATGTTTTCCGAATTGAAATTCAATTTAAGGCAATATTCTCAACCACTAAACACGTTTTCAAACGGTTGTGTTTAGATCATATCCCATTCGAAACGAATAATTTTTACTTGCGTATTTTGCCGAACAACATTTAAAAAAAAATTACGGAGCAATATTAATAACAACAACACACGTGCCTTGTTCGAGAGATATATTATTGTTAGTTACTTAAAAATTGCTTTATTACGTGGTCTTTATTTTGTTAACTTTATTGATTTTACAGTGGGTTATTTTATTAATTCATGGATGTAATAGTTCTTAAAGGTTAGTGTTTCTTTCATATACATAATTCTTAATAATATAATAACAATAGTTATATATATGTGTGTGTATATATATATATATATATATATATATATATATATATATATATATATATATATATATATATATATATATATATATATATATACATATATATATATATATATATATATATATATATATATATATATATATATATATATATATATATATATATATATATGTATATATATATATACATATATATATATATATACATATATATATATATATATATATATATATATATATATATATATATATATATATATATATATATATATATATATATACATATATATATATATATACATATATATATTTATATAATTTTCAAATGAATAACAATTAAAAAAAAAAAATTTAACAACATTAATTGATATCTTTTATCAACATTAATTGATATCATCAGGTAAAAAAAAAATTACAATTTCTATATATAAACAATTTATTTGGCTGCATTAAAAATTTAATATTTTTACAATTGTTACCATAATTACATTTTATAAGATAAGTAATTATCATGAAGAAACTCTGACAATAATAGAAAAAGAGTCAGTTGAGTTTTTGCATTTTTGTGTTGAAGTAAGATGTTTGTAAATATAGGATGTCTTATCTAAATTTAAATGTTCTGAAACCGTTGTTGTGTAGTGTCTGGTGTTTTCACCAATATATCCAGCATTACAGCTGGAGCAAACAAATTTATAGACAACAAAGGATTTTAAATTTGGGGGTTAGGGGTTTTTGATGAAATCATACTACTTATTTTAAAAGTTGTAAAAACTAGTCTTGCTTTTATATTATCTTTACAATATTTTAAATGTATTTAATTAATTGATGCTGAAATGTATTTGAAAATTTTCCAATATAAGAGAGCTTAAAGTAATGTATATCAGATGGTTTTGGAGATGACATGTTTTCTTTAGGAGAGATAAAATTGTTTAGTCAATTTTTGAAGGTTTTGTCAATTAAGTTGAAGGCAAAAGAGTTTTTTGGAGAGTTTATTTAAATTTTACAATTTCTAGCGCCCATCATAGTATTTGTAGAAAAGAGAAAGAGAAGCAACATTAAGATGTGACAATGTTTGGAGGTTGGCTGCAAGAACAGGTCCAACTATGTTTACCATTATGCACCTTATCAAAAAGAGAAAGAGCATCATTGGAAGATCTGCCCCAGATATGGCAACTATTCCATAAAAGTATGACAGGATCAATAGTATGTGGCAAGTATAGTATAATAATAGTATGTGGCAAGCCTGATAAGGAGATGCATGCTATTTTATTTTGAAATGGATTTGAATGGTTTCTGAGAATGATCAGAGGTAAGAGTTAATTCTAGGAGCCAAAGTGTAGATGATTCATCAAGTATATTAACGTTCATAAAAATAGGAAGATCTCGATTATTGTGATAACAATTAGCTAAAAACTATTAAGTCTTATCTGAGTTAAAGTTCATTAGCCATTCAAAGCCTATATATATACATATATATATATATATATATATATATATATATATATATATATATATATATATATATATATATATATATATATATATATATATATCACCGTTCTCCTAAATGAGCAATTAGTCTCAACTCAAATTCCAAATTCCATGTGAAAGATTTTATGTTATAAAATTGGTAGTAATCCAAATAGGTAAAAGATCACTTGGGTAAAATATTGCTTTTCTGAAAGTTTTTTCTAATAAGTTAACTCTAGAATAATTTCAATAATAGTTTGGTAGTAATCCAAATAGGTAAAAGATCATGTGGGTAAATAAAAAAGAAATATTAAAATAAATTCCACATTTAAAGCAACAACATTCTTGACAAAAAAAATTCTTTACAAATTCCAAACTGTTCACAGACTTTTGCTGTTAAAATCAACTAGGCACATTTCTAACCTTTTTCCATAATATGGATGGCTGATAGGTCATTTGTATCGTTGCCAATGGTTCTGAAAACAATGATGAATAGATTCTATTGCTTGCTCACTGTAGATTCCAAGAGAAGACCTTGTAATTTGGATGAAGTCGTTAACATGGAAAAACACTGCATGTACTTTTGGAGTGATGCTTCCTCTTGGCAATGCCAAATATGAATCTCTGAATGAATCAATTTTTTCTGCATAAGTGCAATCCAACTTGTTGCCAAAACATGCAGAAACAATGAGACCAAACTTTCGAAAGCTGTCAATGATGCTGAAAACTTGAAAGGCACTGTCATTTTTAGCCAGTGTTTAGAGAAGGTCGAACTAAATAAAGATATACCCTTTTGATAAAGGATGTGGATTTGCTATTTTAGATTCAGAATCAGCAATAAAAAAAATCAAAGATCAACTTGGTAACTACACTATTTCTGCTGTCGATCCTACACAAAATTTTCTTTGTTTAATTCAACAAACTCTCAGTAAATTAAAAAAGGAAAAAAAATTGATAAAAAAACTTAAGATAAAATATATCCTTCTGACGCTGTTCCACCTAGATTATATGGATGCATTAAAGCACATAAAAGTGATAAAGGTTACCCTACGCGAACTATAGTTTTAACTATTGGTAAACCAGCTCATAAACTTTTGCAACATCTTTTTGAAATAATACAACCTACATTTACTACAAAAAAATTCTTTTTCATTCATATCTGAGGCTAAAGAATGGTTTATAGATAAAAATGAAATTCAAGTTTCGTTTGATATTATTAATTTATATCCATTGATTCCACTAGATAAAGCAACAATTTCTATAATTGATATTCTAAGCAAAGATAAAGATAATCCTAAGATGCGAACTAAATTGTCATTAGTAGATATTCACAAGCTTATTGAACTTTGTGTAAATAAATGTTTTTTATGGGACAAAATACATATCTTAAATTCTTGTCTGATTGGTTAGTCCATTATGGTTATTATCAACAAATCGCGACAATGGTAACTTAGTGATGACACACCATTGGAGACCACTTTTTGTTAAACTTAAGTCTAAATCTGCAACATTGCAATGACATTATTTTTGATTTTAGTTATTATGAATTTTATATAACAGTTTTTTTAGTTTGATAATGGTTTATACTATATAAGCCAAAATATCACCATATAATAATACAATTGTTCTTGGCTTTTTATTGTCAATAATACCAGTTCTGTGCGCTCTTTCTATCATTACATCTTTTACATTGAGGTTATTTTCAAGGTTTATTATTTTTACTTCCGTATCATCCCAGTTTTTGTTATCATTTTCTTTGACTCCTTCGATTCAAAGATTATTTCTCCTTCAATAATTTTCTAGTTGTCTAAATCTATTTTTTTTCATTCTCCTCTATGATTGCATTCGACCATATTTTATTTTCCACATCACTGACATTTTTACCATTAATCAATTTTTTTCCGAATTGCTGACTTTTTTATCATGGCAATCCTGATAGAACATAAGACTTTCTTCAATGTCTTTTTGTATTTTTTCATACTTTATCATCTTGTTTATTTTTTTTAAGATCGGTATTTCGGTTTCCTTCTTTAAAACTTCATAAGTATTCTTTAATTTCTTTTAGCAATCTATCGATTCAATCGTTAGTCAGTTTTAAATTTGCACTTATTAACGCTAATATATCTATTTGTTGTTTTTGGAACATTTTTTGAAATACTTCACGAACTAATTTTATTGAGACTTCAGTGTTAAGTTTTGAACTCATTATTGATAAGATTTGAAAAATAAATAAATAAATAAAATGCAATATCAATTTTTATTATTTTATTTCGTTTGTAGCAAATGCACGTCCGTTCACTACAGAACCGCAATTTGTAAAGATTCGACATGCTGAAATGGTGGAGACATTTCGGAGTCAGATTTCCAGTTATACAATGTTTAGCAGAGATGTTTTATCGATTCCGACTTGCTTCTGAGTCAGTGTTTAGCACAGGTCGTAGAATTCTTGATAAATATTATAGTTCTATGATTCCAAGCACATTGGAAGCCATTGTAAAATTGGTTAAAATCTTGAGGTATTTTGGTTTTTATTCTTTAATTTTAATTTATTTACTAAATTAAATTTTTCAATTAAAAGAAAAAAACGGTATTTCGATCTCCATTATAAAAAAAGAAAACGAAGCTGCTCTAGTTTCTTAGGAAAAAAAGAAAAATACTAGTGAACATTGTCAATAAGAAGACTTATGCAAGATTTTGTTTGGAATGTACGTGAAGTCTAACACTGTTATTAATAAAATTATTGCTGTTTATTGTTATTGTAAAATCATTTATTTCTGAAAAAAGTTTTCTTTTATTATTTTCTGAAGTTTTTATTCACCACCATCTTAAATTATAATTTAAAAATATAATTTGTAATGTAATAGTAAATAGATCTTTAAAAACAGGAAATAAGGGGTTATTCATACAACAAAACGTAAAACATAAAATATTGTACAAGTTAAGTTCATAAACATTTAAAACATTCATATCTTTAAATAGAGGTTTGGTATTTGAAAAATGATTTAAAAAATATATTATTCGAATTGCATGTTTCTGATGGCGGTAAAGACGTTGCAACTAACTTTTACCTGTACTTCCCCAGGCAATATTTGCATAGCTCATATAGCTATGAATAAATGAGTAGTATAGTTGTTTTAAATTATTTTTATTTAGATAATTTCTGGCCTTATAGAGGATACCAATACTTTTCGCAACTTTTGTTGATATATAATTAATATGAGCTTTCCGTGTCATATTTTCGTCAAGATAAATACCTAGAAATTTTAAAACGGAATCTTTTTTTATTTCTACTTTTTCAATATAAAGTTTAGGTAAATCATAAGGCAAAAAGCGTTTTTTTGTTGAGGAGTGGAAAAGGATCCACTTTGTTTTCTCAATATTTAAGGTTAATTTATTGCATTTAAACCAGTTAGAAACTTGATTAAGTTCTTTATTCATATCTAAAAATAGTTTGTTAATGTCTTTGTTTGACAAAAATAAATTGGTATCGTCGGCAAACATGATGCTTATAAGATTCGAGGCCTTATTTAGATCGTTGACGTATACTAAAAAGAGAATTGGGCCAAGGATAGAACCCTGTGGAACACCACATTTTATTTCAATTAATATTTTATTTTGAAGATTAATAGGAAGCAATTCTTCTCCGTGGTAAACGAATTGCTTTCTATTTGACAAGTAGCTTTTATACCATTTGATCATTTTACCAGTTATTCCGTAAAACTCAAGTTTTTTAAGTAAGATATCATGATTGACTGTATCAAAAACCTTTGATAAATCGACAAAAACATCAAGTGTATATTGTGATTTAGCAAAAGAATTTGAGACTTCACGTGTAAATTGAATAATGGCTTGTTCAAATGAACTATTTTTTTTTAAAGCCGACCTGATTTTTATATAGTACATTATTTGAAACCAGGTAGCTGTATGTTTTTTCAAAGATGATTTTTTCTAATATTTTTGAAAACGTAGGAAGGATAGAAATAGGGCGAAAACAATACAACAGGGAAAATCCCTTGTTGTATAGATGTTTGGAAAACTTTAAATAAAATATTTTTCAAACTTTCATAGCAATCTATAATAATGTTCCCGTTTATTCCATCCACACCGGTTGCTTTGTTTTTTTTTAAAGATTTGAAGGCTCTTTCAAACTCTTCAATCGATAAGTCTAGAAATAAGTTATGGGAAGAAAGTAAATTATTTGAAGTTGTCAAAAAATCATTAAAGGAAATATTTGTTGATGGAATCCTATCAGCCAACCTACTTCCGATATCAGTAAAGTATTTATTAAATTCTTTCGCTATTTCATTTGGTTCATATACACATACATTGTTTATCTTAATCATTTTCGGAAGGAAATTTGAACAGGTTTTCTGTTTTCCCGTTATTTCTTTCAATGTTTTCCATATTTGTTTTGAGTCATTTTTATATTTAGTCATTAAATTAGAGTAATAATTTTTTTTTAGGTTTTTGCGAATTTTTTCAAATAGAGTTTTGTAATTTTTAAATATGCGTAAATTAGCATGAGATTTTGTTTTTAAATATTTTATATACAATTTTTGTTTAATTTTTGAAGATTTTTGAGACCCTTAGTAATCCAAGGACTACTTAAGGTTTTTGGTTTTAAGGTTATTTCGGAAACGGGAAAATTCGCATCGTACACCGAGAAGAATGTATTAAAGAACTTATTATAGATTGCAATTATGTCTTCATTAAAATTTATATGCTTCCAGTTTAACAATGATAATTGATATTTAAATGCTTCTAAATTTTTTTGTTAAAAATACGTTTTCTTATAGTTTGACTTTTATTAATGTTAGGAGTTGAAATTGTGTTAATCGTTAGAAAAATGGGGAAATGGTCTGATATCTGATTTTATAATGCCTATTTGAATGTCATTGTTATATATATTTGTTGTTAAAGTATTGTCTATAAGGGTGGTTGAGTTTTCTGTTATTCGAGTAGGCCGGTTGATAAGCGGTATTGCTCCTGATACAAATATTTCATCATAAAATTTTTTTATTTTTTTGTTTTCGCTATATCGTAAACAATCCATATTTAAATCGCCAATTACAAAGTTTTTTTTCTTTTCTTTGTTTTTTTTTTTTGTTTTTTTTTTTTTTTTATATATATAAACTAGTATTTATTTACAAAATTTTATAAGTTAACATTATCTCAACGTGTTTAATATTAAAGTTACAATCTATCATTTTTTTTAATACTACTATAGTTTACACCTTTTTAAAATAATAAGTTTCACTATGGTTGCAATAATAATGGTGTTACAATAATAAGAAGATGAAAGGTTTTACAATAGTTACCATGGTTATATATATATATATATATATATATATATATATATATATATATATATATATATATATATATATATATATATATATATATATTTATTATTATTATTATTATTTTTTTTTTTTATTTATATTTTGATTTTTTAATTTTTATATATTTTTTTGTGTTTTTGCATTTTATATTTTTATGTATTTTTCGATTTTATATTTTTTTGTATTTTTTTTTTGTATTTTTTTTTATTTGAGTGCCGTTGAGCGGAAAGAAATCGAAAGGTTTGAAAAAGTTAAAGAGGAAGATGTTTTTAAAAAAGATTTCAAGAAGTTTTTGTTTAAAGGAAGGAAATTTTAATAATATAACAGCAAAAAATTACAAGACTTTTACACAAACATCACATTACGTACGCTACAGAAAAACATTTAAAAAGGGAAATTATAATTCATAAATTAAAGGCTGGCAGTGATTTTTTAACCATAATTAATAATATTTTGTTGTAAAAATAATAATTCGTAGAGAAATGGAAAACATCACTAAACATATAGTTCTTTTATTGAGCTAGCGTGTCAGTTTAGCTCATATGTTTAGTTTCAGTCTTCCCTTTTCTACTTGGCATATTATATCTTTAACACAAAAAAGTTGACAGAAAATGTCCGTAGTGTTTCTACGGACATGATAATTATATTTTAAAGTAATAATATTCCTGATTTTCCTGATTATTACCCTGATCACTGCCATTGGACTGATTTTCATGTTACTAAACATGTGGTGGCATCTGCTGTTCCATATCTCACTCATGATGGTTTGAGTGAGTGTCAAAAACAGTTGCGAAATAGGGTTTTTTTCCGATAAATTCGCGGTTCCGATAGAGAAAATCGAATTTATTGGAGAAAAACCCTTTTGGGACGTCAAGGAGTTATATACATGTTTAAAATATTCCCAAATTTCAACAGAGGGAGGACAGTAGGCAAAGATGTGAAGATTGTCCTCGATTTTACCACAAGTTTTACATTTGTTGTTTTTGACAATCTGTTGCCTTGTGCTTTTGGCTAGCAAGGCCGCAGAAGGTAGGCTGTTGTGCAAAAATCGAATGAAGATGTTTTGAGTCGGTCCGCATGCGTGGGAGGTAAAGTTCTTTTTCCAAATTTGGGTCCACGGCATTGTTGTTTTTGTTGAACCGTTCCAGAAAAGTTCCGCTGGTACGACTGTCTTTTTATTTTTTGCCACTTCTAAGTAAAAAATTTTTGTTGATTTTAGGGGATGTTAAAAAGGGACCCGTTTTTGCCTAAGATTTCAATAGTTGTTTTGTAGTACTGAGACATTTTGTTGTCCCAGTGTTTTGGAAAATTGTTCTGTTTCAAAAAGTTCCAGCTTGGGTTTTGGTTTGTAAATTTAATAAGTGAGCTTGCTAACCAGTACTTTAAAAATTAGTAATTATTGTGAGTGTTATCCTATCCGCATTCTTTCAGTTGAAAGAGTGTTTTGAGGCGGAGCGCAAGGCTTTGCTCCTTCGGTGATAAAATTCCGAGACCCCCGCTTCTGACGGGTAGGAAAAGCGTCTCTCTTTTGACCGGATTGAAATTGGTCTTTTGCCACAGATTTTCGAAAATGGCACAGTGCAAACGTTCTATTACCCATTCGGGAACGGGAAACACGTTTGCCAGAAACCACACTTTTGACAATGCTAACGTGTTTATTAACGTAGTCTTTCCCCTAAGTTACAAAGTACGTAGTCCCAGAAACTTGAGTTTTTTCTCTATTTTGTTTAGAGTTACTAGCCAGTTGAAATTTGTAGTTTTACTCAGTCTGGTATAAAAAGTAACACCTAAAATTTTAAAACCGGTGTTATTAGTCCACTCTATGTTGTCCAATTTCGGGTACATTTGGGATCAAAACCCCCAAGAGCAAGACCCTTGGTTTTTGAGGCATTGATCACTGAACCACTTGCTTTTTCAAACAATTTTACTTTTTCGAAAAAAAAGCGGACTGATTTTACGTCCCTGGCAAAAAAGTTCGAATCGTCTGCGTACTGCTGTATTTTAAGGGATTTCGGTGTTCCTGGTAATGGGAATCCCTCGATTCTGCTGTCCGCTCTGATCACTAAAGCGAGAGCTTCAGCCACAAAGACATACAACAAAAGAGAGAGGGTCGCCTTGTCTGACTCCCCTTTCGGTAAGGAATGGGGCTGACAAGAACCCGCAATTCAGAATAGATGCCGAAATTTCTGAATATAGAGTGCTAATAAAGGATATAAAGTTTTCTTCGAGATTAAATTTTTGGAGAATCTGCAGCAGAAACGCACGATCGACTTTGTCAAACGCCTTTTCTTGATCTATTGACAAAATGAAACTAGGTAGATTTTTAAATTCCGCGTAATCTATTAGATCACGGACTAAGTGTAAATTTGAGAAAATTCTTCTACCTGGAATCCCACAAGTTTGATTTGGTTCTATAATTTTCCCCATTACTTTTGCAAGTCTTAGGGCCAGCGCTTTTGTGATTATTTTGTAATCAGCGCCGATTAGGGATATGGGCCTCCAATTTTTACATTCAGTAAGATCTCCTTGCTTGGGAATTAGTGAAATTATTGATTTTTTCATAGAGTGGCTGGTATTTTTTTCTACGAAAAGTATTTCGTAAGCAAGCTCTTCAAAATCATTTTCTAAAATGTGCCAAAAAGTTTTATAAAATTCAGCTGGAAGTCCGTCATAGCCCGGAGATTTTCCGTTTTCAAATTTAAAAAGGGCTTCTTTTAACTCCGCGCCGGTTAGGCAGGTGTTTAAAAATTGATTTTCATCATCACTCAAAAGTTTAGTGATGTGTGACAAGACATAGTTTTGGCTGTCTTTGCATAAATTCGTTTTGGTGTAAATGTTTTTGTAATATGAAACGAGGGAGTTTAATATCTCACCAGGTTCACTCGTCAATGTGCCGTCGTTCTTGCCAATTACGGTAATTGACTTGTTCCGCTGTTGAACTTTTTCTAAACTATACAAAAATTTTGAAGGTTTTTCTCCTTCTTCAATTAGTTTTTGTTTCGTGCGAATAAACGCTCCTGGAAACTGGAGCAAGAAAAGAACATCGCGTTTTTCTTTGATGCTATCTAAATTCGGGTTAGCGTTTTGTCGCTCCCGTTGGATTTCGTTTTCAATCCTTTTCATTTGTTTTTTGTTTTTCGCACTTTTCTGTATCGATATATGTTGTAATTCAACCCTAACAAAAAGTTTACAGTCGTCCCACCATTTTAAAAGTGAGTTGTAGGACCGTTTTTTAACTTGCCAATCTTTAATTAAGAGTTCAATTTTTTGCCTGTGCACCTCTATTTCCAAAAGGGAACAATTTAATTTCCAGTATCCTCTCCTTGTTTTACTAAAATTGACGGTTGTTGTCACGAACTCGTGGTCGGAAAAGGGGTTGGTGAGAATTTTTGTATTTTTGGTGAGAATTGTTGTTTTATTTTTTATTTTTTTTTTACTAATCACTCTCCTAGTTATGAAATTCTCTAAAAAATATTTTATCATATTTAATAATATCGTATTTACCTTCTTTGCGTAGTCGTTTGACTTCCTCCCAAAGCTTTTTCCTTCTTTCCATTTTTTCATTCGAGTAATCTTCTTTAATAAAAATTCCTGTTCCCTTGAGTTTTTTTGCTGATGTTAGAATTTTATTTTTATTTTTAAAATCTAATAGTTTGATAATCATGGTTCTTGGAGATTAATATTGATACTATCAAATAGAATGATTGTGATAAATTTATCTTCTTTAACTTTTCCGATACGATAAGCTCTTTCAATTATTATGTACTCTGAGTTTTCCAGCTTGTTCCTAAATATATTTTTAAGCTCATTTGCACAATCATTCCAATTTTCAGCGGGCAGTTCAGTTAATCCATCAATCCTTAGGTTATTCTGTCGTGAACGGTTTTCCAAGGATATAAATTTGTTTTTTAAGTTGCTAATTTCGCTATTCAACAGACTGTTTGTTTGTGATATTTTGTTCAAAAAGGTTTCTTCCCGAAAGTTAACACTTTCCTTTAAATCACTTATGTCTTTTTCAATTATTACAACTTTCAACTTGCTTTTATTAAATTCGTTTTCAAGTTTGTCAAGCCGATCTGTTATTATTTTTAAGCTCGCACTTAAAATATCTGTAAATATCTTTTCCTGATTTTCTATAGCAGTTTCTTTTAATATGCTTTTTTTTTTGCTTATCAAGTTTGCTGCTTATAAGTTTTTCTATATTTTTCATCATAACCTCCATTTTTTAAAAATAATTAATCGCTCGATAAACACGTCTTGCTCGTTCAATGCTGCAAACCAAAAAAAACAAAAACATATTATGTATGAAGCATAACATAAATATATATATATATATATATATATATATATATATATATATATATATATAATATATATATATATATATATATATATATATATATTAGGGTGAGTCAAAAAAATTTTTTTTCTTGTTACAGGCTCTAGACTTTGCTAATAGTTATTAATATTGATACTATCAAATATGAGAATGATTGTAATTTAAAGGGCGCAACTTTATTGGGAAAATTACCGGTACCCTAATATTTTGGAGAAAAAAAGTTTCAAAAGTAAATCAAACTGGTACTCAAAAGAAGCAAAGTTTTGTAAAAAATTCGACAATAATAATCGTTTTATAAAAATCATATTGCTGAAAAAAATTGTCATTAAAAAACATGTAAAAATGCACCTTTTTCACTTTTTGATAAAAAACTATGGTTATTTTAAAAATTTTTAAAAAATTTCGCTTTATTTGAGTACCTACATTGCATAATTTGGGTATATATATAATATATATATATATATATATATATATATATATATATATATATATATATATATATATATATATATATATATATATATATATATATATATATATATATATATATAATATATATATATATATATATATATATATATATATATATATATATATATATATATATATATATATATATATATATATATATATATATATATATATATATATATATATATATATATATTATATATATACCCAGCTAGCTCACTTACGTTAGGCCAACGTTTGGAAAACCATCACGAACGTCAGCTGTTTTTCCCAATGCAAAACCAACGTTGGTTCAATGTCATTTTTTTAATGATGAAATTAATACTGACGTAACTAAAATCAGCTGGCACATTTGTATTGGTCCGACGTCTGTGAAAACATCGCAAAAAATTGATTGTTTTTACGATCTAAACCCAACGTTGATCCAATATATATAAATCAACGTTAATCCAATGCATGTAAAAACTTCGCAAAAGCTTGATTTTTTTATACAATCTAAACCCAACGTTGTTTGTATGTGTATAAACCAACGTTGATTTAATGCATATACATTAAATCAACGTTGATCCATATACATTGGAACAATGTTAGACTTTAAACAGTGGATCAACGTTGCGTTTGCATCAAGAAAAGGCAGATATACAATTATACATTTGTATAATTTATGAGAATTATTTTTCATTCAAATATTTTAATTGATTATGGAAATATATTTTGCTTATATATTTTCTCTTTTTTGATGAAATATCAAGCGTTGAACCAATGTTGTTTTTTGGTTGTTAGTGACGTCGCATTTGTAACCAGAACTATATAAAAACAATTTTGGCGGTCGATGTTGGGCCAACGCAACGCACAACATTGTTCTAACATTTTATCAACGTATGTATTCTGGCTGGGTATGTGTGTGTGTGTGTGTGTGTGTGTGTGTGTGTGTGTGTGTGTGTGTGTGTGTACATACTTGGTTATATTTAAATTTATATTATATTTAAGTTTTGAATTTTTGTTTTGGACATTTTTTTGATATTTTAATTACTCGTAAGATATTTGAAAATTTCCAAATAATTGCTTGTGTCTAAAATGAGTGTTTTAAGATTAGCTTTTAAGGAATTTATATTTTTCAGATGGGATGTTGAGGTACTTTTGGTATTAATTTTTTATACAGGTAAGGACCACGATATGCTATATAGAATTGGGATAACTTTCTTTTTTTCAAGGGTACAGTTATAGTTATAGTTTCCAGTCGCTCTAGAGCTAAATTTATTTATATTAGTTTTAAAAAAGTTATTTATAAATCAACTTAGAGCAGTTCCCATTTTATGCATGAACATAAACTAAATATTTTGATACATATTGATTTGGTAAATATTTAAAGCAAACCTGTTTTAATAATGGGTTAGCATAAATAAGTCTTTACAAAATATATTTCTTGATGCAATTTAAAATTTATTTTTTAGTTTCAAATTTTTAAATAATCAAAATGAAATAGTCGAATGGAATGGGTAAAAGTGTTGAATGGTAAAACAAAGCTAATTGTTGGTGAAGGAAATAAAACTAGCTGAACCTTTTTTTTTTAATAAATGATTAAAAGATCGATAAAGTAAATTTCTTGAAAAACCTTGGTTGAACTCAAAATAATTCTATTGTGACTGATAACTAAAATATTATAAATTACTTTAAAGTATTATTTACGGAATTCGAACTTTCTTTAAAAATCAGTTAGACTAATAATAAATCAATTTTTTCACAATGATATTTATTACAACGTTGTTCTAATAATTATCGATTCTTACGACGTTCAATGAAAAACCATAAAGACAACAAAGATGTTCTCTTTATGCATATAAGTATGACAAAGATTTTCAGCACCACTTGACATGACGAAGATTTTCAGCAAAACTTGGCATGACAAAGATTTTCAGCAACACTAGTAGCTAATACAACAGCGGAGTTTTTTTTGCGCTTAAGTCTCCGAGCCGGTAAGACGTGTTTCTTTGAGCGTAAGTTTTTTAGAAGTTTTAAATTTTATTTTTGTATTCATTTTATTTCTTTCCTTTTATTCTTTTTTCTAACATTATTTCTTCCTATATTATTGCTTCATCATATTAGCTTATTAATTATTGCTACTTTCAAATCATAGTATATTATCTATATTCGTGTTTTACAATTATAGTTTTGTCGTACTTCGCATACCTATATTAATATATACCTATACTCAGGGCCGGCGCGAGTAGGGGTCTTGTGGGGGGGGGGGGGGGTGCCATTACAACTTTTGCCGTGTAAAAAAAAAATAATAAAATAAAAAAAAAAAAAAGGTCCTCCTTTTTTAAAATTTACCGATTGCCATAACGACGTTTGCCGACTGACTTTACCGACTAACCAATCGACAGGGTCTACATTTGCCGACTAACTAGTCAAAAAAGGTCACATTTGCCAACTAAGGGTCAAATTTGCCAACTAAAAGTCATTGATAGGGGGTGTTACACCCCCCACACCCCCATATCGCGCCGGCCTTGCCTATACTTATATTTATTACATATACTTGTATATATTTTATTATATTATACTTATTCATAATAGTCATATATAAGATTTTAACTACGCTTTAGTTCGCTTATATTTTTAGAGAGTTTACAATTTTATTTTATATTTGTTTTTTCTTGTTTTAAGAGTTTTGGAAACCTTTCCGTAGTTTCAACCGTTAATCGTTTGCAAGCGTGCAATATATTTCTTATCTATTGTTTCTTGACTAAAGTTTTGAGTATAATTTTTCCCACTTTTTCATATTTTTTGCATACATCGTGCCTTGACAGGATTTATTTAACAATTAATAAATATATCTTCGAAAATTTGTATATATTTACTAATATTAGTAACCAACTTAATAATATTAGTTAATTATATACGTACAAAAGTTATTATATTAAAGTATATTGATGGAAAAAAACACATTCAAATTTTCAAAGTTTATTGTTTTAATAAGTCCCTGTGCAATAAGTCCCTGTGTAATAAGATAATATATATATAAATATATTTGATTGAAACGCAATTTTGAAAATGGTCTCGGCTAAACAACTGCAAGATATTGAAAAAAAGTTTCTCGCACTTGAAGCAAATTTAAACAAACAGGTATCAAGCTTACAAATTCAAATACAGAAACTTGAGAACAACTTAGCGTCAAAAGACTCTATAATTGCCAAGCTGAAGTCTGACCTAGGTCGATGTTATGGCCAAGCTGAAGTCTAAGCTTGGTCGATGTTATGACCAATGTGGACATAACATCGACCAAGCTTAGTATTGATTTAATGAATAAAACAAACGATCCCACGAAGACTTTCGCTTCCGTCTTAAAAAAATCATCCAAAGAAAGCCACCAAGTTATAAACATTGTGGCTGCCGACGCCAAGGACAGAAATAAACGTGCATCAAATGTCATCGTTGTTGGCCTTGACAAATCCGAAACTAAAAATGATATAACCGTCCTTACCAAATTCTTTAATGCTTGTGGAGCGTCTATGGTTATTAATTCAGTTCGAAGACTAAATTCAAAACCTAAGAGTAGCATGCCTGCCCCGAATTTATTAAAAGTTACCTTCGACAGTGAAGATGGATGAAATGAGGTACTTGAATCGTGCTATCGCCACTCAGTCGATGAGTTTAAAGGTGTTTTTGTTCGCGAAGACCTAACCCCGGCACAACAAACGGAATTCAAAGAGCAACGCAAAACGTTAAAAGCACATAACGGCGAACTTAATGAAACAGGCCTCCTCGATAATCCTTTTCGTTATGTCGTTCACCACCGCACTAAACAAATTTGCTGTATCAACGTTGAAGAATGATCAAACGAGAAACGTTACGTATTTGCATCACCAAAAGGAAAAAACATGCATAAAAAGTTATTGAATGATTGACCACTACAATCTTCTCCTATCATGAAAACCACTGTCAGAACGTTAAATTGTGCATATTTTAATGCAAGATCTCTGAACAATAAGCTAGAAAATCTACACAACCTTCTCCAATATGGCAACCATGATATCATCCTTATCACAGAGAATTGGCTAAACACCTCTGCTCCAGACTCGTTGTCGTTAAATGGAAACGGCTACAAAGTTTTTCGACATGACCGTGACAGTAAAGGTGGTGGCTCACTTATAATGGTGCACAATGATATTTATTCAGTGAATTCATTGTGCACCATTATAAGTGAGCCAAATTCGTCCGGAAATTCCCAACGATCTTCAAAACACTGAATTCACCTGTGTCGACGTAAGTGCTCCTTCAAACCACGCCAAGATAAGATTTTTGTGTATTTACCACCCATCTTGTGCTTCTTCTAACATTGTTAAAACCAAACCCATGTGCAAGTTGATTTCCAATTTTCTCTTAACGTGTGATTCTGCATGTATAATAACCGGTGATTTTGATTTACCACGTATAGACTGGTCGATTCCTATCAGTTTTGGTGATGCGTGCCATGATTTTTCGTAGAAACTTGTTTTGTAAATGCTCTCACCCAACTCGTAACTGACAATACTCGACTTAATAATTTGTTAGACCTCATCTTAACAAATAATAAAAAAATTGTTTACAATGTGGAAACAGCTGCTCCATTCACCAGCACTTGCGACCATTCCACCATACTATTTAATTGTAATTTGATGAATTCCAAACATCGTGAACTATCTAGTATTCAAAATTTCTATAAAACTGACTATATTTCGATTAATAAAGACTTACTTAACGTAAACTGGTATATGTTGGCCAAACAAAACCCAGACGTTGAATCATTCCGGCAAACTATTCCTGAATGTATCTATTGCTTCTTATGTTCCTTCATTATGCAATAAAAAAAAGCTCGTTCAACCCCTTGCTATTCGTAAATTAGCGTCCAAAAAACGTACTCTGTACAGACTTTATAAAAGAAGTCATAACGTTTCTGTTCTTATCAACTACAAGAATTGTTCACGTTTATACGATGCTGAAATCACAAAAAACTGAATTGCTCGAGAAAAATACATAGTAGACAACTCCAATTTAACCCAATTTTATTCTTACGTCAATTCAAAATTTAATTGTTTAAATTCTGTTGCGCCACTTGTAAGACCCAACGGTTCCCTTTGTACTGATGACTGTGAGAAATCGAGCCTTTTAAACAATTTTTTTGCTTCAGTGTTTGTCTCTGACAATGGTACTAAACCTATGCTAGACCTACCATCCCACGATAATTCTTTAAATAATGTCCTTTTTTCTTATGATTCTGTTTTATCAGCTCTTCAAAAACTTCCACCAAAGTCATCAAAATCTATATATCTATATTATAAATCTATATTATTGCCATCCCGTTCTATCTTCTTTTCGAGTTGTCAATGTTAACCGGTGTTATTTCCGAATATTTGGAAAACCGCATATGTATGTCCGATTTTCAAGAAACGTAACCCCTCCTTATCTACGAACTACAGACCTATTTCAATGACTTGTATTAGTTGCAAAGTTATGAAGTCAATTATTAATAGTAGTTTAAAAAGGTACCTTCAACTTAATAACTTTATCTCTATTCACCAATTTGGGTTCTTAAAGCGTAGATCTACATGTACACAGATGTTAGCTTCTCTTAATGAATGGACCTCAGCTGTTAACAAGAAAAAGGAAGTTGATATTATCTATATTGACTTCGAAAAGGCATTCGACTCTGTATTGCATTCTAAGTTAGTGTACAAGCTGAATTGTTACGGCATTAAGTACGAACTTCTAAATTGGATTACCAACTTTTTAACTGACCGATCCCAATGTGTTTGCATTGGTAATTCTTACTCAAACTACGTACCTGTAAAGAGTGGAACACCCCAAGGAAATGTGTTGGCTCCGACTTTATTCTTATTATTTATTAATGATGTAGTTTCTTGTATTGAAGGTGATTGTCGAATAAAACTGTTTGCTGACAATAGCAAATTGTACCAAACGAGAGACGAAAATAACAATGCTGACCTTAAAATATCATTAAAAAAGTTCTCTGATTGGACGGCTTACTGGCAACAAAAAATATCATTCAAAAAATGTTTCCACTTATGTTTTGGAAGTAAGTCTTTGATTGTTTATTGGTATTCGTTTTGCCTGGGCACCCCGATAACGACTGTTAACTGTATTGAAGATATTGGTATTAGGTATCTTCTAACACAAAATTTTCCAAACACTGTTCTCGTATTGCCAAAAAGCTTACGCCTGTCTATATTTACTTTTCAAAACCTCTATCAGTAATGATTCAAATTTCCTCTTAAAAGCCTACAAGGTCTATGTGCGTCCAATTTTAGAATCTTGCACCCCAGTGTGGAGTCCTTACCTTCTTAAAGATATACGTTGCATCGAAAACGTCCAAAGATACTTCAGCAGAATTACCTGTAAAAAATGCCATATTTCTTAGACTGATTACGCATCGAGACTATCTGTTTTAAAACTCGGTTCTCTTGAGCACCGCAGAGTCAAATTCGATCTTTCTATGACCTACAAAATTATAAACAATCTTGTCGACCTTCCTTTTTCCGATTTCTTTACATTTTCCAATTCTCATTACCCCACTAGAAGTCATGCGAAAAAAATAGTTTCACGCAATAAATGTACTAACGATACACGTAGATTTTTTTTCAGTGAAAGAATTGTAAAAATATGGAATTCATTGCCTGCTCACATTGTCGATTCATCTTCATTATTCATATTCAAAAAAAAACTACAAACTTACGACTTACAACAAAGTTGCGTATTGTATTGAATTGCCTTTGTTCAGGTGTTACATAAGCGTAATCTTGTGATAACCTGTCTCACCCTTTTGTATTTTAATGTATTTTTTTTAATATAAATAAATATTATTATTATTATTTTTATTATTTGTATCAACTACATAAGTTACATTTTTTTTAATTTTTTTTTATTAATATTTAAAAAAAATTCTTTATAGTTGTTTAATTTGACTATTAAACTCGCCTATTGATTCACTTTCATTAACTGTTAATCTAGAAAGCATTTTGTTAAAATTAGATTTACTTTTACAGATTATTTCCTTCATAATGTCCCATTTCTCCATTAAGATTTAGTGTTCGATCAGAATAATATGAAATTTTATGTTTTTTTTTAAATTTTTTTAAATAAGTTTTTGTATCGCTTGTAGATGGATAGATTCGCTTCGCCTCTATTTTTTAAGTATTTTACGTATAGTTTTTTTTTTTTTTTTGAGGATTTTCTTATTTCTTTTGTTATCCATGAACAATTTAAATATTTTGCTTTCATTTCTTTTTCTTGAATTAGAAAACTTTTATTATATTGTAGGATAAATAGATTTATAAAGTTATTGTACGCAGAGTTAGTATTTCCTAGATTACATTCTTGATAGACCTTTTGCCAATTTGTTGCCGATAGCAAGTCCTTAAATTTTTTGAGTAGACGCTTCATCGATTCTTTTATAACATAAGATTTTTGAATTATTAATTTTTGTGGAATTTTCTGACTGAGAGAAGTATATTCGAAAATGATTTGAAATACCTGTTTTATTATTCCTGACTTTAAAGAAGTATCTTGTATTGAGTTTGTTAATATATTATTAATAGCAGTAATAGATTTGGAAGTTACCTTGGTAGGTTTGTTGATAATGGGGAAGATATTAAGTTGAAACATGTTGTCAAAGAAATTTTAAGTACTCGCATGCTCATTGTACATTAAAATATTTATGTTTATATCTCCAATATTGAATAACTTTTTCTGTTCTCTATTTTTTGTATTAAATCTTTCATATAATTTGAAAATTTACAAGTATCACCATTAGGTGGCCTGTACCATGTAGAAACTAAAAGTTCTTTGAGGCAGTGTTAATATCTTCCATTGTGAGGACCTCACTTGTGTGATATCTCTTGTGTGATATCACGAAGTCTCTTGTGTGATATCACGAAGTCTCTTGTGTGATATCACGAAGTCTCTTGTGTGACATCACGAAGTCTCTTGTGTGACATCACGAAGTCTCTTGTGTGATCCTCTTTTAGAGCAGATGAAAAAAAGCAGATGAAAAAAGATGAAAAAGTTTTTTCTATTTCCCTGTTTTTAATGAGTTGAATAATTTATAAAAGGTAATTCATTAGTATGATGTATTACATGTATGATGAAAAGAAGGACAATTTAACAATCATTCTAAAGTAATTGGTTTTTCTACATTTAAATTATTTCAAGAAACAAATCTTTCTTCTGAATAAAAAGCATCAAAAATTACATAAATAAATTATACTACTCATATTATAGAGATAATTGAACCTAGTGAGCTTATAGCATTCCAAGTAAATAAGCTTTCTGTCTGTAAAAAAGTCTGCATATATTCTAGGCATGCCCGCTAACTCTAAGAAATGTTGAGGGAAAAAGTTAAATTTACTCCAATAAAAGTAATTCAAAATAAAGTTAAATTTACTCCTATAAAAGTATTCAAAATAATTAAGGGACCCAGTCATTCAGTCTTAGGCTTTTTAAACTTTTAAGAGTAGAAACAAAACTTTAAAAAACAAGCATGGTTAATTATCATTATTTTTAAAATGCACTAAAAAAATATCTTACGTTAACGCATAAAAGAAATCTAAGCAATAATTGGAAGCTTTTATAAAACAATAAAATTAAAAACATATAATTTGCCGTTCCCACTATAGATATATTTCGAAATGCATTGTGGTAAATGTATGCAAAATGATACTTAAGTTTAGTCAGTCTATCATGAGTTGTTTGCTATAAATTTAAAATGAGAAAGCAGAATAGTATAGAAAAAAAATTGCTCGAAAAACGGAATAATATCGAATTTTTTTTTATTGAAACATTTTTCTGGGATTAAAATCGAAAATTAATTTTAAGGAATTAATTCGAAGAAAAATTGTAATTTGTTTAGAAGGAATAATGTTGAAAATACCTATACGAAATAATATCGATAATTGGATTTAGGAATAGTATCGGAATAGTAAGGAATAGAGGTAGAACATGCAGGGAGTGTTGCTACATCGACTGAGAAGTAGGTAGAACACACAAGGCTGTATACCAATTTAAAAAAATTGGATCATGGTCGTATTTTTAATTCTTGACATTATTCAATTTTTAATTATTTCTATGTTAATCATTTTCTTCTAGCTTTAAACTTATACTGTTTTTAGGATTTTTGATACTATTTCTCTTTTTACGATTTTAATTTTATTCCCTCTTTTGATATTATTCCGGAAAGTCCTTTTTTCAATTAGTTCAACTTAGCTGTTTTCGATACTGTTACAACTACCCTTTAAAATATCGCGACGTTAGAATTATCTTGTTCTATCTCCACTTTCTGAAAAAATTGAGTTAATGATAGTGTTGTGTTCCTCAAAATAATGTCTTTTTTCTGAAATGAAATCTAAGTTATAAGTAAAAAAGTTGCGGAAAAAATATAAGTTATAAAAAAAATTTATACGCCGTCTCCTAAAGTTTTTGTTTTTTAAATCGTTTTATCTCAAAACTAAAAAATGTGGAGATAAAGCAAGATAATTCTAACGTCGCGATATATCAAGCTACCAATTCTTTAAAAAAATTCTGCTAAAAAGTGTAAATCGTGAAATATCTAACAAAGAGTTTAACATTGATGAAGAACAAAATATTGCTCTCAAAGTAAAGAAATGAACAAGGGATATTTCGATTTCATCTTAAATATCTAAAATATTTTTAAAGAGGCATATTTTTTAAAAGGGTTTGTATTAAAGCTGATGTTCAAGTTGGAAACAAATCTTTATATTTAGTTAGGTGTTCAGTGTTAGCATCCATGAAAAAACCACGTAAATGTACACCTCTGTAAAAACATTGGAAAGTAAACTATGCTAAGTGTAGTTGTAAAGCTGTAGCAGGGGGATGTTGTAAGCACGTGACAGCAACATTGTATCAACTTGTTGATTTTAAGTGAAACTTTATATAAAAAGTGTTCGAGATGACAAGGTTTGTAGAGACATATTACAGCAATGCCATGTTCCTGATGAGTCTTTAAAAAATTCTGAAGCTATACTTTATTCAAACCTTATATCTGAAAAAGTAGATGCTTCAAAGGATTTAAAGAAGTCTTGTAAACGACCACTGACCAAAGACCACTGGTCTTTGGTCAGCAAAATTTTTGCGCTACACCAATATTTGCTCATGAAGCAATTAGTAAAAAAATTAAAAGGTTACATGCAGGATTTCTAAATATTAACGAAGGAATGACTATGGCAGCATTATTAAAAGAAATAAGTTTGAACCTGAGGATTTTTGTTGTACTCCAATTAACCTAACTATTAGTAAATTAAAGTGTCAACACAGGAAAAAAAGTTCTATAGAATATCTATAAATTTTTGAAACATTTGGTCTATAGAAATTCTATAGAACTTTTTTTCCTGGGAAGAGACATATTATGACAATAAAAATTTATTGACAATGAAGTTGTGGCCATTAGAAAAAAATTAAGGCCATATTTGTTAATCCTAAATGGCCTTGGCTTGCTTGTAATCCTGATGGGTTAGTTTATTATGATAGAGTCTACACACTGATTAAGGTAAAGTGCTCTTTTATTAAAAAGGATAAATCTATTTCTTTGGTTTGTACTGACAACCAGTTTTATATGCACGTTGTAGATGGAAATCCAAAATTAAAGATTAATAGTCAATATACTACCAGTGTCAAGGGCTTATGGCAATAACACAAATGGATTTTATTGATTTCATTGTTTTGACACCAGAGGACATGTTTGTGGAGAAAATTGAGTTTGAAAAAGACATGGAACAACTTTATTTTGTCTACAATTACAAAGTTTTATTTTGAGTATACGTAAGCTGATGTTTTTAAAACTAAATAAATATTTTAAACTTAATTAACTGAATTTTTTTTTTATTTTATATATATTTAGAAAAACTGCAAAATTCTTTATAATGTTTAAAAATTTCATTTTTTATTAGAAACTTAAATGAGTTTAATGATTTTACCGTATTTAAATGTTTGGTTTTTTGAAATGTGTTTCATATTTTCGGTCGACGGTATGCTATTCCATATTCAGAATACTTGCTCCTAATTCTAGGCAATTTATAAGTATTCCATTGGTTTATTCTAAGAGAGTAATTATTGTTAACATATTTCGAAAATAATTTATTAAAGGTTTTCGGAATCAGGCTGTTATTATATTAATACATAAAAATTAAGTGTTGGTAAATATTAATTTCATATACACTTATCATTTGCATTTGTCTTTCATTAGTGGTTTTGCATGTTCATAACTTTTTTTCTTATATATTAGTCTGCATGCATGTTTTTGTAGAGAAAATATTTTTTTAAGTTTTGTTGGTTGAGTACAAGCCCATGTAATATTAGAATAGTAAATAAAATTTCAGACTTTCTGATGTTACATATGGGCGAATACGGTACATCAAACCAATAGTTTTACTAATTTTTGATTTGATATAATTTATGTGAGGAAGCCATGATAAATTTTTATCAATAAGAATTCCTAAGAATTGTATTGACTCATTTTTTCCAATTAGTTTGTCATCTAAAATTAAATCTGGTAATTTTAAGCGAAGGTTTTCCTGTTGTGATTTTTTATGGAACAGAGTATACTTTGTTTTATCTACATTAAGTGACAGTTTATTAGCCTTAAACCATTCATTGACATTCCTTAATTCATAACACATGTCAGAGTAAAGTTTTGTTAAAGATTTGTGTCGTCAGCAAACATTATCGCGTTAAGTTTTGCTGAAGCATTATGCAAATCGTTTACATAGATCAAGAACAGCAAGGGACCAAGAATTGACCCTTGTGGAACTCCACACATAATTTTTAGTTCACCTGATTACTTATTAATAACATATTGTTTTCTTTCAGTGAGGTAGCTTTTTAACCAATCATAGATTTTATTTATTACTCCGTAGTGTTTAATTTTTTCTAAAATAATGAGGTGATCAACTGTATCAAATGCTTTTGATAGGTCAATGAATAATCCTAGAGTAAAGTTATTATTTATTATCCTTTAGTAATTTGGTCTACTATTTCAATTATTGCGTGTTCAGTTAAATGGTTTTTTTGAAAGCCAAATTATTAGAACCAAATTATTAGAACCATATTATTAGAACTAATGGTTTCAAATAAATATTTGAAACCATTATTTTTAAAAGTAACTCTAAATCTATTTTATTTACAAATATTATTTATCTAATCAACTATAAGTGTGCGTGTTTGTGTCTGTGTGAGGTAAGGAGGGAGGGGGGGTATGTTATGTGAAGTAATAGTATTTTATAGAAGTATGTTTTCAATCTTTTTTGCTAATTTGATGAAGCTACTTTTTTCATGTTTGGAAATAATAAGAATATACTTTCTTATTATAAACATACTTAGAAAGTTGCTTTTGTTTTGAAGAATTTTGGCACACTATAAATAATTTTTGTTAAGTCAACTACGAATTCCATTCTTTGATGTTATAATTTATCCAAGTTAAAATCTCTATAAAATCCTATACATTTTTTACTGCGGCATACATTTACCACAATGCATTGCGAAAAAGTAGCTATAGTGGGAACAGCGATTTATTATAAAATCAATAACTATCAGAGTCAGAGTTCATAGATTTCTGGCAATTATCTTCTTTTGAGAGAAGCCGTTGACACACATTTTTTTCGATTTTGATTTATTTTCTTTCAATTTTTTTCTTCTTTCTCTTCATTTTGTTTTTTTTACTTTTTTTGGTTTTTTCGTTAAGTTTGAAAAAAAATCGGATCCACTGACAGCATGAGATGTCCTAAAAAACTTCTTTGGATATTTTCTGCTTATGAAATTTTTAAAAATTTTCAGGTAGTTTTTATATGGAGATTACAGGTCCTTTATTAAAAATGAGTATTAAATTTATATAAATTTCATAAGAAAAGTTGTTATTAGGGACATAAGCAACAGCGGCCATAATAGCGTTTTCATTATATTGTTGGTATAGTATTTTTTTTTTTTTTATAGTTTACAATGTTAGTCGTGTTACAAAATTTATAAGTCGTAATACATAAACTTAAGTCGTAATACGTTCAAGTCGTACTAACAATATAAAAACTAGGTTTCCGAAAGAAGATCAAAGTAAAAATATTTATTTATAACATATATATATATATAGAAAATTTAACGTATTTTCATTATGCAAAATACAACACATTTTAATATATAATAAGTTGAAGATTTAACAAATACATTTCACATACATTTTTAATAGAACTTTAGAATGTTTTCCATAGAGAGAATAAATTTTTTTAACTTAATTTTAAAAACAGGAAGAGTAATAAAATGATTTGATAAAGATGATAAAAATGATTTTATTCCAAAGATTTAATTTAAAGATGGGGTGCACGATATGCAATACAAGCAGCCGTGGCGCAGTGGTAGCACACTTGCCTCAGAAACGTAAGATCCGTGGTTTAAATCCCACCTTTGGGCAAGTTTTGCGACATCGGTTGGGAAGGAGGCGTGAACTTCCTATTAAATGCTCTTCCGCGGTGCTCTGTGATAAGACCGTGAGAACTTCTTGGGGCACCTTAATCAACTTAAAAAAAAATAAAATACAAAACTTAGTTCTACAAAAAGGTTCATTTAAAAACTATTATTTCTTAATGTGTATTTATTTATTGGTTTTAAAGAAAAAAGGTCGTTAAAAACAAATAAAGATAAATCGTTTTTCCATATAAAAGTAAAACATAAGACATTAAATATGTTTAGTTTATAAACATCTAGAACCTTCATATAATAAAAAAAATATTTTGAATGTGAAAAGCGATCCGCATAATTAACTACGCGAATTGCATGTTTCGGACGGCGATAAAGATGTTGTAATTTACTTTTATCCGTACTTCCCCAGGCGATGATTGCATGATTTATATAGTTATGTATAAATGAATAATATAAATGAAGTATTCATTTTCAATTGAAAGTAACAACTTGATTACAAAATTAAAATATGTTTATCATGATATGATTCAATTTTTGCAAGATTAATTTTTTTTTACAAATATTAAATTAATTACCAGAATTCAAGTATTGCTGATAACCACCTGTTGTATTAATTTTTTGTATTGTCTAATAAACATCATAAGCAACAACAACATCAGTTGTTAAATTATTTAAAACCACAAAACAAAAATGAAAAAATTCGTTTAGTAAAAATTAAATAATGCGCGAAATTACCGTGGAATAGGGTACCGTTGCGGCACTGTAGGGTTCCGGTTCTATAAAAAAAAGATTTTAAAAACTTTTCGCAAAGCTTTCTGGGATCAAAATGCGACCCAACAATACAAAATGCAAAGAAACTTTATACTGATTCTGAAGAAAATGTGTATAAAAGTGTAATAAAACAATGTTATTAGCTTTAATTCTCATCAGATTCTTGCTGCCTTAAACGCTGCTGCTGTAATTTAAAAAAATAGGAAAAACTGAAGATTCGATGATAAAACTCAGATAAAAGGATTTAAGAAAAAAATAGCTTTAGAAATTATATATTTAAACAAAAAGTTTACATCTTTTAGATTTTCTTGTCAAAAAGAATGAAAATAATATTAACATAGATGAAAATAATATGTATAATCATTATAACAAAGAAATTTGTAAACTCTTCATTAGTTCTGATATAAATACAGAATGCAGCATTGTTGCTTCTAATACTGGAAATAGCATTGATTTTATTGTTGACTTTCTGTGTCATTTAGTTTATTAACATGTATATATATAAACATGAAAATATGATATTATTGTTTTAATAAAACTCAACTTTCTACTTTTATTGACTTTCTTGGAACAGCAAATTATCAACTTTCATATTTCAGCTCAAGGAGTGTGAGGGTTAAAACAAAGTCTTAATAATTTGTTGTAAAAAAGCAAGAGCATGTATTAAATTTTATATCCGTGTAGCATTGATGTGACTTTATTTCAGAAGTGGGGAATTATGGGATTTATTAATTTTTAAAATTTGTTTTCTTGTCAATAAAAGAATTTATAATTTAATACTTGTTTCTACAGAAACAAGCAACTAACTATATTGCACTAATTTTTAAATGTGTGAAAAGTTTACAAAAGAAAAGACCATGCAACCAAAAAGAATTGTAAAAAAACGAGTTTATTTTGAACGATTCCTGTGAACATATTCTTTTAGATTCAAATAAAAATAAACAATTTAATCAAAAGTACAGATTGTTTGGTGGGGTAATGCTTTATTAATTTGCACTACCATCTTAATTAGTTTATGCTACTTCATAATTGTTAAACTTTTAACAATTTTTGTGTGCTTGAATATCTTTCTAAAGTTTAAATTATGTTTTTACAAATTTAACTGTTTACTTATTTTGTAATTTTTTTTTTATGATTGCAATTTCTTCACTTTTTTTTTCTATGTGAATATAAAGATTCCTGTGTGAAATCCTTATACAGGTACTAATACAAAAAAAAAAGTAAATTTAAAAAGATTAAAAGCCATTTTGAACAAATTTTTCAGAGTTGAAAATTAAGCTTTCTTAAAAAATACGAACTTTTATAAAGAAATTTATATACTTACTAGCTAAATATATTTTTAATACTTTTATTTTTAAAATATCATTTTAACTGTCAATATTTAGACAGCTGGTTAATATTTTTTTGACCTTGACAAATTCTTTTTGTTTAAGCGTTTACTCTCAGGTTTGAAGGAGGGGTAGTTAACTTTTAGTTAATTAGTTAACTTTTGGAAAATATGCCTACCCTGAGCGTATTAAGATTGATTAAACTCATTCGTTTAATAATTTCACTTATTGCCAAAGAAGGAGGGATGCCAATATAACTTTTGCCGACTAAAAAACAAAAACAAAGTGTCCTCGTTTTTTAAAATTTGTCGACTGCCTATTCGACATTTGCCGACTGACTGTCCAAAGGGTCTACATTGCCAACTGACTTGTCTAACACGGTCAAATTTGCTGACAAAATGAACAAAAAAATCATTTGTTGGAAGGGGGATTGTTACACCCTCATTACGTCCTTCTTCTTTCCTCAATGGCTGTGTGTGTGTGTGAGGGAAGAAGAGGGGGTCTCTTCTTCCCTCCCTCTCTTTTTCCCTCCCTCACACACACACCCATCGCGCCGTCCTTGGCCAAAGAACACTATCTACTAATAAAAATAAAAACTTGGAGTAATCAGGCTTTAAAATTTCAAATTTAAGCTAACTGATCAAAATGAAAACTTTCATTGTAATGAGCTTTGAAATTTACAAACGTTAAACAAGAATTCAAAAGTTAATAAGAGTTTGTATTGGAAACTAAATAACTTATAGTTTGTTCTTATACATTTTTAAGATAATTCCTTAGTTTTATTTTTCAATATGTGCGTGGCAAAAGTAAAATGGTACCTTATTAAATTTCGGGCAAACTGCACGAAATATGATGCCTTCAACAACTCGTTCAGAATTTTTTTATATCAAAAAAAAGTTAATTTGTAATTTTTTAATTTTCATCACTTTTTTAAACATATTTAGTATTTTTCAAACAGATTGGGTGGCGACTCGTACTTGTTTCAAAGAAGTGCCATACTTCATTGTTGCACTGTTAACTTTAAGGTTTAGGTGTTAAAAGAATTTTTTCATTTTATGTGGAAAACCCCTGTATAGTGGCTAAAAATACCTTTTTATTATAAATGTTTGAACTACCGACCTGACATTAATATTATAATTTTTTTTTTTTTTTTTAAGTTGATTAAGGTGCCCCAAGAAGTCCTTACGGTCTTATCACAGAGTACCGCGGAAGAGCATTTAATGGGAAGTTCACGCCTCCTTCCCAACCGATGTCGCAAAACTTGCCCAGAGGTGGGGTTTGAACCACGGGTCTTACGTTTCTGAGGCAAGTGAACAACCACTGCGCCACGGCTGCATAATGTAGTTATAATAGCGTAGCTAAAGGGAGAACGAAGTTAAAACAAAGAACCGTTTTAGTAGTAACATAATTTTCTATTAAACACCACAGAATTATCATAGTTTAAAGTTAACTAATCACATTCCTTTATATTTTTGCCATGTATTTTATATTTAGAATAAAGCAATTAGCTTTTAAATCCAGCAAAATACTCCAACACAAAATAATATCCTGAAGGGATTTAATAAGTTCCTGGCCGAAAAAACAGTCTTAAAGAACGTAACTAACCAATAGCTGAACAGGAAAGCAAAAAATAAGGTTCAAATAGGTAGTAGAGATTATCTAAAACTTTGATATTTATACCTATAATTGAGGTACGCAAAAAACAATTACTTCACCATAATCGTGATTTTTGTTTTAATTAACTTCTTGATTGATCGAATAGTTGTTAAAAACATATCCAACTTTTATTTTATTAATCCATTTCGATTACAACTCTCTAAGCTTACTGATTTCATTTAAAAAAATTTCATTTTTTTGCAAAAGCGCCATTTTGACTTGCTACTGGAATAATTACGCTACAAAGACTGTAACTAGGTTTAAATCCATTTTCGGCTTCGTTCTCCCTCTAGCTAAGCTATTATACCTCCTTGCATTATCAGGATGGAAAAAGATTTTATTTACTAAAATGTAAAACAACACTGTTATAAAATTAAAGGCAGTGTAATTTTTTTGATGCCAAAGGCTGCTTGCACGAAAATCGATATATATATATATATATATATATATATATATATATATATATATATATATATATATATATATATATATATGTATTTATATATATATATATATATATATATATATATATATATATATATATATATATATATATATATATATATATATATATATATCAAACTACTGACTGCTCCCAAAACAAAAACCAAAAAGAAGAAAACAAAAAACAACAACTAAAAGAAGTCCTCAAAACTTAAAATCACCCAACTGAACTGTATCAAATACCCGAAAAGCCTAGTAAATTCGTCAAAAAACCGAAAATCAACTTCTTTAGAGAGTGGAACAACCCTCCCCCACGCACATACACGCACACACACCTAAAATCGTTTTTGTATATCTTTATATATCATATATATATATATATATATATATATATATATATATATATATATATATATATATATATATATATATATATATATATATATAAAACTTTACAACAAAATACGTTATATACGCTATACCATTAGTTAATAATATAGCAGGCTAACGATTTCTTTTAGTTTTTACATACTTAATTTTATAAACAAAAAGTATGTAACTAAGACAACAACTGCTTCAATAATAACAACTGCTTATTAACAACACTTGCGAAACTCATGCGTAAGTAAGCAAAAATTAGGAAAAACGTGAGCAAGTAATTATTTTCGTAACTCGTAATCTATTAAGTATTCACAATCTTTTTCGCAAATTTAAGAATAATAATTTACGCAAAATTTACGCAAAAACTTATTACGCAAACATTTTTTAATCATTTGTAATACAGAATGTATATAGTTCAATAAATTCATTTTTGCTTTACATTTGTAATACAGAATGTATATAGTACAATAAATTATTTTTTGCTTCGATAGGTAGGCAATATATATATATATATATATATATATATATATATATATATATATATATATATATATATATATATATATATATATATATATATATATATATATATATATATATATGATACATAAAGATATACAAAAGCAATTTCAGGTGTGTGTGCGTGTGTGTGCGTGTATGTGTAGGGGTGTGTGCGTGTATGTGACGATATATATATATATATATATATATATATTTATATATATATATATATATATATATATATATATATATATATATATATATATATATATATATATATATATATATATATATATATATATATATATATATATCGTCAGCCGAGAACCAAAAGGTCGTATCTCCTCTTTTTATGATTCGTAGTAATTCGATTTTCAAATTTTAGGGCACAAATACTGACAGTTAATCTTTGTTTGAAATTTTCTTGTTTTGATAGTTGAAATTTGTTTGATTTTTTAACAGCTGTTTTATTATAGTTCAATAGTATTTAGTATGCTTGCATAAGTTTTATAGTGGTGGGAAATTTATAGTTTTGTTTCCCACCAATATATATTATTTAGTGGTGGGAAACAGAGATAAACCTAAATTTGACAAACCGTTCATAATTTTGAAAGCCTTATTACACCTAAAGTTTTTAGGTGTAATTAGGCTTTCAAAACACTTCATGGCTTATCTGCTGAGTATTTGAGAATCTTTATTTCAGCGTATGGAACATTTTTCTGCAATAAATAATTCTTAGCAACGTTTTGAAAGTCTTGCATGTTTTTCTTTAATTTGAATCAAATTGATTGGATTCTTTCGAGGTATGTTAATTCTACAAAAAAAATTGATCTATAAATCAATATTTAACAAAGAGTTTAACATTGAAGTTCATAAATTAAAAAAAGTGACAAATGTGAAAGTATGAAAATAAATCCTTCACCTAACTCAAATGAAAAATTAGAATATGAAATTCACACAAAAAACAAAGATGAAAATAATGAAGAACGTAATTGTGATAGGCTTGATAAACAAATGTATTATCTGCTTTGATATCAAAAATGTTTTCAGCCTACCAATAGCAAACGTTTCCGACTTTTTTTACAAACGAAAGTTTGTAAAAAAAGTTTGTAAAAAATATTTTTAACAATAACACCAGACACCAAAATTCAAATGATAAAAAATTGCAAACGATATAAAGTATGTGCAACTCAAGGTGCTTGAAAAAAAAAAATCTCAAAAAAAAAGTAAAAGATCTAAAACAATATCAAAATTCACTTTAAGACGAATAATATATGTCATCAGTCTTACAAACATCCACTTAGTGTTTAATATTACCTGTTATCAATTTTTGTTTTCACCAATTTTCAGCTCTATTGACAACTTGGTTCTGCATCAATTCTGAACTTTTTTTTGAACTTTTGATCAAATAAAAAAATTATTTTATAAATTTTAATTTGCCGGTTGTTGTATTTAACAAAAATTGTAACCAACAAAAATTAGAATATATATATATGTTTTTTTTAATTCTGAAACTAATTTTGTATTGTTTATTATTTGTATAGTGTTTGCATCAACATAACTGACCCTCGCGAACAAAAAATTATGTTTTGCAATCTTTTTTAGTTTTATGCTTTTCAAAGCTGCATTAAAATAACTAAAAAATAATTAACCATGAAGGGCTAACAACTAGGAAACAGGGTAAAAATTGAGTCCAGGTCTCACCGACACTGGAAAAGCAATTTAATTTCAATTATAAAAATTTAATTTCTATTAGGCGCTTAAAATACGGGGACATTTATTATAAAAATATATATCAATCCTGACAAGAATAAAAACTTTAGGTGTAATTAGGCTTTCAAAATTATGAATGGTTTGTCAAATTTAGGTTTGTCTTTGTTTCCCACCACTAAATAATATATAGTGGTGGGAAACAAAACTGTAAATTTCCCACCACTATAAAACTTATGCAAGCATACTAAATACTATTGAACTATAATAAAACAGCTGTTAAAAAATCAAACAAATTTCAACTATCAAAAAAAGAAAATTTCAAACAAAAATTAACTGTCAGTATTTGTGCCCCAAAATTTATGAGGCTTCTTAAGAAGAATCAATGATTGGGCTATTACGCACAAGTCCAAATAGCAATAAGTTTATTTAGACTAAACTAAACAAAATTTTAATTGCCTTTAAATAAATAGCATCATGTTTATTTGGGTTGACTCAATTTTTGTTTATAATTTACGCTTATGATGGAATTATTATTGTAAATGTTAATTTTGATATTATTTTTTAGATATTGTAGATAATTTGGTGTATTTTTATAAAAAATATATTTTTTCTCAATAATATATCATACATTTCATGTATTTTTACAGTTTTATAAAAGGACCTATAAATATGGCACATTTTACATGAACTCGTAAAGCTGCTATTGTTTAACTTTCTTGAACTTCTTTGTGTAATAGTTGATTTCATTTAAAAAGGCTGTAATATTAAGTGTTTTACCAAAAGGCTTACACAAACCAGACATTAAAAAATCTCTATTAACCATTATAGAATCTCCACTCTCCGCTCTCTTTTCAAAAGTCCTTATTGCTTAACTATTTCAAATCAGAAATAAAACCAACAAGAAGTTCACTCACAAAATATTATTGCACCAAAAAAAGCAAATATAACTAATCTTTTAAAGATAAAATGGTGCTTATAGCGGGAAAACAAGCTACTTTGAACTGTAAGACTTGAATTTCTTTGACAAACCAGTAAAAATAGTCATAACATTCATCATCTTTTTTGTAGTTAAACATATTATTTTTCAAGTGGTCGTTGATTATTTTTAAACTTTTATACTCTTCAAGCAAGCTGCATTAGTTTTCATTAAATAAAACTAATCTTTTTTAAATTATTGTTTTTTTCGGATGAAAACAGCTAACAGTTTTCACAATTTTAACTACTTGTAAAATCCAGTAATGTATAAAGTTTTTTATTGCTAAACTTAGTCGTGAACTCAGGATATTTTGACCTTTAACATGGAGATTTTCAAGGTAATTTTTCTTGTGTTGTCTTAAATGAATACAAGCTTTGAACTTCTTTTTTTTTTTTAATATTTTTTACTGCAACCTGAACTAATTTTTATCTCCTAAAGCCTAAAGTGAAACTCACACTCTTTAGCGCACACTGCAGTGGACCATACTTCAAGACCATGGTAGACATCCCAAACAATTTTTTTTTTGATAATGAACAGGGACCATTTCCCGATTCCAAAAACGTATTAAACAAAATCATCCATTGGGGGCTTTTTGAGAAATTAGGTATTTTAGATTTTTAAGAGGTTGCGTGATAAAAAAAAATCACATGAAGTCTGATTTTGACGTTTTTTGTGTCAAAATGACCGTCTTTTAAAATCAAGAAGGTTTGTTTTTCTTCAACAATACTATCCGAGGTCGTATTCACTGTCAAATTGTCTCATACACATGAAACATGATTACATATTACATCAAAAATGTTTAAAGTTATAAGCAACAGTTGCTTTTTTTAGTGCTGTAAGATAATTTGGGCTATGCTGCCCAACTTTTCGACTTTCCCAAAACTGCTTGAAGTCTTGATGAATAGACTCAAAGGCCTGCTCTGTCCCGTAACCTAATCCTAAACATCATGTATATCTTGTATAAGGAAATAGGATTGACAAATCAAAAATTAAATGTTTTGTATTGTATTTATATTAAATATTACCAAACTGTCCTCCCTTCATTTTGATGAACTCCTCAATATGTTGTTCTACTATGTGTACTTTTAAAGGTGCTGTGGCTCCCAGGTCCCTGTAGCTTGAGGAGAATTCCTTTATATCGTCAATATATTTAGGACTAACAGATTTGCCAAAACATCCTTGAACTATTTTGTTGAAGTCTCGCAAAACATTTATATACTTGGCTGATTGAATACACAGACTTTTCTGTTGGAAAAATACTTCCAAGCTCTCGATTTTTTTCAGGAAAACGTTGCAAGCATTGCCTTCCAGGCAATGCTGCCCTTGGTAAGATACACGATTGAGATTAATAGATCTCAAAAAAGAACTTATAGATATAAATCCTTGCTCCTTGGTTTCAAATAACTTCTTTTCAATTTCTAAGATTAACTTGTCCACTACACCTAGCAGTATATGTAGGCCTGGTATAGTGACTATTTTAATTATCTTCTTGGTTGGGTCCCCAGTTAATAGAGGTGGATGTACAACATTACTAAACTCTTTTGCATTTTCTACTTTTGCACTGTCCACCATCCAATCATCGTACAGTTTGCAAAGAGAAGACAACGTATAATGTTCAAATTTCATCATTTTTGGGAGATAAGCTGTTGCTGTCTGTTTGCCAACCATCTGGAGCAGAACTTTCAGATCTTCTGATACAGTGTAGTCCAAAGTATTTATCTTCAATTTATCAAGGATCATTTTTAAATTTACATAGCTTTCATTCATTGAGGGCAAAATGGCGAGAATGAGAGTTTTTATGAACACTTGAATACTTAAAATCTTGGCTTGAATATCCTTCCCCATTTCAACTTTTCTCTGGGACAGTATGTGTCTTCATGTCTGGTTTTAATGTAATTGACAAAGTCACTTTAAGGTACCCTTGCCCCCCATCTACGCCAAGCTTGATATCAACATCATTAGGGACCTGATTTCTGTGTTGAAGGACCAGGGCCACAAGCTCTTCAACATCATTACAATATACTCCAGGAACCTCTTTCGCAACCATCTAAACATGCAAAATCAAAAATTAGTTACCTAGCCACTTGTTTTATACTAATTAAATGTTAATACTCAACCTGTCTAAAACTTGATGAAAAATATTTATGTACATGTTCAAAATACTTACATAAAATGTGTTCTCTGCTAGAGATTTGTTAAGAAAAAAGATTTTAATTTATTTGTACCTCTTTTTCCCCTGCATTACACGTTTCCTTCATAAGAATAGAAAGCATTTCTCCATTAAAAAAGTCTAGAATAGCATTATTATTGCTTGTCAATTTCATACTGAATCCTGGTTCAACATTTACACCCTCAGACCGAAGAAACAGATTTATCTTAATCATTTTACGATCACTGCAGTGAAGTTTTAGTTGAAGTAGATTAAGTTTTTCTAATGTAAAATATGGTTTTTTTGGCTCAGTTCCAATCCTGACTACCATCTTATTCGGTCCAAAAGTGTTTAGAATTATTTCCTTATCTGAACTAAGATCTTTCAAAGATCTTGAAAGAACTCTTTGTTTAGTCACAGGGGATGCCGACTGTACAATAGCTAACAAATTCTTTTGTCTCTCTAATTTGGTGCACAGATGAGACTTTCCTTTTCCAATTTGGGCATAGCATGTATTGCATAAATTTCTCTCTATTAACTGGTTTTCAGGACCTCGAGCTACTGAATTTCCTGTAAAGCATTCTACCATTGGGACTGTAACTTCAATTTTTCCATTCTTTCTTCCATTTTCACCGATGAAACATTCACATTTGCCCCCTCTAACAGTTTTAGTGTTCAAATCTAAAAGAAAAAAATATTCTTGGCATGAATGTGCAACATATTTATTTATATATCACCTAATTGTTTAATGAAAATTGTACTTATATTTGGCATTTACCTTCATAACTTGGTCTGGATTTAAAGGTTGAATCTACACTCAACAACTTTTTTCTTCATTTTGATCTGGGTTTTTGCTTGCATAATCTTGCCAAAAATGCATTTTGAGAAGCTGGTAGTAATCATGTTTTACATTTGATAAATTAGTTTTTACTTTACAGTTAATAATTCTTAAACCTTTTGACTGCTGAAAACAGCAAATGCATAACAACTTTACAAACTTTACAATCATGTGTTTTTGCCTCATGAGGCTTTTTCTTAAGGTGGTAGTATGCCATTAAAAAAAAATCTTGCAGTTTATTTTTTTTTTCAATTATTAATAG
Organism: Hydra vulgaris; assembly: GCF_022113875.1. Taxonomy (NCBI): domain Eukaryota; kingdom Metazoa; phylum Cnidaria; class Hydrozoa; order Anthoathecata; family Hydridae; genus Hydra; species Hydra vulgaris. The sequence continues at coordinate 1,877,988 of NC_061157.1, read as the reverse complement.
TGCATAACATATATTATATGATTAAAATATAAGTAAAAATTTAAAAAATTAATTATGCGCATAATTATTGACAGACAAAAGCCTAAAAATGAATAACTGGCGACAGGGTTTTTTCAGCAACCGTAAATAAATTTGAACTAAATTTTGGCTTGTGATCCTTTACTTATGCAATAACAACATACACTAAAAGTTTTGGATTTTGACCAAAAAAAAGTCAAAATATATGCATTTTAGTCATATTTGGAAGTTTTGGTGTTATTTGAGAACACAAAATCACTCACAAAAGTAGAACACAATTAGCTGTAAACATAATTCTAGTAGAGGTTGCAAATACATGTGTTACAAACAAGTGTGCCAAATTTCAGATCAAATCGGTTATCGGTTTGAAAAATATCTCCGTCGCCAGAGTATAAAACATGATTTTGAGAAATACTCAATTTAAAAATAAAAACAAAAAAAATTGTTCAAAACTACCCACCTCCATAAACTGCACCTTCTAATGTTTCGTTTTGATCACAAAAACCTTTATGTATAGCTCTTAGTTTCTTGCGTCTCAATTTCACTATACTTGTGCATTGTTTTTCTGCTTTAGAAATGCGCTTAGAGTCATTTGTAAGACAAAAGTTATGTAGATTGCAACCTACTGTTATTTCAAGCTTATCAAATAACGTCTCTAAAAATTGTAGTCCATTATTAAAGTATAGGACAGCTGATGCTACTCCAACACATAAAGCAGTTCTTTCTACAAATATATCTTTGGGACACCGCTTCCAAATCAATGGATTCAGCGCCTCATTAGGATTCTGTGTTTTGCCGTGCAAACACTTTTCTAAAAGAACATCACTACCAAGATCTATAAATATTGGTTTTATAAAATCCCTCACAGCAGCAGGAATACAAATATTTTCTTTGTATGTTTTTTTTCCAGTTATTTTACCAGCCTAGAATTTGCACCAAGAATCCTTGGTGCGCAAACAAAATTGATGGCGTGTTTCATTGTCATAACTTTCAGAACAGTGAAAAAGAAGCTGCTTCACTTTTTTTCATTGCACATAAACTACCAGTATTTTGTCTGATTGCTTTGCCATAGTAATTTTGCAATGCGTTAATAACATTTTCTGTCAAACGACCTGCTCCTCCTAGTTTTTTACCATCAGTTAAAATTTCTTTGCTGCTTTTTTTTAAGTTTCTTAAACGCGGGCCAACTCGTTTTTGAATATGACCAATGCATCTGCTTTTTTAATTTCTACATTATGTCCATAAGGTTTAGCAGCAACAACACTGATATAAGAACTACTAACTCCGTCACCAAGATATGTGGTATACCTTAAATTGTTTTTTTTTCAGAACGATGAAAAAGTTTTAAAACACCACTTGATTCCATAGCCGATGATGATCCAATATGACTAATTTTACACTTTTGAAAATGTGATGACTGGAACTTTTCATATTTAACTGGATGTGTGTATTTTTTTAACTTCCATATTGAACATAATTTACATGTTTTTTTTTCTATTTGAAAGTCAATACATTTACCACTTTCAACTGAAATTGCAGAAACAACTCCGTTATTTGAAGTAAAACCACGCTTTTGCCATGAACCATCAAAGCTACACATAATGTCTCTTGATGTTTCACCTGCAGGGATTAACTCATCAACAGCATTTTTCATGTTCTGGTCAACTAAATTTTGATAAACATCTAACAGGTTATGTTAAGTTTTATTGTAGCTTTTTTTGTTCATAGGTGGTTTCATATTCATTATTCCACAAAATTTTTCTAATGACGATAACCCTTTACCCATTTCACGAAAAGCCACAATGACACGTGTGTTAATATCAAATGGTTTTTGCCCACTACATTTGCTTTTACTAGGCTCTTGTTGTTCAAGAAAATTTTTTTTACAAAATGTAGCAGATGAAAAAAAACTCAGTTTTCCAATTGCAACTGTTACAACATATTTTTAAACCAATACTAAATTTTTTGACGAATCAAACATTAAAAAAACGTTATCTTCACACAAATTTGGGCATTTAAGTAACGATATAACGTTTTCCAACAGACTAAAGTTCATAACAAAGTTAAAATCTGTACTTTGAAAATCTTGAAAATCTCTATCAGCAATATTTAATTTTTTTGAAGAAGCAGAATGTGTAGCAGATTCAACAAAAGATAAAGTTTTCGTTTCTGAAGAAGGAATCTTTGTATATCTGTTTCCACAAAATTTTGCTTTTTTATTATTGTATATTCTGCTTGATAATTGTTTTCTTTTTGATCTACCCATATTATTTTTATTGTAAAAAGATAAAAGATATACTACAGCATAAATAATAAAGGTTGAAACAAGAAGCGAATTACGTCAATAAAGCCATCATACTGAACTAGTTAACAAGAAGTCGTTGCAGTCTACAACTTTGCACTTAAAGTAGTTGGCTAGGTAAGTATTTTATGGCTTTTTTATGGTTTTATCTTGTTTCTGAAGCGCATAACAACGGAATAAACAAAGCATTGCTAGGGGGAAAATAAAAATTATTTTATACCGATTCATTATAAACAGGTTTTAACATGTGAAGCTTTTTTTATTTAGTTAAATCAACTAAAAATTCGAAATCTGCGATGATTATATTGGTTAAATAATAAAAGTCAAAAAAAATTTTTTTTTTTACTTTTATTGGTGTACCACCTTAACTAATTAATCTATCTTAAAAAAAATTTCTTACTTGAATAAACTCTTTGTAAAATATAACAATGTCGACTTAAACACAAGTACTGCTGCACAATTCACATAAGTTGATAATAATTATGTAAACATTTACTAAAACCAGCTGATTAATTGGTAAACAGCTGTTATTGGTAAACAAAGTATTTAAAATAATGTTTATTAAAAAAACCGGTTATTTTATAAACTTTTATTAGTCGAAAATATATACATAAAGTACATATGTTAAGTACATACATTAAGTATATATATTAATCAAAAGTTAATCAATATAAAATATTTCAAATATTTTAGCTTGTTCTAAACACAGTGCAGTGGAGCATACTTCAAGACCATGGCAGACATCCCAAACAATTTTTTCCTCTTAAAACCTCTCAAAAATCTAAAATACCTAATTTCTCAAAAAGCCCCCAATGGATGATTTTGTTTAATGTGTTTTTGGAATTGGGAAATGGTCCCTGTTTATTATCAAAAAAAAAATTGTTTGGAATGTCGACCATGGTCTTGAATTATGCTCCACTGCAGTTTAAGCCTGTTTCATTATTTCAAAATTGTTTGCACCTCCTCCACGTCTATATTAAAATGTAGACGTAAAGGAGGTGCAAATAATTTGGTCTGATAACGCTATACTATAGCATTATCAGGCCAATATTGAAAAAAGGCCGGAGAGGGTTACTGTATATCATGTCTATTATATATCATATTAAAATATCTCATATAGTATCTCATAAGTAAATCATATTAAAATGTCTCGTTTTAACTATAGCCTGTAGTTAAAATGAGACATTTTTATTTAGTACGAATTTAGTGTGTTTACATTTTTGTCCTTATTGGCCTATTTTTGAAGCCGAGAAATCAATTGCACCATCGAATTAGAGAAATGTCTATTGCAGTTTTTCTTGTGAATATGATTTGCGTATCTATCTACTTAAGTTTGTTTTTTTTTAAGAAAAATATCCGAAATATTTAAATGATTTTTAAAGAAATAACAACCAATAAACAAAGTAACGCTTTAAATAATCAAATTAGAAACTATCTTTAATATTTTAATGTTTAAGGCTCGAAAGGCTTGAAATTTTGAAATGCAAAACTTTCAAAAAAAATAGATTTCTATTCAAAGTTACCAAAGTTTTTTATTTTTAATTAGTTAGATATTTATAAGTTGTTTAGTTTTAATTTTATGATTTTTAATTTATAAATACTTAGCGAAAAAAAAAGAACTTATGCAACTTGCGCGGAGTTTGTAGAAAGCATAGAAGATAAGATGAAAAAAAAGACGCGATTAAGAATGGCAATTAATCGGGCCGAATGGTGTGAATAAAAAAGACACAATGGAAAGACGTATTAAAAATGAAAACTAAGTGAGGTTTAAAGATTACAAGAAAAAAAATAAATAAAAAAAATAGAGATAAAAACATAAAAAAATATTTATTGTGAGTATCTTTGATTTAAAATTGTAAATATCATTTCATAACAGATTTTATTTTATTTTTATATCCATGAAAATTGTCATAATGTAATAAGTGACTGAATGTTTTTATTTTCCAAAAGTTAAAAGTTTAAACAACTTTAAATTTAAACGTTATTATGGTTAATTAAATAATTTGATATATGGTTGCGTTAAGCAACCATAAGCAACTTGCTTATGTCGTAAATCTTTTTAATTTTATCTGTAGTTTTAATGGATTTATTGTTGATTTTCATGAGTGTTTTTTTTCACATCGAGAGAGAAAAAATGTTTTTTTAAGTAATAAATACTTTTGGGCTTGGTTTACCATTCTGTAAAGCATTTGCAAATATTGCTTTTTCAAAAAAAATTGCATTGCCAAAATTGCTTTTTCCGAAAACACATGTTGTTTACAAAGTTCAAGAGCGCTTTTTTAAAGCTTGCCAGCTGTTTATACAACTTCAAGTAACTAGTGCTACAATTGACCTGTTCTCATAAGAATATATTAAACACGGCAAAAGCTAATCCCCGAATGAATGAATCTCTATTCAAATGCAATGAATTAAAATTGTTTAACAAATTCTTAAAAATTAAAAACACTGAAAAAGAACATCGTTATGATAGCATTCAATTATAATCAAATTAAAAGTTCGAAAAAAAAATTAATGCATTAATTAAGCTTAATCCTTAAAAAAATGTAAAACAGTATTTCGACGATGTTGGTTTAAAACTTGTAAATTAAATGATACCAACATCAAATAAAATCTACGTAAAATCTCCAAAAAACAATATTTCATGCAATTATCTTTTAAAACGTTAGGGTTTCCAATGTTTTCTTTTCCGTCGGAGAACGCAATTGAAATTTTGTTTAGTTTAGCTGTTCAGAGAAATCGAGATAGGGTAGACTTTAATTAGTTTGAGGGCCGTAGAGTTTATTAATAAGTCGGGGAAAATTGTTAAAAGGATGAGTTTTGTCTACGGGGCGACCAGTTATTGAAGAAGTCAACCAAATAACTGATGATTTTAATAAAAATAATTTGATTTACTGATAGAGTCTTTACTGATTAATCTAAAGTATTCGGCGAACCATTCTTTTAGGTATAATATGCTGTTAAGTATATAGTTAATACAACATAGAGCTAATACAACCTTGACTTGCTTACTTGATTAAAAATATTTTACTGATATAAAGCTATAAATGCATAGTCCCTAAATTGGAATATTTAAAGTCTTAAGCGAAGTTTTCAAGGGATCAATTCTTAGTCTACTCCTCCGAGTAAGCACAAAAGCGTTTAACACGTCTCAAAAACGTATTGTTGGTATGGTTCCTTTAAAAGTATTTTTAAAGAAACCATACCTGCCAATCATTCAAAATAAAGTTTTAAATGATCAAAGTATAAACTTTTTTTTTTATATTGTTTTTTTAGTTTTAAACGGTAATTGATTTAGGGCTAGCAAACTGTCAATTAATGTTGAGAAAATGAATTATAAAAATTATCAGCATAATGTTCGCTCATACGTTAATATCCAGTCTCAAACTGATATATTTTATCCTAACAACTATGTAAATATGTTATGAGAATGTACGCAAACCAGAGTCGTGGCTAGGTTCCCCTACACAGCCCAATTAGGGAGGGGAGAGAAGACAGCAATTTTAGGGAGGCTACTTGGAAATTTAGGAACCCTTTTAAATATTTAAGGAGCTGTTTTTGTATTTTTTCTTTTCTTTTTTTTTTTTTTTTGGTAACACCTAATATAAGTTATCTTCAATATTTTGGGATATTTTAAGCAGGTTTTATTTTTTTTTTGGGGGGAGGGGGCTTCGATCCACTTGCCACGGCACTAATGCAACTAAATTAGATTAGATTAAAATGTATTAGAACAGTGATACATATTCTAAAGGACTAAAGGATGTATATATATATGTTTATATATATATATATATATATATATATATATATATATATATATATATATATATATATATATATATACATATATTATATATATACATATATATATATTTATAATTTTATAAATTATATATATATATATTATAATTTTATAAATTATAAATATATATTTATAAGTTTATATTTATAATATATATATATATAAACTATTTATATATATATATATATATATATATATATATATATATATATATATATATATATATATATATATATATATATATATATATATATATATATATATATATATATATATATATATATATATATAGTTTGTTTTTTTTGTTTTTTTTTTAAGTTGATTAAGGTGCCCCAAGAAGTCTTTACGGTCTTATCACAGAGCACCGCGGAAGAGCATTTAATGGGAAGTTCACGCCTCCTTCCCAACAGATGTCGCAAAACTTGCCCAGAGGTGGGGTATGAACCACGGATCTTACGTTTCTGAGGCAAGTGCGCTACCACTGCGCCACGGCTACTTACTATAATTGCTTAGTATAATATAATATATTATATATTAGGTGTACTATATAACGTATGTTATATTATAAAAGTTATAAGTATATATATAAATATATTTCTTCATAAAACTTAATATATTATTAAGTTTTATGAAGAAATTATTAGGAAAAAAAAAACATTTTAAAAATGCGCTAGACTAATACCATTAAATAGTATTAATAACTACCGTAATGTCGGCAATATCAATGAAAATTATTTTAAATAAAATAAAACACACCGAAGAGGATAGGCTTTAAAATGATTTAAGCCTGTTTTTGAGAGCTGCTTAATTATTAAAAACAAAAATATACTTAATTTTTTAAATAAAATTTAAAAAATAAAATATTTTTAATAAATTATTAAAATAAATATCCTTAACGGAAACATAAGATTAGATAAGAATTGTTTGGTTTTAAAAAAAAATTATTTGACGAGACGGTGATTGTTCTTTAGTAGTTTCTTTTTTATAGTTCCGAACACGCGTTCTTGTTTGTTACGACTGCAGCCATTAAATTTTTTCGTGTTAATTATCGATTTGTCTAGAACTTCGTTTAATAAATTTTCCGAACTTAAGAAGTTTGTGTGTTTTACTTTTTTTTCTGATTTCCTCGAGCTTAAAATAGATTTACGAAGTTCATTAAGAACTTGCCTAAAATCGATTGATGGAACAAGAGCAGAGGTTTCGTAAAACAAAACTTTTAATTCTTTGGCAAAATTAAGTCCATCTGATACAGAGACCTGTCTTTGATCGTCTAAATCATTTTTATTACCTATAATTGCAATTTTCGGTCTTTTTATATTTAAATCAACAATTTTTATTAAAATAGACTCTATGTTCTCGAAACTTTTTCTATCTGTTATTGAATAACATATTATAAAACCGTCAGCGCAGCTTATTAGAGCATCGTTTTTACCATTAAAATCGATAAGATCTACAACAGCGTTTTTAGCCGTTAACAATCTGTGCGCAACGTCTTTCCCAGATGGTGCGATCGGTTGAAACAAGTTTTTCACACAAAGGTGAACAAGAGCTTAAATAAAAGTTAAAAAGTCAGTTTAATAAGATTTTATGTAAATCAAAAAAAAATCAACTAATATATATATTAATATATATATATATATATATATATATATATATATATATATATATATATATATATATATATATATATATATATATATATATATATATATATATATATATATATATATATATATATATATATATATATATATATATATATATATATATATATATATATATATATATATATATATATAATTAATCATGACTAATAATATTATTATGAACTAATAATAATATTATTAAGTAAAAAAATATACATAACTACAATAAAATGATATAAGTTTAAGTAAAAAAAAGGAAACAAAACTAAAACAATAAAAAGGTCATAAAACTCTCCAAAATTCAAATTCGAGAGAAAAAAAACTTATTCTTATATTAAAGTAGTGACAAAATTAACGAATGTAATAATGACATTAAATAAGAAAATAAAAGTATTTTAAGAGGTAAGAAGAAATTTATATATATATATATATATATATATATAATATATATATATACATATATATATATATATATATATATATATATATATATATATATATATATATATATATATATATATATATATATATATATATATATATATGTTTTACCTGATTTTCCAACTCCTTTATCTCCTACAATAGCTATTCTAACTGTCATTATGTTTTGTTTTTTTCAATTCACACTCTATATTATAATGATTGCTAAACTCGTTTTAATTTAAATCTGATGTAAAAATATTGCGTGGTTTTTATCTATTGTATTATCTAACCATGATGCTTTTAATTGCTTTTCTCGTTACGTTATGATAAAAATATTTTTTTTTAAGAAATCCGCTAATTATAATTAAGTTTTTGTGTAGTTTTTTTTTAACTTTGAACTTCTCCTTTGGGAAATTTAAAAAAAGATATTTTAAATTATACTTTTAGATGAAGTTTAAAATATAATAATAAATACACGAATTAGTTGAAGAGTAATTTTGGATATTTTACGTTGTTTTATATTTGCGTCAAATGAATTTCTATTCATTTTAAACAAAACTAATTTGCGTATTAGTTTTTAGTAAATTATATAATTTGCGAGTATTGAAGTTGTAAATATTCAAATAGTTTTTTTTTCATTTTCCGCTTTTCTTAGATATAAGGAAAATAAAGTATAATGGCTGATTTTAAAGCTAATATTGTTACTTTAATCAATAAAACATTTTTGTCAAGACCAAATTTATTTATAAATTTTAACACACTGCATACGGAGTGATAACTGGAATAGGTTGCAAAATATGGTGGGGTATTGGCACCATGTATACATATAGATCGTTTTTAATTATTTTTAAGGATTTCAACATTTTTAATTATAATTAATGTAACCATTAAAATACTCGTCACAAGTATACTTACTTTACCTACCGTACCTAGAGTACGCAGTTTTTCGTACAGAGTAAGAAAAACAAGTACTCTCGCAAAAAATCAATCAATTTGCTTTATTTGCGTTTTAAACAAGTTATTGCAGAAAAGCTTATTTTAAAATAATAATGTAGGATTCGTTTGTTATTTTTTGTTTGGTATTTAGGTTGTCTTTTTATTCTTTATTTTTACAATAATGTTCATAGCTTTGAATTTGTTCATATTTCATCTTTTATATATTATAAAAATATATTTTTATGGCTTTCTCACCCCAAATAAAAACAAGTGCCGCAATTCTTAATGATGAATTTGAAAAAATAAAACCTTATAATTTATTTGTTGATGATTTTTGTAATAATACCACGTGTTTCAAATTATATTATTGGAAATAATATAAAATATTTGTATCTTTTCCCTTAATATAATTTAGTAGCATGTTCTAAATTATAGGAAATAGTATAAAGTATTAGTATCTAATTATTCTCTAATACTTAACAAGATATTCCATTCGCAATATTTAAATCCGTCAAGATAACTTCAAAAAACTACTTGATTAGTCGAAGTCTGTGAAATTGATTATATAGTCGAAGTCTGTGAAATTGATTATATAGTCGAAGTCGAACTCGATCTTGAAAGATTACAGAAAAAATATAACCAACTTTAAATCTTTTAAAAGAACAGTGAAACAATTTATAATTACATGAACAATGTATTGCTCTTACAGACCAAAGTTGTTGTGGAAATTTTGTTGTAGGCTATTTTTGTAGGCACTGTTCCTACTCCTGCTTCTCAACCAAAAGAATGTCTTTGTACTTTTGTCATTTGTATTTGTAAGTCTTCAAAAAATCTCGAGATCGTGAAAGAATTAATTGATTTGTTTAAACCCTTTGACATCGTTTATGATGAAATTGTTATTGAAAAATTATTTTTTCTGTTGAGTAAAAAACTTAAATTTACTTTGGACACGGTATTGGTGTAGCGGAAAAGCGCTCGCTTCACAAGCGAGAGGTGCCGAGTTCAATTCCCACCACATACCTGGTAGTACCGCACTCAACTTGTTTTTCCTTGTTCCTCAAGGTTCGTTTTTCGGAGTTATAGAGTTAAAAGAGGGTTAAAACCACAATTAAGTCATTCACAATTAAGTCATCAGCCTCCTCGTCTGTAGTAGTTTAGATACTCTAAGTATTCAACAAAAATATATGTATAATCTACATTCTAATACGAATATAGAAACATTTACCTCCAATCTAATAATTACCCCCAGTTAAACAGCCAAGAGGAAAAAAATGCCTTTGACTCACTGAAGGTGTTTTTTTGATACTCTCAGCTAAGGTGATATAATCAAATGAATCTACTTTTCAATAAATAAAAACAATTTTAACAAATCGTATCAAAATTTCGAAAATCAGGTATTTAATTAGCCAGAAAAAAAATTTTCAAACGACTTTAATCAGATCAATATGTCCTTAATTAAGTGCTAAAAAATAATGGCTCCGATAATCTGCCCCAAAAAAAGATACACAGATCTGAATATGTCTCGTTTGCTGAAAATACAATTTGATAAACTTTTAACACATTAAATAAATGATCATTAAATGCATGATTATTATCTAAATGATTATTAAATAAATGATCCTTATCTAAGAAATTCGTATGATACATAAGCGATATGAAAGATTGTCTATGTACCGAATTGATTGTGTATGTACCAAATTTTATTTTTTTTCAATTATTCACCTTGCCTAAGTAGGAGGCTACTTTTGTGGTTACAACTCTCTTTCAACTCTCTAATTTCGAAACACGAACCACAACGAACAAGACCGCTTCGCGGAGAAACAAGTTGAGAGTTTCACGTCCCTGGTACTACCAGGGACGTGGAACTCTCGCTTAACTCAGAATTTCTAGTTATGAGGCGAGCGCTCTACCACTACTCCACTACCGCAATATTTAGGGTCGATACCTCATTCCGTTCATTAAATTTTTTTATCTAATGACAATATATGATATATATATATATATATATATATATATATATATATATATATATATATATATATATATATATATATACATATATATATATATATATATTTATATATATATATATATATATATATATATATATATATTTATATATATATATATATATATATATATATATATATACATATATATATATATATATATATATATATATATATATATATATATATATATATATATATATATATATATATATATATATATATATATATATATATATGTATGTATATATATATATATATATATATATATATATATATATATATATATATATATATATATATATATATATATATGTATATATATATATATATATATATATATATATATATATATATATATATATATATATACGTTAGGGTATATAAAGCCAAAATTTTGACTAGCACTCTTGGATTCCTATGCAGGGTAACGCGGGGCAATATGAGACAGTTCGCGTTTATCATGATGCCAGCCCTACAAATTATTATTTGCAAGATTTTTAAAAGTGCAGTTGTGTTCTAAAACTATTTTGTGTCAAGAAAAATATATTGAGTCACTTTGAAATAAAAAAATTGAATAGATGGGAATCATTTTATTCCTCTGCTTCGCGAAATTTACGAATTTTTAAGTTTTGTTATTATATTTTTTCCTAGCCTTTTTTAATCTCACTGAGTGAAAAAGCTTTTTATATTAAAATTTTTTTTTTATTAGAATCTTTAGGCCTTTTTCTATCATTTCCATTCTTTGGTATTTTATTTCTTCAATAAAATAGTCTGGAAATTAAGCAATTCGATGCCAACATGATGCGGGGCAAAACGAGACATACTGTTTGTATTTGTTTTGCCGATATCTAATATTATTTTTATTTAACGTTTTACATTAAAACAACAATCATAGCAAATATTAACATTTACATGCTGTAGATTTAAATTTATTATACTGTATTTACTTACTTTTTGTTTTTATTAATTGAAATGTTTAGTTGTTATCTAATATAGAATTATGTTTTATATTTTGTTAACTTATATTTAAATATAATGAATATTTAATCAAATTGAAGCAAATAATTGCCTAAATAAGTAGTATATAAAATATATAGTGAGTAGATTATAGCATATAGGTTATTGCAGTAAACTATAAACAAAATACAATGAATGTTATGTGTACGTTAAGTTTAATATATGCATGTATGGTTTAATAATTCTTCTAGTTGGTGTATGTATATATATATATATATATATATATATATATATATATATATATATATATATATATATATATATATATATATATATATATATATATACATATATATATATATATTTATATATATATATATATATATATATATATATATATATATATATATATATATATATATATATATATATATATATATATATATATATATATATATATATATATATATATATATATATATAGATAGAAAGTGAAATATGGTTAGAAACTATAAAAGAAAAACTGATCGTGGCAATTATTCTGAGCAGAGCATGTTATTGGCAATCGACTCTGTAAAATTAAAGGAAATGTCACTGAGATAAGCAGCTTTGACATTTAGTTTTAATAAAGATGCTTTACATAGAAGGATTCAAATCGTATTTATGGTTTAAATCCTATTTGTGGTTTAAACCGCAGTTCTGTGAACATTTATTTCAATAATATAGAAAATGTTATTAAAAAATATAATTTTGAAGCTCATCAAATTTTTAACTGCGATGAATCAGGCATAACAACTGTACATAAACCTGTTAAAGTTATAACAAAAAAAGGGAAACATTGTATTTTTTCTGTAACAAGTGGTGAACGGGGTGTAACAACAACCATTGTTTGTGCTATGAATGTAACTGGACTATTTGTTTCACCAATGATGACTTTTAAGAGAAAGCGAATGAAATTAGAACTAATCAACCATGCTCCCTTTGGAACAATTGGAGGGTGCTCTAAAAATGGATGGATTACAACTGATCTGTTCATAGAGTATATAAAACACTTTACTAAGTACACTAGAGCTTCTATAGAAAATAAAATTCTTTTAATTTTAGATGGGCACAAAGCTCATACAAAAAACATTAACTTGTTAGATTTTTCAAAGGGAAATGGATTAGTTATTATAATCTTACCACCTCATACTTCTCATAAGTTGCAACCACTTGATCAAAGCTTTTTTAAACCATTAAAAACTTTTTATAATATAGAATGTGGATCATGGTTGCGTGAGCATCCTGGAAGAAAAATAACAGCTGATCAACTTGGAGGTATATTCTCCAAAACCTATAATAAGGCTGCCTCTGTAGAAATTGCCTGTTCTGGTTTTCGTGCATATGGAATTTATCCATTTTTTCCAGATATAATTCCAGACACTGAGTTTAATGAAGTCAAAAGATCTAATGTCATCTTACATAAACCTAATAAAATCAAATCACAAGTTAATTTGAGCACCTTATTACCATTGCCCTCAGGATCTTCAGAAAATATTGATTTTGATATAACACCATGCTTCACTAATATTGTACCAATTCCAAAGATCATTTTACCACCAAAAAAAGGAGAAAAATCACAGAAAATAACAACATCACATTACAGAAAATCACTATTTGAATCCTCTGAAAAATCAAAAAAGTTAAAAGAACACAAAATAGAAAATAAAAGTGCATTAAGAAAGGGTAAAGTTAAAAGTTTAAGAGTTGAAGACTGGGAATGTTATGTTTGTAATGGTCTATGGAGTAAGGCTCCAAAAGGAGAGAAGTGGAGTCAATGTTCAAATTGCACAACCTGGGCTCATTCGGACTGTTGTTCGTTTTAAAATACTGGTCAAGCAATATGTGATTTATGTGACTAGTGACAGTTTGATTATAGCTATAATATATTATAAATGTATTTCTTTCCTCTTAAAGATCTGTTTTGTTTAATTTTGTTTATTTAAATTGCTAAAAAAAAAACTGTCTCATTTTGCCCCGCTATGCGTGGCAAAATGAGACAGGATAGGAGTTGTCAATAAATGATCTTAAGTGACCAAACCACTGCAATTTTGCAACTTATATTTTGTAAGCTTCAAGTAGGATGGTCGAAGATTTGAAAAATATCAAGTTATTTTTTCAAAAGTTGTTAGACGGGCCGCATTAGATAAATTAGTGCTTAAGTTCATTTTGCCCCTCGTTACGCTATTAGAATACTGGTGAATTCAATTTTTTAATATTTTGGCAAATATTAATTTTTATTTCTTTTTAAATTAAGGTTTAATTTTTATTAGGTTTTAGACAATTATTAATACAAATTAAAATTTTATAAGGTAAAAGTTAACCACAAGTAATACAACAGATAAAATTATCATACACTCCCAGGATTCGTCAGGCAGGAATTTGTTAAAAAAACTTCTAGCCGACCCCTGTCAATATTTGACAATTTATAACTATCAAGATATATTACGATAACTGTTTTTTTTTTTTTTTTTTATTTCTAAATATATGTCGCTGTTGATATAAAAATAAAATAATAAAATTACAGTGTAACTTTTACATTACACAAAGAATATATATAAAACAGACAATGGCTTAAAGAAGATACGGATGACTGGTGTCACCACAATCTTTTCATAGAGCCCCTTAACAATAAAAAATGTTTTTTCACAATTTAATGATAACTTATTAGCTATAAACCGTTTGTTAAAGGTTTTTAGTTCAGTGTTCATTGTTTCGAACAATATTTTTACATCGGAATTGTTGTAGAATAAATTTGTATCGTCTGCATACACAATTGACGGTATTTTATTAGAAGCTTTTTTCATGTCATTAATATTTAATTTAAAATAATAAAGGTCCTAAGGTTGATCCCTGTGAGACTCCGCAAACAATATCAAGCGCTCCTGACTCCTCTAGGACAACATACTGTTTGCTATTAAAAAGAAAATTTTTAACCACTTATATGTTAGGCCTTTAATGCCGTAATGTTTTAACTTTGAAAGTAAAATTCCGTGATCAATAGTATCGAATATCTTAGTACTTGTTCCCCTCTTAGTACTTGTTCCCCTTTATCAAAGGACATAGATACTTTATTGGAAAGTTCAATAATAGCATGTTCAGTAGAGCAGTATCTCTAAAATCAAAATTGATTTTGGTATAAAAATTTAATGTTATAATTTGAGTTATAATTTAAGTTATAAGCTTAAGTTATAATTTAAGTTTATGTAAACATAAATAAAAAAAGTTTTTTTTTAAAACATATTATGCATTCAAAAGTTTTCTAAAGTTTAGCAAATAGAAAAAAGTTTTGTCTTTTCTACCATCAGCAAGAATTCCAGTAATTATATTTCTTTAACAGTCTATATTTTCTTCCACTCTTTCATGCTATCACAAATGAGATTATTTTTATCTTCAACAAATTTTCCTGCCTTTATAATATCTTTCAGTAGACCATTAATGATAGCAGCAGAAGCAGCCGATGACACCAAATCTGAGGCAATGACAGCATTACTAATATCAAGGTAATTTCGCTTATGACTTAGTTAGACTTAGTTATTACAATTAGCAGTCTATTCGTTATTACACAATAGTGTTTGTGATTATCCCCCCGATGTGTTTGGAATTACCCCATGTACGTTGGGTAATTCCAAACACCAATGGTTTTAATTTGGCAAAAAAAAAAAATTTATATTAAGATTTATAAAAATTGCTTTCGAGGGTTTGTGACTGAATAGTGAAACTGATTGATAAACAATAAATATAATCAATTTTGTATTACCGCTTAGGTGTTCGCCAATACCCCACTCTCACCTAGTTATTTTACTTACGACAATAGAGTATGGGCAAGTACTAATCACACTAATTTAAGAAAACTGTGCAGGAAGCAAAAACATGCATTTAGAACTGTATTTGGAGCTGGCAAAGCTGTTCCTTGTTAACCCCTTTAATGTAGACTTGGCGCCTTAAATATTTTCAAACTTTACATTCATGTAGTTTTACAGTTCATGTATAAAACAAAAGATTGGATGTCTTCAAAATATTTTAAAACTTATTTTGAAGAAATACACCATATGTATTCTACAAGATTTTCCATAAACAACTTATGTTGTACCAAAATCTTATTCAAAACTGAGTTTTTATTTAATTTAAAATCGCGGACCATTTTTGTGGAAATGTTTTTCAATGATTGTTGCCGATAAGAATATTTCGCTTAATCAGTTTTAAATTAAATCAAAGCAGTGTTTATTACACACAGATATTGATTTATCTTGTTTCTTTTAAAATAGATCATTAAAACAAAATCATCTAAAACACTACATCAACTAAAAAACAATGTTATTCATCTCAAGGCCGTTTTCCACAAGACGAAATATTCGCGCGAAACGAATTTTTTTGCCATGACGGAAGTTTTGATTTCCACTTTTTTTTCTTTTAGCGCAACTCTATTCGTTAACAATAATAAAAATGGCAGCAATAAGTTTCGCTGTATAATTAACTAAAAGCAATTATTACTTTTTTTGCATACTTGCTACTTTGAAACATGTGGAAATTTCTTTCCATGCAATCATTTTAAGGCGCTACTCGACTTTCTCCCCCCCCCCCCCCTGTTTTTATGATTGATTTTTATAGAGTATATTATACTGATTCTAAATCATATAAAAACATAGGTCTGAAAACTTGAGGAAAGTACTCTAAACTGATGTTAAAGTATAAAAATCCACATTAAAAAACGCTCATATTCCACCATCTTTTTAAAAACATTTTAACACTGTTTTTAAAATTTAGGTAATTAATTTTTTAACTAACGACCCGGTTTTTGTTGTTGTTTTTATATTTTATGATGTACATACATCGACTGACAAATAGGAATTGGCGTAAATAAATGTACATATCTACTGACAAATAGGAATTGGCGCAATTAAATGTACATGATTTTGGTCAGGGTTTGGTTGGGGCCAATAATATATATTGCATCTCGGTACTCGGCAATAAGACAAAAATAATGTCTTCTTTTCGCTTTAGCCATTAGTTTTGTTTGTTAATTTATGTAGATATGTAAATATAAATAAAAAATTATGTAACATTTCTTCAACGGTAAAATAAGTTCAAAAAAAAAAAAATAAACTTTTCCCAAAGCTTTCTGGGATCGAAATACATTTTGCAAAGACATTTAATACCAATTCTGAAGAAAATGTGAATAAAAGTGTGATAAAACAATAATGTTAGGATTTATCTCATCCGATTCATGGTACCTTAAACGCTTGCCAGCTTGAGTAATTAAAAAAAAGAACTGAAGATTCGATGAAAAACTTGGATAAAAGAAATTAAAGAAAAATTTAGCGTTCGAAATTATATATTTAAAAAAAAACTTTTCATCTTGTCGATTTTCTTTTCGGAAAGAATGAAAATAGTATTAACATAGATGCATATAATATGTATAATCATTATAACAAAGAAATTTGTAAACTTTTCATTATTTCTGATACAAATACAGAATGCAACATTGTTGATTTTTTTACTAAAAAAAGCCATAATTTTATTAATGATTTTCTGTATCATTTAGTCCTTTATTATATTAACATAAAAAATATGGTTTTGTCGTTTTCATGAAGCTTTATTTTCTACTTTTATGACTTTCTTGGACCAGAAAAATATCAATATTCATATTTCAGCTCAAGGAGTGCGAGGGTTAAAACAATGTCTTAAAGTGAGATTATGCAATCAAAAAGAATTGTAATATGTACGAGTTTATTTTGAACGCTTTAATGAACATATGAATCGCTAACTTGAAAAAGAGACATCTTATGTGAATTTTGCAAAAATTCACATAACATGTCCTCTTTTTCAAATTAGCGATTCATATGTAAATAGCTGAGGTGGAAAAAGTAAAAAAATATTGTACTCAAGTAAAAGTATTGTTACTTATGTGAAATTTTACTCAAGTACAAGTAAAAGTTACCGATCGAAAAGTTTACTCAAGTAAAAGTAAAAAGCTTATTAAAAATGTACTCAGAGTAAAATTTACTGCGCTACTTTTTCAGTAACAAAGCTGTCGAATAAAAAAACAAAAATTACGCAGTCTTTTATTTTCTGTATAATTTTTTTTTTTTTACACAGAATATTTTTTTTATGGTCGCAAAAAGTGAAAAGAAACCAAGCAGTTATGACCGCGCTCAACATTTTTTTCTAAACAATTTAAAAATGGCATTCTTATTAAAGTGAGCAAAACTCAAAAAAACAAAAAAATTAAATCATAGTATTTGTGAAATTAAACAATTCAAAATGTTTTTTTTTTACTCAGTAACGCATATGGTTTCAAATGTAGCGAAGTACAATACTTTAGAAAAAAAATACTTAAGTAAAAAAAATACTTAAAAAGTAGAAATTCACAAAATAACTGCTCAATTACAGAAACGTGAGTAAATGTAATTACTTTCCACCTCTGGTAAATAGATTCAAATAAAAATAATCGATTAAATCAAAAGTTCGGATTGTTTGATGACGTAATGCTTTACTTATTGGCACAAGCATCTTAAATATTTGGTAATTTATAATTGGTTTTTTTTTAACAATGTGTTCGTAAAATTTAAATTTTGTTTTTACAAATTTAACTGTTTATTATATTTAATTTTATATCAAACTTATATATTTTTTTTAGCAAATTGCAGTTTTTTCATTTTTAATTTCTTTGTGTAAATAAAAATTGTAATCCTTATACAAGTTTCTTTGTGTAACCCTTATTCAAGTACAAATACAAAAATAGTATATTTAAAAATATTAAAAACTTTTTTAAACAAATCTTTCAAAGCTGAAGTTTAAGCTTTCTTTAAAGTCATGGATTAGCCGATGTCGGGCTGAGCTCGGCTGCCGATATCGGACCGACGGCGTTTTTGTCCATACATTGGCTTGCCGCTCAAACTGTCGCGATGCATCGGCTGGCTGATGTTGAGCCGACGCGATTCCAATCAAATTATCGGCTGGCCGATCTCGGTCCGATGCAATTTTGTATGGACAAAAACAATGTCGGACCGATGTCAGCAGCAGAGCTAGGCCTGATGATTAAAATAAGCTACAAATGCTCGACTAGCTGATGCAAATCTTAACACACTTATTTTAATCGGAAAAAAGGGAAAATAGGATTAAGCAACAAAAGTATATGTAAAACTAATATAAATATATGTAAAACTAATATAAAGTATATGTAAAACTAATATAAAAACACTAATATAAAATAAAACTATATATTTCTTTTAAATAAATTATTCTGAATCAGTTGAATCATCAAATAAGTTGAATCGGTTGAAATTTCAACGTTTTTTATTAACCGATAATTAACTGTGATAAGTGACTGTGTGCAGCATCTAAAAAAAAGTGTAAATTAAATTTTCTCATATCAATAATAGCAATATATCATAAATCACAACATAGATAGGTTACTAACTAGGTATACATACTAATGTATACATACCGATTGGAAGTGTATAGACTACCAGACAGTAACCAAATTTCAACTTTTAATTTAAGAGAACGAACAAACTAACTTATATTTATAATATGAAAAGTATTATATTTCTAATTCAATAAAAAGTTACTTGGGTATTTTGAATCAGGGTATGTGCACGACCAAAATCATTTGAATCTTTGGCATTATTTATTTCGTTGCATTCAACAGCCCCTATAAAAATTAACATGTTATATAAAATACGCTGGAGCTTGGGCCATATTATATACATACATACATATACATACATATAATTTAATATTACTATTATTAATAAGAATTATTATAATAAAATTACTCAGGCTTTTAGAATCAAGATATGCATTACCAAAATCTACAGCTCCTGAAATTATATATCAATAAAAATGTGAATATAATATAGATAATATTGGCATAGCAACAGTATAACACCTCCATTATAAAAGTTTTCCTTCAGAGAGCAAAATTATCACTATAACAGGTTATATTTTATCAATAAATAAAGAAGTAACAGAATATATTTTGATATATGATATAAACTTATTTTGCTTAAAACTTACGCCACCAATAAATAAAACTACTTCTACCTTAGCTTGTGTTGAAATACACTTTTCATAAATATAACATAATCATACAAACAATTGTTGACAAGGAGACATACCTGAAGTAGTTCATCTGTCAATAGTTAAAAGCACTTTATAATATATTAAAAAAAGACATTAAAAATCAATTATGGAGTATGAACATAATTTAGTAAAACAATCAAAATCAAATACTAAATGTATATACTCTTATATAAACAGTACAACCAAAATAAAAAACACTATTAAAGCCATAAGAGATATAAATCGTGATGTTACAACAATATGCAATACATTAGACACACTTTTTAGTTCAGTATTTATAATTGAAAATTGCAGAAATATTTCATTATTTAAAAAAAACCTTTCTAGATTGTCCATATCCAAAATTAGAAAAATTTATAATTGAAACAAAACTCATTAAAAACAAATTAAACACAAATAAAACAATAGGTGTTGATAAAGTACATCCAAGAGTGTTGAAGGAATGTTCACAAAGTTTATGTAAACCATTAGAGTTAATGCTTAATCAATCATTCGAAAGTGCAACTCTACCAAACTTATGGTTACATGCAAGTATAACACCATTGCATAAGAAAGATGACAGACTTGAATCAGCTAACTACAGACCAATTTCATTAACATTGATTGTATGCAAAGTTATGGAAAGTATTGTCAGAGATGAAATAATGAAATATCTTAACAATAGTAATTTAATCTCAGTGCACCAACATGGTTTTGTGAATAAAAAAAATTGTTGTACAAATTTACTAGAAACATTAGATATTGTCAGTAAAGCATTTGACAATAATATTCTAGTTGAAATTATATCTCTAAATTTTGCTAAGCTTTCAATACTGTGCCACATAAAAGATTGTGCATAAAACTAGCTGGTTATGGTATTATTGTTGATCTGTTGAACTGGTGCAGAACTTTTCTAAAAAATTGATTACAACGAGTTGTACTAGGAGAAAACATTTTTAAATGGACAAATAATATAAGTAGTGTTCCTCATGGATCAGTACTTGGACGATTATTATTTATTTTATACATAAATGATATGATGTTAAATTTACAAAAAGATCTAAATAAAATTGTACAAAAAGTTGATAGAATTTAATTATGACAAGTGCAAGGTTATCGGAAAAAATAATCCTAAAAATGAGTACCTGATGCTTAACAATTCCAAAAATAAAACGCATGCCACTAAACTAACAAAAACAACTTTAGAAAAAGATATTGCCATATATGTATCAAATGACCTTAACTGGAATTACCACATTAACTATACAGTCAATAAGACTTACCAAAAATTAGGCCTAATAAAACACTCTTTTGAATATTTAGATAAAAGAAATATAAGATTACTATTTACTTTATTAGTCAGACCTCATCTTGAATATGGATCACCATTATGGAACCCACATTTACAAAAACATATCAATATGATTGAACAAGTCCAACAAAGAGCAACTAGTATCCACAGTTCAAAAGGTTTTCTATATTAAAATAGATTAAGCAAAATTAATCTTTCGACATTACAATTTGTAATGATGTATTTGCGTCTTCCTTGGCAAGGTATATCCCCACAGGAAGATATATTTGGTATATACCCCACAGAAGATTCGAGGTATATCCCGCACAGAAGATTCAAGGTATATCCCTCACAGAAAGATTCATTTGGTGTATGCTAAATGTTGTTGTTATTAATGTGAATCGGATGAATTGAGTGAATTTCTTTTTTTAAACGTGTTTCAGTAACAGCAATAATAGAAAACTCAAAATTAATTAATGATAAAAATATGTTTAAATCTCAAAGTGTTTTTGCAGCGATGAAATGTTTAGGTAATAAAAAGAAAGTGCGTTTATTTTGTCAAACTTCAGGGAACAAAATTTGTCTATGTCATAATATTTACAAGTTATGTCTAGTGATGCATAGATTTCTTCATCGGAATCTAAAACACGAGATGAAACAGTCATAAATTTGGTTAGAAATTTTATTCAAATGTAACGATGGAAAGATGTTTGTAGACGGAGGTAAATTTTCAGTTATAATAATTTTATTAGAAGAAAATAATAATTTAAGTTCGTTATCTGGTACATCTGTGAATGGAAATATACTCTTAGTACAATTTACACAATGTCGTATTGAGCGACCTAATTATAATAAATTGCACCAAGAATCATTGAGCCTGTTGCATTTTGTATAAGTCCGAAATGAACAAATATCATATTGAATTGATCGGCAACTTAGACTTATTTTTTTTTTTACAAAATAACAGTTTAAAGTTATAGTGGAACAATGAAAATAAGTAATTTTTGCAATAGAATAAAGAACGCAAGAGATATTATATAGGAAGTAAAAATAGTATTGATGTTCAACGAGAGTTTGTTTGCTTTAAACCAATCACTAAGATTTTCCAGTTCACAATTTACTGTGAAAAAAAATTGTTTTTTATTACCACCTAATTTAAAAAACATCGAGAAACCCCATGACCACTCTTAAAGTAATCTATTGTGCGACCACTCCAAAAATTAAAATGGAGCTCAAAAATGAAATCCTTAGCTTAAAAAATCTCTATAAACGTGTGTCGTATGTCTGTATTTAACCCATAAATAGCTTTGCAATTCTAGCCAACTATTCTGTTTTAAACAATTCTGGCTAACAATTCTGGCAACACTGGGCAGCGGTAATTTTTTTTGTGTGTGTCAAGCTAAAAATAAGAATATTTTTGTTTTTCAACTTAAAAACAAAAATATCTGAAATTTTTTTATGTTAACTGTCTATCTAAACCTAAATAATCTTTTTATAAACATTTAAAACCACGTTTTATTTTACGTTTATCTAATTAAATGGCTTTTATGTAAAACTACTCCTTTTTACAGGACCCAAACATGTCCAAAAAAATTAGAAAAATTAAAAAATAAATAATATTGAAAACACGCGGGAAAATCTTTTACACCAACACTCGTTTCAAAAATTTATTAATTTTAACTCAAGTTTATATATTATATGTAAATAAATTAAATTAAAATTAGATAGAATCAGGAGACTTGCAACTTTCAAAAATGTTTTATGGTCTAACAAAGGTATTCCCGCTTAAAGCAATTAATTTCTCCCGCGAGAAGCGAATATTTTACAAAAAGTTAAAAATAGCTAGCACCTATAGTATACAATGTCAACAATAATTCCATTATAGAACTTTTTTTACAGTCTTTCGTTTTTCTGAAACTCAAAAATAGAAAAATTTATTATCCAACAAAAAATATAAATACTTTTAATTGAGGTTTCCTGTTGAAATTATGAAAAATAGATAACAATATCTATATATAGCTACAATAATAAATTAAAACATATATAAACAAGTTTTAATGCGCGCACAAACTTATGCTTTTAAAATTATTTGAGTAAAATAATTTTGAAGAAAAGTTTTCCGGATTTTTTGCTTTGTATAAAGGCTACATGCTTATACCATCCTTCAATATATAATAACTATGCTCACACTTTTGTTTTTATTTTTATAAATTTAATTTGTATATAAAATAGTATGTAACATTACAAAGTATTTACAAAAAACGCATTTTATTTTTTACAAAAAAAGTATAGGCAACTTAGTAATCAATTGTTGTAACAGTTCTTTATAAAGTATGTTACAGGTTTGCTTTTGGTTATCTGGTAAATAAAATTTTATGTCATTTATGCATCGCTTTCGTGATAAAAGGACGTATAACTGCCCATGTCTGACGACTGTTTATGGCTGATATAATCCGACTTTCTTGAACGTTTGCTGACTTTTATTGATCGTCATCGCGAATGATAGTTGAATCGGAAAATGTTGGCGCAGACAAAACGGTAGTCTAGACTTTCGGGCATATCGTAATTCGTGGGACTAAAATGAATCTGTAGCTGCCAGTCGTAATTCTGCAGCCAATTAGATGTTTCTGGAGCCGTTCGATTGTTAGTCTCGTTCCATTGCATAGACCGTTTTTAACGTCGAGATTTCTCAATAATATTACAATTGCGCCAAATTTTTAACTTTAACTCATGCGGCGGATATCCAGGCAGACTAATGCTGTTGAGGAATTCTAGCGCAAAATGCGTTCTATCGACGTTTTCCTTACATTCAGCCTCATCGATACTATTGTAATTTATTTCCACACTAGGTAGTAGCCGTAAAATCTCGTTGTTTATCGCTAGAGAATCAATGTTTTTTCGAGTTAGAATGGCTTTTTCTGAAAATGTATTTATCTCATTAGATAATATTCTTTCTCCAAAGACGTAGTAAATGAAACTTTGGCTAAGGCACTGATGTGGTAATTTTATTTTTCCCTCATCGTTTCGTTCTATTTTTCCATTGACAATATGTAGTAGGAATTCAATCCACCCAGATGCGTTATAATGCGCTTCCACGTTTCGTGTTAATGTGAAGGTTTTAATCGCTTGATTGACGTCTCCATAATTGAGTCCTTGGATGCTTTTGCAATTACAGGAGGCAAAATTTTGTCAAAAGTTGCCACCAGGAACGAAAACTTTGCCCCGTAATGGTATTTCAGTTTTCATAATGTCACGTAAAAAAATGTATCTATTTCAGTTTTCATAATGTAACGTAAAAAAATGTATCTATTGCCTCTAGTCTAAGTCGAGGCACCATTTACATCTCGTCCCAGATAATTCCATTGATTTGCCGGAGAAAATTAGCTTGTTTACTTTGGCTTTTGAGCAGCGATGTACAATTAGCTGCCGTTAGAGGCACTGGCAAGTTGAATGCAGAATGCACTGTTTTTCATAGTGGCAGCAAAGTAGCAGCAATACTTTTGGTTTGTCTATCAAAAGTTAGGGTAATGGTTGTCCATAGGTATGTTTTTGCCCAAACAGCCTGGTCAATCGATGAAGAAGCATCGTTCGTCACCATTAATGCATGCCAGAGCTGCATCTGCTGCTGCTTTTTGCTCTTTATTCAGAGTCGAGTACAGTTTGGCAGCCTTTTACTTGCATTTTGCGATGTTTATTGTGGTTTCATCAGGCATTGGAGACGATTCGTCTATTATTCGTCAGCATTTGCGTATGCTTCGCTTTCTTGTTGCCACATCGTTCGTTGTCTGTAATCGTCTGACACGGCAGTCTTGTATTTTTCCTAAAGTGCTGGGGCGTCATTGGTTTCTCCGAAACAAATTATGTAAGCAAATAATGGTCGCATTTCTGATAGCATTTGCAGGAAATATGCTTCTTGTAAACTGTGGCGATATTCGTGTCGTCTTTCAGGTATCCAGCTGCCCGTACTGCATATTAAACGTTAGATAGGTTATTCGATTGACTGTTAATAAATCCTTGGATGGTGTAGCTCCACGAGTGTATAGTAGCATGACCTGTAGGTAGTAGCGCTCTTCTTCTCTTGAACTGACCGTATACATAAACCGATTTCTTTTCTGTTTTGTTTCGTAGTGTCAATTCCGGCGATGTTTTATTAAAAACAAAATGCTCTGGTATTTCGTAATACAAAAGCTGTCGCAAATTGATGGTAATGCTTTGTTTGACTGCTCCTTATATAAAACAGTTTTTTCGAGCGCTCGTTTAATTAGAGCCATTACGCTGGCTTTGTTACCTCGTTTGAAGTAAACAGTTTGAAAATCTGTTAGATGTAGAGGCTAGGCGATAAGTAGTAGGTGATCGCGTTTCTATATTGAAGCCAAATATTTGCTACGAAGCTTCTGGAGGACTAACATATCGTGCATTCAAATGGGCCAAAATTTTGTCATATAAAGCTTGTCGCTGGAGCTGTTGCTTTTGTTGAATATTTATCGCTGCTTTGTCAGATTCCTTGTAGATAAATTGTATAGGACCTTCAATATGATGGTATAGATATATCGTGGTATGTTGTGGTAGCGCAAATTTTGACGTGACAGTTGTACTTTGCTATATGGTTTTTGTTGTATGGCACCACCCATCGATTATCGGCTGGTCCATATTTTGTGTCAATATAGCAATTTTTATCCCATCTACGGTATTCTGGATAACCATCAATATCTAGAGAAGTCATATTTTTGAATATCTTGGGGAATCGTTTTGTTTATACGCAATTGGTCATGCATGCTGCAAAAGCATTTGTTGCACCACAGATTCCGTGCATCATCATAGTTGTTGATAAATGATATGCTAGGACGCGATAATGTTTGGCTCGCAATTTGGTTTGATGTAGTCTATTTTGTTCTAATTTAACGTATGCCTCCACAATTTACTACTGAAAGAGTTTGCCAGCGCATAAAAGTGGGTTGTAATCATTTATCTAATCGCTAGTCAATAGTTATAATATTCCATTAGTATAATACGAGTACGTATTCAATGCAATGACGCATTGGTCAAATTTGAATGCCACACACTTTCACCTTTTTGAAAGAAATACCGTCAATGAATTATTTTTGACCACATTTTTAGTAAAGTGCAAAGCTGCGAGTAGGTGGTAATTTATCGTTTTCCAGCACAAATATCGCTGCTACTTTGTCCGTGATTAGCGTGTTGTATAGTCGTCAATCCAAGGCGGGACCAATGTCGAAAACTAACTGAACCTGCGGCGCTGCACGTTCTTCCTCATGCGCTTGTTTATTTTCAATTTTGACGATATCTTTTATCATAAGAAAAACTTTTGCGTACGAGTTTACTTTTTCAAGCAACTGGTTTGAGGAGGTGGGCCATATTGCTTTCAATAAAACACGCCGATTACGGACGAAGTAGCAGTGATTTTTGTGCTGGAAAATAATGAATTACCACCTACTCGCAGTTTTGCACTTTACTACAAAAGTGGTCATTGACGATATCTCAATATCTCTTTCGAAAAGGTGAAAGTGTGTGGCATTCAAATTTGAACAAAGCGCCATCGCATTGAAAACGTGCTCGTATTACACTAATGGAATATTATAGTTATTGACTGGCAATTAGATAAATGAGTACAACCCATTTTTACGCGCTGGCAATCTGTTTCAGCAGTACATTGTGGACGCATACGTTAAATTAGAACAAAGTTGCCTAAATTACGATTGACTACATCAAACCGAATTGCGAGCCAAACATTATCGCGTCCTAGCATATCATTTATCACCGGATGACGCTACTGACTAAGTTGGAAGGAGGAATATATTACCTTTAACGTTTCCAGGGAGTCCAAGAGCATTGATACAATCTTATCAAGACGTAATGGCTATCGTAGCAAAATATGAAAAACCAGATTTATCTATCAGAATAACGTGCAATCCAAAATGGACAGAAATTAAAGAAAACCTTTTGCCACATCAAACACCATCAAGCATCATCAAGCACCATCTTACAGATCAGATGTAGTAGTAAGAGTATTTTATATCAAATTAAAAACAATACTGGATGAAATTTAAAAAGACGAAATTTTCGGCCGTGTGGGTGTTATTGAATTTCAAAAACGCGGCTTACTTCACTGTCGTTAATTATTCATCATGGATGCCAAAAACAAAATAAGAACGCCCAAAAAAGCCGGTTGTATTATTAGTGCAGAAATCTCGAATCCAAAGTCAGAAAACCGTCTGCACAAAATTGTAGCGACTATGATGCACGGAATCTGCTGTTCAACGAATGCTTTTGCACTATTTATGATTGATGAAGTATAATCCAAACGATTCCCCAAAACATTCTGGGATAAGACTTCTCTAGATGCCGATAGCTATCCAGAATACTGTAGATGAGATAAAAGTTGCCATATTGACACAAAGTATGGACAAGCTGATAGTTGATGTGTGGTGCCATACAACTAATACTTTTTAGCAAAGTAGAACTGTCACATCAACGTCGAAAGTTGCGCTACCATCACACTAATATACCTATACCATCACATCGAAGTACTTATATAAGTAATCTACAAGGGACCTGACAAAGCAGCGATAAATATTCAACAAAAGCAACAGCTCAAGCGACAACTTTTATATGACAAAATTTTGGCCCACTTGGTTGTACGATATGTTAGTCTCAATATACGAATATTTAGTTTCAATATAGAAATACGATCACATATGGAAATGCAATCACATACTATTTATAGCCTAGCCGGACATCTACCAGAATTTCAAACTGTTTACTTCCAACCAGGTACCAAAGCCAGCGCAATTGAAAGTGCTAACGCAAAAAACACAATTTTAACGGCATGGTTCCAATTAAACGAGCGCTCGAAAAACTGTTTTAAAAAAGAAGCAGCACATTTAATTGGTAATTCTCTAAAATCTTATCGAGTGATTTTAGAGAATTACCAATTAAATGTAGCAGAAATTTGCTTCCATCCAAAGTCTTAATCAGACTTAATCAAAAAAAGGTTTGAATTAAGACTTGATACAATAATTGACTTTAGTCAATTAGGTGTATATTAACGTACTGCACCTTCTAACATCGTGTGCAATCCTGTCCGCTTTCTCTATGCTATCTTTCTAACTCGACTACTTCTATCTTTCACTCTAACAAATCTTTGTACCTCCTAAAATCAGTTTATTCTTGGTCTGTAGAGCGGGTTATGAAGTTCCTTGGGGAGCCGAGCTTGTCGATGACAAAAATCTGATGTCAATTATTTTAGCAGAAAATCAACTTCATAAGGACTTTAATAAATTGCTTTCTAACAAATAAGTCAACAAATGTAATTACTATCAGATATAAATATAGAATATACTTTAAAAGAAACTAATCTAGCTAGAGTAACCACTGTATTATGTATTTACATAGTACGGTAAATACAAATACATGAAAAGAAAAAGCAAATGCAGGATTCAAATACTTAATGTTAGATGACAAAAATTTATGGAAATATAAATTAGCTAAATAAAGTACATTAAATATCAACTACATCAAACTTTGATGTAGTTGATATTTATCAAACCACCAACTTCATCACACTACAAACTTGTAATGTGTTTGTAAATAAAGGAAAATATTGTTACTAGCGGTACGGCAATTTAAACTCATAATTTTTATTGGTTAATTTTAAAATATAAGCGCGTTTTTTTAGAAACGTGAAACTTGACAAATAAGATAAAAAAAAGTAAGATTGCAATCTCTGAGTTTATATTCTTTTCTATAATAAATTAAAGTAATGTTTTCAAAAAAAATTATTTTATATTAAAACATTTTTATCATAGAAAAATAAAGAATTTTTTTTTTTAAAAAACATCCCTCTTCTTTTAATCAGTGCAGTAGCATAAGAGGCAGAGCACTCCCTCAAACCTGTCATCACGGCCTCAAAATTTCGATTATTAGGTATTACTTAAAAAAAAAAGATCCTAAAATTTAGTATAGAGCCCTCTAAAATTTGAAAAAGGACCCTAATTTATATATATATATATATATATATATATATATATATATATATATATATATATATATATATATATATATATATATATATATATATATATATAATATATATATATATATATATATATATATATATATATATATATATATACATATTCCAGCGTGGTATTATTTGTTATTGTCAGTGGCGGTTAGTTATTGTATGTCTGCAAATATTTTATGATGTTAGTAAAGAAATAAAGAATAAAAAGAAACTTTTTCATAACTATGGCTTTGGCACTTTAATGGCTTTAATTTGCAAAATGACGTCAGGGAAAATGACGTTCCAATTTACAATAACTTTGAAAGGTTTGAAAACTTTAAAATTAAGAGTTAAAAATATATTATATTAAAAGCGTAGTAAGTAAGTGAACTAAAAATTTAAAATTATGGTATCATTTATCTTACCAAAAATTAAAGATAACCAGTTTAAATTAGATACTGTTTTGAAATGAAAAAAATAATTAAAGTTTAAGTTTGAGTATGATATCAAGGGAAATGATGCTGTAAGATTACGCTGCTTGCTTTGCAAGCAATATGAATCTCGTATTTAAAACAATAAAAAATTTTCTATTTCGTGGATTCGCCCTGGATCTCCGTCGATTAAAAAAGACAGCGTAAAAAGTCATTGCAACAGTAAACAACATAAGGAAGCATATCTCATTGATTATCGGAGTAAATCGGTTGGGGAAGGTTTTAAAGAATATATAAACAAAAACACTGATATTAAAAAAGGGCTACGAGAAATGGGTAAAAAATATCGTGACTTACTTAAGAAGAAATTCATTGCAGTTTTTTACTCGTCAAAAAAATGTCCGTTTTCCGATTTCCCTAATTTGCTTAAGCTAATTAAAAAAAAACTGTGTTAATCTTGGTAATAGTTACTTAACTAATCGAGCTGCTGGTATTTTTACAGATTACATTGGTAAAATTGCTAAAGATTCTTTCAGAGATGATTTTATTAACTCAAGGTATTATTCAATTTAAGTAATAGCAGTTGTGATATTGCTACACTCGAACAGATATTAGTATATGTGTTGTAAATTACATAAATAAATAATAAAATGAATAAATGTTAAATAACCTATAATAAAAAAGACAATAAAAACGTTGTTACTTATAATTACAAATAATTTTATAATAGTTTAATCTTAACACAATATTTTTATGATAATATTTTTATAATTTACATATTTAAGTTTATAAACATAATTATAAACATAACTAAAAAATAATCAAAATAAATCCCAAAATTTAATTGAATCTAGAAAAATTAAAACGTTTAAATGCATGAACTTCTAAAATCAATAATTTGTAAAACTGTTACGAATGGTCCGAAAAAAACGCGCAAAAATAGTTTTCAAGAAAAACAAAGTTTGAAGATCAGAAATATTTTCGGAATTTTCCATTCGCAATCACTTAATTCGCCCCTTAATTTATGAAAGATTTGCATTTATTACAGGAAAAATAAGATAAACTACAAAAAACAAGTAAAAAAATCGTAAAATATCAATATGCGTCACAATCTAATAGAAATTGTGCGTAAATTTGATTTCTTTGTGGGAGCCATATGCAATCAAGTTACCTGAAAAAGATTTTAATTCAATGATATATAGAATTAAATTCAATGAAAATTGAAACGGATATTACGCTATTGTTAGTTGCCGTAAACAAAATAAACGAGTATAATAGATTGTTTCGAGTTACAATAAACAGTTCGGAATAAATAAAGATATTCGGCCCTTAGTTATGGCACAATAATATAATTGTAAAACCTTTAAGGAGAAAACACTTTTTGAAAAACAGTGATCAAAATCAGGTATCCAACGAGAGCCAGGATAAAAAATTTTAATTGAAAATGGATCCAAGCAGCGTAAGAGAAAAAAAAAACTTCTGGTTAGAGCGCTTGCTTTAGGAGCAGGAGATCCAGGTTCGAAACGAACTCTTGACATATTTTCGCATCATCATCATGGTAAGGAAGGAGGTGTGAACCTCCTAGTTAAATGCTCTGTGACAAGACTGTTAAGTCTTCTTGGGGCACCTAAACAACAAAATAAAAAAAAAATAATAAAATAAATAGATAGATGTAACTAAAGGTTCTGGCCCTACTTACACATATCGACACCAGACACTGCCAAATACGTTATTTATTGATCACGTCGCCATACCAAATATACAAATTTTTTAAGTCTTAAATATATTTTTCATTCTGAGTGCTCAAATAATTTGAGCAATCACCTACCATTGTCAATATCAGTTGAAGTTAGAGATAAGCACCCTGAATACAATACCATTGAAATAGCAGAAGATACTAATATTCCTAGCTACCCTTACATATGCATAGATTTTTTTTAAAACAAATTTTATAATATAGAGTTTAATTTGAAAAAATAATAACTTTTTATTATTGTATATTTGCATAAGTTATTTATGTTTGAATTTAGCATAAAATAAAAGTTTTTTTTTCAATTTTAACTTCTTCCTAAAACTGAAGTTCGGATGCATGGACAAGATTAATTAAATCCTAATATCTAAAACTATAGGCATAAAACAAAACACCTACTAAGTAAAAAATGTTTAATAGATTTATATTCTTGTTTTATCCATAGCTACATTAGCTATTGTAATATTGCTTGGGAAAGTACTTACCCTTCAGCATTGAAAAATATATATATTAAACAAAAACAAGCCAGTAGAGTTATATTTCATGTGCATAAATACGCCCACTCCAAGCCGTTACTCCGGGAAATTAAAGCTCTTAATGTCTATGAGTTAAACGTGTTCCAAAACTTGTTATTCATGTTAAATATCAAAACAACATGCTTTTAAAATCCTTTAATAACCGATTTGTAAAAATAAATCATATGTACCTAAGAAGGTGCTCTACCTATAACTTTAATTCAACTCTTAAAACATCTGATTACTCAATTTCATATAGAGGACCTCGTCTGTGGAACATTGTTCTTAATGAAAATATGAAAAGTATAACTTTAATAAGTTGTTTTAAAAATATAGTTAAACAGTATTTACTTGAATTAACAGCCGCAAACATATTTTTGCATTTTTAAGTAAAAAAAAAAAAAAAATTCTTGTAATATTTCTTAATATATATGATTATTTATCTTTTTCAATTTATCGTATTCTTGTTGTAATAATGTGTTAACTTGTTTTTATATAACGAGTATTTGTAAATTTGTAATTATATAATGAGAAAATAGTTAAAAGTACTTTACGCTTACTATAGGGGCTTGATGACAAGACTTCTGTCTTCAACTTGCTCCTGTCGTTATTAATTTTTATTTAAATTTTATTGATGAAAATTGTTAAACAAGAACGTTATAAAATGTTTATAAATGACGAATTATATTATTTAAAAAAAAAAAAAATATGCTTATATAATTCAAAAAAACCCAGCTGCAGATAAAATTATTTAAATCAACTTTAAAGTTCCCAAAAATATACCTTTTTTATGTTATCAAAAATACTAGTGTCTCTATTTTTGTTTTATTTCTTTAAATACATGTTCAAAAACATTTATATATATATATATATATATATATATATATATATATATATATATATATATATATATATATATATATATATATATATAAATCCGATATATTATTAAACCACAAGCAAAAAAATTAAAACTTTTTGTCAAATTCTTGACTGGGCCGCTTATGCAATATCTAAACAAAAATAAATTTAAATCAAAAACTGTTTTTGGATTTAGATTCAGCATCATCGATTTAGAGTAATAACATCTAAATTTTAATTTTAGCCGAAAATCAAGTTTTTCAGACCACTGTGCGATGTGTTATTTTTGAAGTATCCAGTACTCTTTCGACGTGGTTTGCGAATTCTGAAGTAATGGATTGTTTGTCGTTTTTATTATTTATGGTAAATAATCTAGAATTTTTTTTTACATCTAAAAGCATTCCAAAACATTTCATTTTTAATATTAATAATAATAATAATATGCGCAAATTTTATTATTTTGAGCCGTCTTGCTTTTTGTTTTTTAAAGTTTCCTCAAAAGCTATTGAGCGCTGCAAGCAATTATTTTATAGATTTGAACATGGTCGTATTCACTAAAATTAAGATTGTTAAAGCAATTGGTTAAATAATCGTAACATGAATTTATAAAGTTGGAATCGTTCCGCATATAGTTTTAAATTTGTACACAAATGAAAAAATGTTGTATTTTTGCTAGAAAATATTCACCGGTTTTTAATCGCGGTTAGATACCGTTATTGACTTTTCTTTCAAGAAAAAATATGAAACCTATATAATTTTGAATTGCCTAGACAATGCTTTCTGAGACCCGATTTTTCGGCATAAATTAATAACTTCAATTTAAACACAAAATAACTAACTATTTATATTTCTTAAGATAGATAGCATGTTCTAAATGTGTCATAATTAAATTTTATATGAATAAAATACATGAATAATATATTTATTACTATTATTATTATTATTATTATTATTATTATTATTATTATTATTATTATTACTATTATTATTATTATTATTATTATTATTATATATATATATATATATATATATATATATATATAATAATAATTATTATATATATATATATATATATATATATATATATATATATATATATATATATATATATATATATATATATATATATATATATATATATATATATAAATATATTAATAGTTATATAATAATCATATAGTTTGTATTAAAATGTTTAATATATTCATATACATTCAATATATAGATATATTTAAAATATAGTTACATTTTATTTATATATTAAAAAAAAAATGGGTTTCTGCCAAAAAAAACTGGGTCTCAGAAACCATAGTGCATTGTTGTGTTTAAAAATTAAAAAAATAACAAAAATTACCAATTTTTTTTTGGCCAAAAAACAAGTTTTTCAAACCACTGTGCATCGTAATAAAAATTATTGGAGAATTCCCCCGCATACAAACATGATGATGATACAAATCTGACAAAAATATAATTAGAGCTTTTTCGAACCTGAAATTAAAAAAATCTTCTGACTCTTGGTATATCAGCAGCACATTTGAATACACCAAATTAGAAACTTTAACAAAATGGCTCATCAAATTTTTTAATTACTCCAATAGTTATGGATGGATACCAATGTCAATGTTGACGTCAATTATTGTACCCCTACAATAATTGTACAAAAAATTGTTAGAACAAAAAATCATTAGATAGCCCAAGCAACTATCGCGGTATTAGCATTATACCAATTTTTACAAAGGTTCTAGAATGCCTCATCCTCATTATATGTCCGAATATTAGAAATACTCATCCCCAGGCTCATCCCCTATAATTTTAATGCTAAAGTTAAAGGATCGATTTTCTCACCTCACCTCTATAACATTTACACTGTCTTCTTCTTGAATCTATTAAAAATCAAGGTATTGTCATCACATCTATATACGGTAACTTTACTGGTGAGGTAGCATATGTAGATGATATCATAGTTTTAAGCTCTACTCTCTTGTCTCAAAAAGCAATATTTTTAGAAATTACATATTTTTTTTAATACAATTAAATTTCTGTAAATATTGCTGATAAAAACATGCAATATTTACAGAAATTTAAATTGTATTAAAATAAATGCCGAAAAAACTGAGTTCTTGATTTTAGGAAAAGCACAAATACGAACCAATACGATAACAATTTCTAGTAATAAAAAAATCTTTAGAATAAACTTAGACATCTGGGATTCACATGGGATACTAAACATTCAATTTTTGCTTCACTCAGTTATACAAATATTGATGAAAAAATCTCAAACTTTAGAGGTGTTTTCAAACTCTTATTCAATCTGGAATCCGGTTTACCCACCCAAGTTCTATTTCCTATATATATAAATTATTGACAGTCCCTACCTTAACTTATGGTATGAAGCTAAATGAAAATAGTTCTGCTTTAATGCAAAAAGCTAGATGTAATTGAAAAAAGTGCGTTAAAATTGCTTTTAAATGT
This sequence comes from Hydra vulgaris, assembly GCF_022113875.1. Lineage (NCBI taxonomy): Eukaryota > Metazoa > Cnidaria > Hydrozoa > Anthoathecata > Hydridae > Hydra > Hydra vulgaris. Next base: position 1,842,446 of record NC_061157.1, on the reverse strand, counting down.
TTCGAAACACATTCAGAATTATACAAACTTGCTACTTAAAATCCAGGAAATTTCAAAAAGTATTCAACAAAATAAATTAAACTTGTTCCTTCGTCTTCTTTATAATAAAACAACTCTAGACATTATCAAAGTCCTTGACCTATGCCGTTTTCAGATGTTAAACTTCCAAAATTTAATTCAAAATAAAAAGAAGGTAAAAATAACTAAAATCTAAAAGTGAAGTTCAGCGCTTTGGGAAGAATTTAAGACTCCCCTGTCAGACGATTACACACACCGAACGATGTCAGAACAAGAAAGCGAAGGATACGCATATGCTGATATTAGACAAATCGTCTCCAATTGTAGACAAGATGTTACCACCATTATATGAGCGCTGAAATATCCTTTGCCAATGCCTGACGAAACCGCAATAAACATCGCAAAGTTTAAGCAAAAAGCTGCCAAACTGTATTCGACTCTGAATAAACAGCAAAAAGCAGCAGCAGATGCAGCTCTGCCATGCATCAAATGGTCAAGCTGTTCGGGCAAATCATACCTATACACAAACATTACCCGCATTTTTGCTGGACAAGTCAAAAGTATTGCTGCTACTTTGCTGCCACTATGACAAACAGTGCATTCTGCATTCAACTTGCTAGTGCCTCTAACGGCAGCTAATTGTACATCGCTGCTTAAAAGCCAAAGTAAACGAGTTAATTCTCTCCGGCAAACCAATGCAATTATCTGGGATAATATGTAAATGGTGCCTCGACTTAGACTAGAGGCAATAGATACTTTTTTACGCGACATTATGAAAACTGAAATACCATTACGGGGCAAAGTTGTCGTTCTTGGTGGCAACTTTTGACAAGTGCCTCCTGTAGTTCCAAAAACATCCAAGGACTCAATTATAAAGGCGTCAATCAAGCGATTAAAACCATCACATTAACACAAAACGTGGAAGCGCATTATAACGCATCTGGATAGGTTGAATTCCTACTACATATTGTCAATGGAAAAATAGAACGAAACGATGAGGGAAAAATAGAATTACCACATGAGTGCCTTAGCCAAAATTTCATTTACTACGTCTTTGGAGAAGGAATATTATCTAATGAGATAAATATATTTTCAGAAAAAGCCATTCTAACTCGAAAAAACGTTGGTTCTCTAGCGATAAACAACGAGATTTTACGGCTACTACCTGGAGTGAAAAAAAATTACAAAAGTATTGACGAAGCTGAATGTGAGAAAAATGTCGACAGAACGTATTTTCAACTAGAATTCCTCAACAGCATTACTCCGCCTGGATATCCGCCGCATGAATTAAAATAAAAAATTTAGCACAATTGTAATGTTATTGTGAAATCTCGACGTCAAAAACGGTCTATGCAATGGAACGAGACTAACAATCGAACGGCTCGAGAAACATCTAATTGGCTGCAGAATCACGATTAGCAGCTACAAAGGCAGATTCATTTTAGTCCCACGAATTACGATATGCCCGAACGACCAGACTACCGTTTTGTCTGCGTCAACATTTTCCGATTCGACTATTATTACTATTATTATTATTATTATTATTTTTTTTGACACTATATAATTTGTCTTTTATAAACATTTTATAACGTTTTTGTTTAACAATTTTCATCAATAAAATTTAAATTAAAAAATTAATAACGACAGGAGCAAGTAGAAGACAGAAGTCTTGTCATCAAGCCCCTATAGTAAGCGTAAAGTACTTTTAACAAATTTCTCATTATATAAATTTACAAATACTCGTTATATAAAAAAACAAGTTAACACATATTACAACAAGAATACGATAAATTGCAAAAGATAAATAATCATATATATTAAGAAATATTACAAGATTTTTTTTTTTTTTTTTTACTTAAAAATGCAAAAATATGTTTGCGTCTGTTAATTCAAGTAAATACTGTTAAACTATATTTTTAAAACAACTTATTAAAGTTATACTTTTCATATTTTCATTAAGAAATATGTTCCACAGGCGAAGGCCTCTATATGAATTTAAGTAGTCAGATGTTTTAAGAGTTGACTTAGGTAAATTAAAATTATAGGTAGAGCATCTTGTTAGGTATTTAAGATTTTGGAAGCATGTCGTTTTGATATTTAAAACTTGAATAACAAGTTTTAGAACACGTTTAAGTCATAGACATTAAGAGCTTTAATTTCCTGGAGTAACGGCTTGGAGTGGGCGTATTTATGCACATGAAATATAACTCTACTGGCTTGTTTTTTTTAATATATATATTTTTCAATGCTGAAGGGTAAGTACTTTCCCAAGCAATATTACAATAGCTAATACAGCTATGTATAAAACAATAATATAAATCTATTAAACATTTTTTACAAAGTAGGTGTTTTGTTTTATACATGATGCCTATAGTTTTAGAATTTTTGTTCTCAATTAGCGTAATATGATTTTTCCAATTAAGATGTTCATCAAATATTATTCCTAAAATTTTAAGTGATGAAACTCCTTATTATTTATTTTTTATGGCATTTTTTTATTCCTTATTATTATTTATTGATTATTTATTTTTATGGAATTAGTTGTTTTTTTAATTTTCGGAAAGGATCTTTCGTATTGTTTAGAAAACAAACGTAAAAACAGATTGTATGCATCATTGCACTCAGTTAAAAGATTTCAATCAATTTCTGTTAATAGTTCTCTAAATTTTATAATAGATTGGTTGTTTAATAAACAATGTTTATTTGTCTTACATATGTTTCAAAGGAATTTTTAGATTCAGAAATTAAAGAGTAATTTATATGAAAATTCGGAAAATGATCGCTAATATCAGTTTTTAATTCCACTTTTGATTCGGCAAGTCATGGCAACATTAGTAAAAATGTTATCAATAATTGAAGAAGTATTGCGTGTTACGCGCGTTGGTTTGTTGATTACAGGTATTAAACTGTTCTAAAAAGAGTATTTACAAACCGTTTAGCGTAGGAATCATTATTTATTTTTTGAATATCTATGTTAAAATCACCAGTTATATAAATGTGTTTTTTAATGACTTTTGGTAATATATTTTTTAAATGCTTCAAAATTACGATCAGGCGATCTGTAAAGAGAAGTTATAAAAATATTTTTGGTTTTCCGGTTAAGGATTTCAATTGATAACGACTAACAATTAGCGTCATTGACACTGTGGCTAAGTAATTTTCTAAAAGTAAAAGAATTAAGAATAAAAATACATACGCCCCCGCTAATGCCGTTTTTCCTGGGTGTATTGAATTATAACCTGATAGAAAAAAATTAGAATTTATTTCATCGCCATTTTGACACCAAGTTTCCGTTAGACAGATTACACCAAAATTGTAGTTTAAATTTTTTAAAGTCATTTTTAGGGATTCAAAATTTTTACTCATACTCCTGATGTTCAAATTTATTAATGAAAAATTTGATCATGAAGAATTTAAAAATCACTTATATTGAAATAAACAGTATCTATTAAAAAGTTATTAAAATAATTCACGTCAGGGACAAAGTCATTTGTCAAAAGTATAGTGTTTTCTCTAGTAAATATATCAAAAACATTCAAAATATTATTTTCCGCCATTTATAAATTAAAAAAAAAAAAAAAAGTATATACATGTATGCGTTTAAATCCGCAGCTGTTTTTCAAAAAAATTATTCGCGATGACGGTCAACAAAAGTCAGGGGCAAACGATTAAGAAAGTCAGATTATATCTACCATAAGCAGTCTTCGGACATGGGCAATTTTACGTCGCTTCATCACCAGAGTGATACATAAATGACATAAAATTTTATTTACCAGATAACCAAAAGCAAACCTGTAACATACTTCATAAAGAACTATTACAATAATCGATAACTAAGTTGCCTATATTTTCTTTGTAAAAAATAAAATGCGTTTTTTGTAAATACTTTGTAATATTAAATACTATTTTATATACAAAATAAATTTATAAAAACAAAAACGAAAGTGTAAGCAGAGTTGTTATATATTGAAGGATAGTATAAGCATGTAATCTGTATACAAAGCAAAAACCCCAAAAAGGTTTACTGCAAAATTATTTTACTCAAATAATTTTTATAACAAAGAAAAGTTTTTTGCACGCCAAAGGCGCGGACCATAAATTGTATATATATAAAATAAAAGTAGTTTATTTTTGGTTAAATTATCTCTTTTGCAAAGAGATAAAAGCAAAATCAAATTAAATTTTTAAGTTTTTTTTTTACTTTGATTTACTTCAATACACGGGTTTATTGCCTCAGGTCCGTTCTGTAAATTATCATAAAATATTTTAGTAAGATAAATATTTCGAACGAAGCCTATCCACTTCGCTAAACCCCTGTTAATTGATCCAAATTGCATTCTGGAATGTCCTGCCGGACTTCTTCCTCTTCTTTAAATTAATAACCTTTGTTGCTAAATATTTCAATTTTGTATTCAAGATATCTCAATTTTGTAACATTAAGATACATCAATTTTGTTAAGATTACCATTAGAATGTTTCAATAGGAATGAAATGGGGAAAAAACGTTTTGTAGAACAAAAAAAGTTTTGTAGAATATAAAGTTAGTGTAATTTTTTTAGAACATAAAAGTATACTATTATACATAAAAGTTATTAACATTATACATTAACTAAAGTTATTAATATAATACATTATAACATTGCAAAATCTCATTACAAAAAATAATATCATAATATACCAAAGGGCAATACGTACAATATTTTTTGAAATTGCAATTTCACTTATTGGGTTGATTTTATGAAATAAAAAATTTATGAAATAAAAAATTCTTTTAATAACAAATAACATAGCAATTTTTTTAAAGTTATTAGCACATCTTATTACAAAAAAAAATATTGAAAAAATAGTATCATAATATATTAATTATGAAGAATACATGCAATTTTTCTCGCATTTGACTTATTGCGTGGATTTATGTCTAAGTTTAAAAATTTTATGAAATAAAAAATTCTTGTAATAACAAAAAACAGAACAATGTTTTTTTCCAAATAAAATGCATGTTCTTCATGCTGATTGTGTTTTTAATTTTATTGATGAGAATGATGGCCAGTCCATCTCTTTTGAGATATATATCAATAAATTTCAGAAAAGTTTTTAAATTAGTGACATAAAAGCTGATAGATTGTCAGCTGAACTAAGAAAGAGTACATCTGCACATTTATGACATTCATTGTATTTTACATTTTCTTTTTCATTGCGATAAAATATTAAATGCAAATATTTTTTTTCAGATAATTGAAAGTTTTTTTGATACTTTTCAAAATCATTATCTTGCATGGATCTTATCTGCAGTGCAGATTCTGCATTTTTTTAGAGGGAGGAGGAGGGGGTCTTTAATTTTTTATGAGGCTCTAATGAATAAAAAATTTGATCATAACAGTTCATAATACTTTCACCAAAAAAACAGGTGGTTTATCCCTTTATCTTACCCCAACAATATTTTGATAGAACTACTAAAACATAAAAAAAAAAAAAAAAAAAAAATCTATTGAAGTTAAAAACTTAATAAAATTTCTTTCTTTGTTTTAAAAACAGGTAGCAACTCTCTATGCTTAGCTCTATCTCTAATATACCCATCTCTTGCATATGGTCCAACTACTGACATGGATGCTACTGTCACTTGTTTTACAGCACGCTCAGCACTTTGAGTATGAATTTTAATCGAAGGAGTTATTAAAGGTATCAATCTTAGTAATAACAAATTATCTCTGGTGAGCGAACAAGTAAAAACAGGTTCTTGTACAACACCATTTTCCCATTTAACTAGCTCTTGAAGAGTAGTTGCTGCAAAGTTAAGTTTAGGTGTTTTTCTTGGTCTGATTTGCATATCTCCAAGGATATCATTACCCCTTAGTTTCAAAATTCGATCAACTGCAAAATCGTAATCTTCTGCATTATAACTAGATAATAAAGAGATTAGTATACTTTCATGGTTCGCATACCAAGCTCCTACCTGGGTGTAGGAAGTCACAATTATTTTTACTCTATCAGGTTGCATTCTAAAAATTCTCAATTGAGACTGAATGTGTAGGAAGCATCTTCAAGTCTGTCTTTGACCATTATGTCAAAAAAAAGTTTAAAGTAAAATTGTAAACAAAATACTACAAGTTACTCTAGATTTTGGGAATTTTGATCATTTAAGTCGTGTTTCCTTGTCCACATAAAGACAATTCTCATGCAAGTAGTGAGCCATCTGGCATGACTTAAGGGGCCGCATTGAATTTCTCTAAGATTAGGTGGCAATAAACCATAATCAAGTTAAATAAAACTGTTAGGTCACAAGTGTTAGGTCACAAGTGTTAGGTCACAAGATGCGATATAACACCACCTTTCCAGCCTGTGTTAATTGAAGTACTGTCAGCTCCAAGTACTAAACACGATTCAGTAAGATTATGTTGTTGCAAAAAAATATAAACACCTTCAGCAATCTATTTAGCTGGCTTATCTAGATGATTAGGTGCATTTGGGGTAAAATGGCCAAGATATCAACCACCAGGTTCTTTAGTCACAGTAATGTGCTGCTCTTTGATAATAATAGGATGTAGCTGTCCATTTGAATCATTTATCATTGCTTTTGTTGAATCTTTCCTTCCGTCAATGGAAGTAAATTCCGTCAATGGAAGTAAATTCCGTCAATGGAAGTAAATTCCGTAAATGGCAATATTATCTGCTTTCGGAAGTTTTAAATTATCATTTTTCTTCGCAACTACCATGACCTTTTTTCTCTCGTCAACTTAGAAGGATCACAAGCAAGGTAAGAGGACTCAGGGGTGAGAAATCCTGCTTCAATTAAATCTTGAAGATAACTTGTAGCAATTGCTGCAGTTGCGGCAGGTGAAATCCTAAACCTATAAAATAAGAATGGTTTATATTTATTTCTATTAACTCATGTTGCTGCTCATCAAAACAATAGTCAATATAATTACCTTATACTAGCCATAGCTGTGTTTTTTATTGACATTGTGTTATATCTTGACTTCTTTTCTAAAAACCGTGTTACAAGGAAAGCATAAACACCTAACTTTTCCTTAGCAGCCTTTCAACCAACATCTTAATTTCATTGTCTTGTTTTAAAGTTAAGTTAACATTATCTGGATTATAGTTTTCATCGAGAAAGCCAGGAAAAATAATTTTTTGATGTTCTTTATCTAATTCTATATCTTCTTCTTCTGTGACCTAAAACCAAATTAAAACCAAAATACATACATATATATATATATATATATATATATATATATATATATATATATATATATATATATATATATATATATATATATATATATATATATATATATATATTATATATATATATGTATATATATATATATATGTATATATATGTATATATATATATATATATATATATATATATATATATATATATATGTATATATATTTATATATATATATATATATATATATATATGTATATATATTATATATATATATATATATATATATATATATATATATATATATATATATATATATATATATATATATATATATATATATATATATATATATATATATATATGTATATATATATATATATATATATATATATATATATGTATATATATATATATATATTTATACATATATATATATATATATACATATATATATATATATATATATATATATATGTATATATAAATATATATACATATATATATATATATATATATATATACATATACATATATATATATATATATATATATATATATATATATATATATATATATATATATATATACATATATATATATATATATATATATATATATATATATATATATATAATATATATATATATATATATATATATATATATATATTATTGTTATTATTATTATTATTATTATATGAAAAAAGAAAATATTTATTATTAAGAAATTATATTTACCTCGAAGAATGCTTGTTCCTCCTCTATTTTTTTAATTCTTTTCTCGTAAGCTTCTTCATCGCTGACTTTTCTCGTATACTTTTTTTCTTAGTTTCATTGTCTCAATCTTATCAGCATGTCCCATCTGCATGTCAGACTTTTCACCTGTCTTATTTCTTTGACTGTTTAACCACCTGAGCTCCATAGTCGGAATTTTTTTAGAATAAATACAGCTGCAATTTATATGTGCTTTTTTTTACAATTTTTGGGGGAAGAACACCCAGATAGATTATGCTCGCATAGAAGTATTGTTTGAGGACATGTTATGAGGTACATTAGTTTATCTAACTTCAATATAAGTTCTTCTTTTACTTTTACCTTAGTTCTTCCCTATGCAACGTTTTCTACTTTCTCCCAAAGTGTTTTTATTCTATAATAAAGCAATTTCTTTCCAATAATAACTGGTTGTTGAAATAAAATATTTGCTTTTTTCCATTGAGCAAGAACAAGTGGAATTAGATCGCTAGCAAGATCTTTTTTAGAATATTTATTTTTTTTGTTCTTTTAATAAAATTCCTTTTTGAATAACTGCTTTGTTTGTAGGCAGCTCACTAGGAATAAAATATTTTCCAGGTCCAATAAACTCAGAAATTCTTGTGGTGGATGAATATCTAGTTTTAACTTTCGACATTTATGAATAATTTCATGATATAACGAATAAAATATTTACAGAATACGATCTTTTTTTGTTGTTTTTTACGGTTTTTTGCACTGCGCTTATTATGAGAAACTAAACATAAAACCGGATTAAATTTACTTTATAATAATTTAAGTATATTTCTTTTTAATAATGTCTAAATATAAAAATTTGGGTATCAAAACGTTTTTTAATCAAAAAGTTGTCCATAGCAAACCTACCTTAAAATTTAATTTTAAATAAGAATACACCTTTTTCTAAGCTTTAATATTTTTTTTTTTTAAAAACATATGAAATTCACTGTACCCTATTACACAGGTTATGATTGAAGTGAATGTAAATAACAAACGTTCTGAATGATGAAAACTTTTACAAACTTTGACACATATAAAGTTGTGCATTATATTTTTCTTCATGTAAATACCCTGGCACACGCGCGCAAACAAATGGTTAGATACATTACGTGCGTAAAACTCGAAATTTAATATATTATATACATATATTTTTAAAAAAATTCAAACAAAAAATTGAAATAGATGAAAAAATAAATATTTACATTTTAACATTAACGCAAAAAAACTATATAGTAACAATCAATTTTTTAAAACGATTTTTTTATTAACATAAATGCTCGTTATTTTTTTCACACATTATTATGTGATCTTCAGTATCGGTTGAAGATGAAATATGGGTTGACATACTTTGATATTTAGCAGCATATTTCAACACCATTTTTCTATCTACTCCTATCGACGGAGAAGATGAATAACTCATGTCAATGTCGTCTATAAATTCAGATGGTGGATCCACAGGCCAAATGTCAGATTGATCTAGCATGTATGCAGGAGGTAAAGGAACTTCTGATAACGAAATAGGTCTTAAACTAGATTTATATGTAACTCTATCTTTATTCACTCCAAATGAGACTTGGTCAACTTTATCACTTTTATTCAATTTATATTGACAAGAATCTTTAGTTAAAGAGTTTTCTAATCTCTCTGGAGATAAGTTTGCGAATTCCGGAGATAATCTGTTTCCAAACTCAAGATTCTTAGCGGTATCAGGACAATCTACAGAACGCTGAGGATTTTCAATAGTTTTATTATTTTTTCTTTCTGGTAATGAGTTTTTTCTTAGTGCGAGCTTCATGTTATGATCTACATCAGTACTTGCAAAACCAGAATCTGCAGAGAGACTCCAACCATTTTCTACACCCATAAATGCAGCATGAGTATCAGTATCTTTGGGCGTTATTTCTTCATTTACTATCATCCGTTTAAACTGCTTACGAAATCGAGGAGAATTTGATGGAGACATTTTATAACAATTTGGTGCATTCCATTTCATATTCTTAACTGGTTGGAAATTTGAAGTTACCGGTTCAAAATTGTTAAAAACGTTACCTAAAAAGTTTTATTTAATTAATTCAAAAAAATAGGCGATTAAAAATTTAAAAAAAAAATAGGCGATTAACAATTTTAAAAAAACAGGTGATTAACAATTTAAAAAAAAAAAGGCGATAACAGTTTAAAACAGGCAAAAACAATTTAAAAAAAAACAGGCGATAACAATTTAAAAAAAATAGGCGATTAACTATTTTAAAAGACTTTACTCTAACACTTGTCTTCAGATTTTTTTTATAAACATTTTATAATTATTTTAAAGCTTTTTAAAAGAAATTAGAAGTAAACAACAACATAATAGAAAAAAAATAATCAAGTCACCTTTAGTAAAACTTTCTTGATGTTCCAGCTTAAAACGTGGAGTTTCATCGATGAAACTGTTATCCTCGCTAAATGCATTATAATTGCCAGGAAATCTAAAGAAGAAAAAAAAAAAAAATGTATACTAAAATAGTCATGGAATAGTCAGACATATATAAGTAAATCTCTCTCCCACTATTTATATATATATATATATATATATACATATATATATATATATATATATATATATATATATATATATATATATATATATATATATATATATATATATATATATATATATATATATATATATATATATATATATATATATATATATATATATATATATATATATATATATATATATATATATATATATATATATATATATATATATATATATATCACGGCTGTTTTACTCTCTCTCTTTCTCTCTTTCTCTCTTTCTCTCTTTCTCTCTCTCTCTCTCTCTCTCTCTCTCTCTATATATATATATATATATATATATATATATATATATATATATATATATATATATATATATATATATATATATATATATATATATCACGGCGTTTTACTTAATGTAAAAGCGAGCGTGATGTTACGAATTTATGAAAAAAAAAATTTCCGCATAAAAAGTATAAAAATTCACTAACTTTAAATTATAGTTTTTTTCTATAAAAGTTTTCATCTTCAAATAAAAAAAATATAAGATCTAACTTTCCTTTTTAAATAATCATTGAATAACTTGTATAAGCATTGAATAACAAAACAAACATTGAATAAAAAGGTATTATGTGGTAGGGAAAAGTAAAAAAGTATGTACACTTAGAAAAAAAATTGTTCACCTTTCATTTTGGTCTTTTATGTTGCTTATTTGTTTTCACAAGAAATATTTTTAATATTTATTAATTATACAACTAATATCTATCAGTGTAAAACTGATAGATGTTAGCTGAATCATTATTATTTTACTTTAGAGTCGATAGTTTTAAAAAAACTTGAAAGAAACCATGTCTGTTTTCATTTATACCATATTTACATATACACAATCAACATGTATGCGATACTGTTAGTCTAAAACACTAAACACTTTAATGTAAAACTGCAAATAACTAGTTATCACCAAATATCTAGTGTTTTTTAAAGTTAGAGGGCTTTGGCTTTGGCTTTGTCAAACCTTCACAAAGTGTAATTAAAGTTAGCAAAGCAACAGAACAAAACATTTTATTAAGTGATATCAATTTTAATAAAGTATTGCATAGTTGATGATATATCAATAGTGGAAAAACATAAACATGTCCTCGGAGTCTCAAAAATCAGAAAACCATTTACAAAAATGTTTGATACAATGTTTTTATCATGTTTTATATTTGTAAAGTTACTTTCCAGCTACTATTGCTAAGTAAGGTCGCATCAAGTTGTTAAAAAAAACACCCAAAAGTAACCAGATTAAATATCAATTTGTCTTTCAGAAAATTTTTATTTAGAATATCGTAAATTCAATAAATTTAACTAGTTCATAGAAAGCAATACAAATTTTATTATTTCTTTATAGCGATATTTCTTTTCGTCGGTAATGTTTTGCGTGTTTTTGATTCCCTTTTATAATTTTTACACCTTCAAATATTTTAAATATAATAATATCATTGAATTATGTGACTTGGTCGAGTAGATATAAACGAAGTAAAAAGGTACATCTTCAAGCGCAATCACTGTATTTTCGGTATTCTGGGGCTTTCCAATATGGCGGCCGTAAAAAAAATTGGCTTCACTTTTGATAATAGAGATGCGCTATCCAGTTATTACAGAGATCAGTGGTACATATATGCTGACGTTTTATAGCAATGACGTAACTTTTAATGCGTTACTATTTACTAACGAATTTTATCGAAACTGTTTCTGCGATATTTTTGAAGTATAAAATAAACAAAGTGAAGCGGTTAAGTTGTTAAATCGGGTCAGGGTAACAACATCAGTTTTTGCCATGTCTAATAACATCTATCCAACAACATCTGTAAGTATGAGGTATAATAACATCTGTCCAACAACATCTGAAATTTTAATGGTATCTTATAACATCTGTGCCAAAGTTAAATGAATATTACAGATGTAGTTACATCTTTTAAATTATCAAAGTGTAATAACATTTGTACAACTACATCTGTGCAACTATATCTGTAGATTTTAAGATGAAGTTATTAAGATGAATTAACTAATGATGCACATAGTAGTTACACATAGATGTAGTTACACATAGATGTAGTTACACATAGATGTAGTTACACATAGATGTAGTTACACATAGATGTAGTTACACATAGATGTAGTTACACATAGATGTAGTTACACATAGATGTAGTTACACATAGATGTAGTTACACATAGATGTAGTTACTTATAGATGTAGTTACACATAGATGTAGTTACACATAGATGTAGTTACACATAGGATTTTTTTCAGATATTATTAACAAAAAATTATTAACTTCTTAGTTAATTGCAAAGTGCATTATTTTAACCTTTGTTAATTGCAAAGTGCATTATTTTAACCCTATGTAGTTACATATAGAAACTTTTTCATATGTAACTACATCTGGAGAAAATTTTTCCAGATGTTATTGGACTAAAAAATTACTAGATACATCTTTCTAAAGATGTTGTTAGAAGTCGTTGAATTTTCAGATGATATTGGACATATGTTATTACAGTAAAAGAAAAATACAGATGATCTTGGACTACTTCACAGATGTTGTTGGACAGATGTAGTAATCTTTTACAGTTAAATCCACTTTTATCGCATATATTTGTTAATTAATATTATTTTAATTGTTTGTATTATATTTATTACAAAGTCAATTTTATTTCAATAACTATGTATTCAACTGAGTGGGAATTTTAAAACATTACATTGGATGAAATAAGGAGTTTAATAAAAATTTTCTGTTTTGAAGTTGTCAATTCTGAATTATCAAAATCTGTATATGATGTGCATTTATTTTTTATGAACCAGGGTTTAGACTGTCGAAATAATATTGTCTTAATTCATGGGCATTACTCCAATAACATCAAAAGAATTCAGTTGTCAGACTTTAAACTAAAAGTCAAAAAAGAATAGGTTGTTCTTGGGTGGAGATTTTCATTTTATTGATGATGTTATGGGACACCAGGGTTCAGCTGCGACAAATAAACTCTGAGAAGTACTTATAATGAGAACTTGTGTGAAGATAGACATGTTGAAAACTTATAAGGTCTAGATAGGTTTCATAATTAAATTATTGCTACTGTAATTTTCCCGATAATGACTTTAGATAATGCAGTGCCTGCTGTTGTTTTTTTTTATATTGTGTTAGGAATAGTGTTAAAACTGTGTTTTTATTTTAACACAAGTTATTGTTAAAGAACTGTAAGAGTTTAGATTGTCATGTTCGTTTTTATCTTAAAACAAGAAAGCAAGAATGATTGAGCTGTAGGCTGCTAAAAGCACTGAAATCTCTAATACAGCAGAAGCTTTGCATTTATTAAGAAATCAATTTGTAGACATTGCAAATCTACAGGTGCATTTATAATCATTATTACTATTGTAATAATGATTATAAATAGCTTGTTGTTGTTGTTGTTCCCCAGAGGGAAAATAAAAGCAGTTTCTCGTTTTACATTTAGTTAACATGGTTTGAGAGAGTTGTTCGTTTTATGTTTAATTTACATTTAGTTTATATGGTTTCTTTAACTCTTTCACTACTGCAACCCACTGGTAGCGGCTTTCGAGTATGTTTCACAATTTATTTATTTTGTATATAAGTTTTCATTCTAGACATAATTTGTTATAAGAGGTATATTGCGTAATTATAAAAAGTTATCACTTGACAAAGTTAAAAAATCTTGAGTAATCCTTCATAAAAAAAACTTCTTTAAATTTAGATATAAAATAAAACAGAGTTAAAACTAAAATTTAACGTGTAGAAGTGTATAAGTATTAAGTTAAGTTTTACCAAAGTCTTTTGAACAAAAAATATTATTTTTATTCATTAAATAAGTTTTGTTTTGGACTTAATGTTTAGTTACTATTTATAAAAACAATGGTTTTAAGCATTTGCATTTCTTATTGTTCAATGATACGTGTTAAAAACTTATTTAATTAAAAAGTTCATTTGTTTACCTTTCTATTGATGTATAGTTTATTATGCTTTTAAAGAGATTTACTATTCGAATGTTAATTTATTGTCCAAGTTAAGCCGTTGAAATTTTATTCAAAAAATGCGCGGTTGCTACGAAAAGATTTTTGTTCGGCCTGTGGTAGCGAAAGAGTTCTTGTGGTAGCGAAAGAGTTGCGATTCTTCGTTTTCATATTTATGTTATATCTAACTTTTGTATATTTTAGTGCAAATATCTGTTTTAATATGATTTTTACATTTATTAGTAAAATAATTCGTTTAATATTTATTTTCTACTTAGTTCAGTTTATGTATTTTATCAAGTCACTCGTTTTTTATTCAGTTAATATTTTAAATTAATTTATACGCTTTAGTATAATTATTCTCTTAGTTTCTAATTTATATTTAGTTTAAACCAGTACGTTTTACTGCAAATATTTTATTTTAATTTTTTTAGGTTGTACGGTTTAGTGACGCTTTTCAGTTATTTTAATTTAAACAGTTTGTTGAGATTGTTTGTTTTAAGTTTTGTTTATACTTAAATTAGGTGTTTACGGTGTGGAGTAGAAGTTCGTTTTATATATAGCCAGTGGCGGAACTACTGGACGCAGGACCCTGCGTTGCAGGGGGGGGGGCCTACCAGCTATAGGGGGCCCTCATATAAAAAAAGTTATACTCTCAATAATATTTATACTATAAAACTCTTTTCCGCAAAAAAAACATTCTTTTGCGGGGGGGGCCCAAATTTTGAAGTTCCGCCACTGTATACAGCGCATATATATTTAAATTTAATTTACATGGTTTATTGGAATTATTCGTTTTATATTTAATTTGTTTTATATGGTTTAGTGCAAATATGTTTTCTATGTTTAGTTTTTGTCTAGTTTTACTAAACAATGCAGTCTTTAGTTTAAAATTAATTTATGTTTAATTTGGGCGGTTTAAGCCCGTAGTCAATTTGAGACATGGGAAGGGTAGATGTTACACTTTTAACTAAAACTTTCCACTTACCAGAAAGAAACAACAGAACTTTTTGTATGTTAAAGTAATTTAAATGTGTTAAAGGTTAGGCAAAAAGATTTGAAATCTGATATGGCAGGAATAACAAAGTAATTTAGCTGTTTATTTTATTATTGGTAATTATCATAATTTTATCAATAAAATTTTCAGAAAACAATACAATTATAAACGATTGTCATCGTTGTGGTAAGGATGTGATAAACCAATTAACATACTGCAAAACTCCTCAATATGTTAGACATAAAACACAACAACAAGCAGCAGTGTTATATTGTTATAACAGTGTTATAACAAACAACGAAAATAAACACTTTATAAAAAGTACGCATGTCGAACATGAACCATCAAATTGTAAAGAACTAATTCTTACACTTTTGTTACAGTATTATTTGCCGATTGCCTTTTTCCATAAAGCTGCAGTTATTGGATCTGAGGGTAATCGATGAAACGATATATGAAAACCCGATGTGTTTGGATTACTACGTCATTCAATAAAAGCGCAAATTGTCATTTTAAAGTTCGATTAAAAATTTACAATTCAATAAAAAAGTGAAGTATATATTTTTTGTGCCCTTTTTTATACAACTTACACCTTGCAAAAAAAAATCCAGATGGCTAACTATTAATTATCGCGATAATTTTCATATTTTGGGAATAATTCTTGACAGACAGACATTTAAATTGTCAAATCACCGTAGCGCGCTTTTTTAAAATGTTGCATTTCTCAATACACGTCGTATTTTTAAAGCGTGCCATATTAAAACCCGTCTCTTAATATTTTTTCATTCATTCAAGTTAAAAAAATACAGGGATTGTCAAATGCAAGTTTTGAAATGAAAAGTTTTAACATAAGAAATAAATTTGATATAAAATATTCTTACATATTTTTATATAAAAACATTGATTAAGATTTGTAATTAAAATAGTTAAAAACAAGTTGCGCTACTCAAATATTGAAACCATTTATACTACTTTATTTTTAATACACTTTTTCACAGTTCCAATATAAAAATTATGGGCGCGCAGAAATGGAAGTAAAAACGTAAACAAACATTATTTCAACGGTTTAAGTATAGAAGTTTATAAAGGAAAAAAATATAAATACTGAACTTATACCATTTAGAAGTTTCAAGATATCGTAAACATGCGCTGTCATTGATTGTAAAAATAACGAGTACAATCTAGAAATGTGGAAAGATGTTTTATGTATGATACAAAATGTTAAAACTTGTGAAACTGCAAACTACCATTTGAGTAAGCATTTATTATCCATTATCAGCACACATACAGATATATAACAATATAAAAACAACCACAGCTCGGAGAAATATAGAGAAAACTAATTTACTGTTAAACTCCTTTTGAACGGTAAACTAGTTTTCTTGAACATTATTGCGTCATAGTAAATTATTTACCATAAAATATAAAATGAGAGTATGTTCAGATGATTTACCTGACAGCATTATCGTTTAAAAACTGATACTTTTCGTTTAACTTAGGCTACAATGCTCAAAGACTTATATTATTAAATGTAAATAATACAACTTTTTCAAACAATGATCCATCAAAGTATGTTGAATTTAATGTTAAGCGTTGTTTTATAATAGAGCATTAAGAATTAAAAAAGAAAATTAATAACTTAAAAAAAGAACTTCAGCACAAAATTAAAAAAAATAAAGATT
The DNA here is from genome assembly GCF_022113875.1 of Hydra vulgaris. Classification (NCBI taxonomy): domain Eukaryota; kingdom Metazoa; phylum Cnidaria; class Hydrozoa; order Anthoathecata; family Hydridae; genus Hydra; species Hydra vulgaris. The sequence continues at coordinate 1,825,269 of NC_061157.1, read as the reverse complement.
TATATGAAAATTAACTTCAACCATATCAGTTATTACTATGAAACCAGACAAATTTTTATATAAATATAATCCAAACAAATCGTGTTATTATATTTATATACAAATTTGTCTGGTTTCATAAGGCATGCTATCGGAAAAATCTGCCCATCTTTTGCGGTGTGGTAAAGCTAGTTAACGGTCGTTTTTTGAAATTATTTTTTTGTGTGTGGTAGTGTTTGTATAATAGAACATTTTGGCAGAAAAAAACAATTAAAAACATTATTTAGTTTCAAAATGTCAACCGAGCAAACTAAACAAAGATTTTTGATTGTGGACAAACACTTAAAAAATCCAACTTTATCGAATAGAAAGTTGGCCAAAAAATTATTAAAAATATCAAGAAGAACTGTAGATACTGTTCTTAAACGGTTTACAGAACAGAAAACTATTCAGAGAAAACAAGGAAGTGGTTGAAAAAAACACACAGCAAATCCTAGAGCTCTCGAACGGTTGGAGACTTCATTGGAAGAACATCCTGATTGGTCTGATAGATTTCGAGCGAAAAAACGAAAGGTTTCCAATTTTTTTGTACGCAAATGGCGACAGAGACTTGGATATCAAAGTTTTAAAGTAGTTAAAATGCCAAATCGCAACGATCAACAAAGTTCAACCGCAAAGAGTCGAGCTCGAAAGTTGTATGACAACTTGTTAACAAAACATAATCGATGCATTTTGATGGATGACGAAACTTATGTTAAAATGGATTTTAAACAAATTTCTGGGCTGTGCTACTATGCTTCTAAAATAAGAGGAAATGTGAGTGATAAATACAAGTATATAATGACTGATAAACTTTCGAAAAAATTGATGATTTGGCAGGCACTTTGCTCTTGCGGCAAAAAATCGCCAATTCATGTTGGTTTGGGCACAATGAAATCTTCGGAATACGTGAAATGTTGTCTTTCTCGTGTAAAACGACTAATTAAAGCTCATAGAAGTACTTCAGTATTGTTTTGGCCTGATTTAGCCACAATACATTACTCAAAAGATGCTCAAAAGTTTTACGATGATAATAGAGTGATGTTGGTTCCGAAAAAGATGAATCCTCCAAACTGTCCCGAAATACGTCCTATTAAAAAATATTGGGCCATCATAAAAAAGAAATTGAAATTAAGTGGAAAAACAGTAAAATCAGCTACAGATTTAAAGAAAAAACGGGATTACGCTGCTTAAACTTACAAGAATCACTCTGTCCAGAAACTTATGGGAGACATAAAAAAAAGGCACAATTTTCTGTAAAATTTAATTTTTTTTTATTTTTTCCCTATTAATATGTAATCTTTACAGTCTTAATTTTTCAGAAATATATTGATTTAAATACATTTAAGCTTTCTTACATCCTTTTTTGATCAAGAAAGGTGGGCAGATTTTTCCGATAGCATGCCTTAGTAATAACTGATATGGTTGAAGTTAATTTTAAGTAAATCCAAACAAATCGTGAATTTACTTGTATAAAAACATTTATTTTAAAAATAATAAATCTTGCGACTTTTATACTGGTCTTACATCTGTCAATGTATTTCATCATTTAGTGCAGTATCACCATTAATCAAAAGAAGATAAAGTGATATTAAAAAAATATAAATTTTAAATCGGAACTGTGTAAAGGTGTATTGGTATCACAAAATATTTTTGGGTATTTAGTAAAAAGTTATGCAATTAACATGATTGTGGCAAAAAAATATCTACGATATCTTGTAAGGGGTCGTCCATAAATTACGTCACGCTATAACGGGGAGGGGGGTTGGTGGTTTTGTGACGACTCATTCAAAACTCGCTTCTTAAGTGTTACGATTTTGAGACGAGGGAGGGGGGGGGGGGGGTTCGAAAACGTTAAAAATTGCGTGACGTAATTTATGGACAACCCCTAAGAAAAAATTTTTACGATGACGTCATATGCCGAAACTGTTATGAACTAACACTCATGAAATACATTATCAAGTCTGGAAATTGCGGCTAACATTACAAAGACTCGGAGAACCAAAAAAAAAATCGAGACGGCGAGCTTCGACTAAAACGTGAATTTTAAAATTAATGGTCTGCATTCATTATATAGTTTTAATCAAAATAAAATAGCCCAAACGTTTTTTTTAAACATTTATGAACACAACTTGTCTCCGCACTTAGGGATCCCTTTAAAGAAGTTATACTTGAACCAAAAGATAAACAGTTTTTTTGTTTATGATAATAACAACAAATTATGAAATGATTTGAATTTGATTATGAGTATACTTAAACAGAACAAGCTTGTTTTTTTATTAAAATAATATTATTTATCCAAGTATCATAAATATTATTTGTCCAAAAAGTTCTAATAATAAAAGCGAATATCAAAAATCTATACTCTATTATTTTATTAAACTTTTTCTTGAGTTTTTTATTTATTATATAACATTCATATACCTTATTAAAATTATATGCACACAAAAAAAAGAAATTAAAAGGAGGAGGCACGCTTTGCATATTTTTCTAAAATCGAACTGTAGTTTTATTTTGTAATGCAGTCAATTTTACCAGCTTTTTAAAATTTTCAAGAACAAGAACTTCGCGAAAACGAAAACTAAGGAAGGCTAAGGCAGCCAGAATCAGAAATCGAATGTAAAAAACTCAATTTTTCCGAAATTATACCGCTATAAAAAAGCAGAGACGTCGGTCTTACCCTTACGATAGGACGTTGAAGACAACAGGTAAACGTATTAGAAGTTTTAAGAACTTTTCCGAAGTTTCTAGAACCTTTCCGAAGTTTCTAGGACTTTTCGAAGTTTCTAGAACTTTTCCAAAGTTTCTAGAACATTTCGAAGTTTCTAGAACTATTCGAACTTTTGGCCCTTAGAACTTTCTAGAAAAACCAAAAGATATATATAAGCGTCTTCAGATGCTAAATGATTTAGTATTCTCAGCAGAGATTTCTTTATTTTTGCTAAGCTTATACATAATGGCTAATGAACTACATTTATTCGTTAACTTCGGAAAGACGATTTGCCATTGAACACGAATAAAAAAAGATTCAACGAGAAAAAGAAACACACGAACAGCGTGAACAACGACCCGCACTAGACCGCGAACGAAATCGACAACGGTGACAATCGGTAACGTCAGAGCAAGGCGAACGAAACCACGAGTTTGATCGACAACGGCATTTGAAACAGCGGTAGAGGCAATTGCAAAATGATCGAGAGCGACATCAACATTACCGGCAACGTCAGAAACAATCTTACACGCCAACTAGCCTTAACAGGGCTTGATTGTACAATCATTGGAAAAAAGAACCGTCAGCAAATCCATTGCGCGCTCATCATTTAGCAGCTGAATATATCGATAAGACAACGAATACAATGACTGCTGAAATTTTGGTAACATTAATTCATTAAATCAAAATTACCCATTAGAATTACAACAGCCGCTGAATGGAAATACAGAAATGTTGCAAAACTTCAGATCAAATATTCGACCTTACAATAGCGCACTAGCTATGGCTTCGATGGGGGAAAATATCGATTCCCGGTGAGGAGGTGGGCCATAATGCTTTCGAATCCACGGACAGCTTTACCATAATTAGCTCTGTACAGCGAGTGGTTTCGACACACCTCAATATGCACAGTTCTATATTTTCGATTCGATGGTGGCAGCGGATGAGCAATTACCGTTATCGACTGGCGATTAGACAATGAGTACAGCGCATTTTAACGCGCTGGCAAACTCTTTTCAGGAGTACATTGTGGACACACGTTAAATTAGAGCAAAACCGCCTAAATTACGATTGACTACATCAAACCGAATTGCAAGCCAAACATTATTACGTCCTAGCAGGTCATGTAACAACGGATGACGCTCCGACATCCAAGTCGGAAGAAGGATTATATTACCTTCAACGTTTCCAGAGAGTCTAAGAGTGATGATACAATCTTATCAAGACGTAATGGCTATCGTACCAAAATATGGAAAATAAGGTTTACTTATAGGAACTACGTGCAATCCAAAATGAACAGTAATTACAGAAAACTTTTTGCCACATCAAGCACCATCGGACAGACGAAATCTGCGGCTAAACAAATGCTATTGCACCATGCATGATCAATGGCGTATAATCCACACGATTCTCCAAGACATTAAGGAATATGACTTCTCTGGATAGTGGTGGCTATTCAGAATACCGTAGAAGGGATACAGGTTGCTATATTGACACAAAATATGGACGAGCCGATAATCAGTGGGTGGTGTTATACAAGAAATATTTACTAGCAATGTACAACTGTCACATCGACGTCGAAATTTGCGTTACTATTACATTAATAAGCCTTTACCATCACATCTAAGATACCTATACAAGGACATCTACCATTACATCGAAGTACCTTTACAAGTAATCTAAAAGACACCTGACTAAGCAGCGATAAATATTCAACAAAAGCAACAGCTCCAGTGACAACCTGTTTATGACGAAATTTTGGCGTATTTGGATGCACGATATGTTAGTCCGCCAGAAGCTGCGTGGCTAATATTCGGCTTTGATATGGAAATGCGATCACATAATATTTATCGCCTAGCCATACATCTACCAGAATTTTAAACTGTTTACTTCCAACCAGGTTATAATTGAAAGTGCTAACGCAAAAAACACAACTTTAACAGGATGGTTATAATTAAACAAGCGCTCGAAAAACTGTTTTAAAGAAGAAGCAGTCCAACAAAACACCACCACCATCGATTCGCGACAGTTTTTGTACTACGAAATACCAGAGCATTTTGTTTTCAATAGAACATCGACGCATGGACACAACGAAAATAAGACAGAAAAAGAAATCGGTTTATGTATACGGTCAGTCCAAGAGAAGAAGAGCGCTACTACCAACGGGTCATGCTACTATACAGTTGCGGAGCTACATCATTCAATGATTTACAAACAGTCAATAAGAAAACCTATCCAACGTTTAAAGATGCAGCACAGGCCGCAATTGTAATTTTATTGAGCATTCTCGACGTCAAAACGGACTATGCAATGGAAAGAGAATAACGATCAAACGACTCGAGAAACTTTTAATTGGCTCCAGAGTTACAACGGGCAGCTACAAAGACAGATTCGTTTTAGTCCCACGAATTACGATATGCTCGAACGTCCAGACTACCTTTTCTTCTGCGTCGACATCAGTTTTCAATTCGACTATCATTCGCGATTACGATCAAAAATAGTCAGGAGCAAACGTTCAAGAAAGTCGGATTATATCTGCCATAACCAGTCTTCAGACATGGGCAATTATACATCGCTTTTATTACGAGTGTGATGCATAAATGACATAAAAATTTATTTACCAAATAACCAAAGGCAAACCTGTAACATATTTCATAAAGAACTATTACAATGATCGATAACTAAGTTATCGATCATTGTAATAGCCTATATTTTATTTGTAAAAATTAAAATGTGTTTTTTGTAAATACTTAGTAATGTTAAATACTATTTTATTGACAAAATAAGTTTATAAAACTAAAAACGAAAGTGTGTGCAGAGTTATTACCTATTGAAGGATAGTACAAGCATGTAGTCTAAACAAAGCAAAAAACATAATAAGTTTTGTGTGCGCCAAAGACGTGAAACAATTTTACTTACTAGTTGAACAATCAAACTAGTAAGTAAAATTGAAAATAGTAATTTTTTTAAATACACTTCTATCCTAGAAATGTGTTACAGTAGAATGGCGTCAAAAAACAACATTTGTCTTTCCAGCAACGAAGCCTCGTAGTTGATTTGAAAAATCAATGAAAATCTTACCGTCAGATCCAAAATGAAACCAGGAATTCTTTTTACGACAGTGTTCTCAATTATTAAGAAGCATGATCTGGTTGGAACTGTTGCTAGTGTGGCTGGCAGAGGACGAAAAGCAAGACCACTTGTGCAATTGATATCATCATATGAAGAAAAATAGATTTGTTTCGGCAGCTAAATTAGCTTTAAAAATTCAAGATCACAACATCACCGTGATTCCTCAAACAATCAGAAATCGTATTAGAGAATAAGGATAATGTGGTGGAATAGTTCAAAAATCTTTTTTAGCTTCTAACAAATGAAATTTCAATCGGTATTTCAAAGAAGTACGAAAAAATGCCAATATCTTTTCGAAAATTAATTTTGTGTTCAGATGAGTCAAAAAACAACTTTGTCTCATCGAACAGAGCCCAGAAAGTGATAGAAAAAAAAGGAGAAGCTTATAAATTGAGTTGTTTGCGAGGTAGCGGAAAGCTTGGAGGAGGAAATATGATGGTTTGGGGTAGTATTACTTGTAAAGGAAAGGGAAATTGATATTTATGGATAACCAAAAAAATGCTTCAATGTATTGTGAAATTCTCTAAGCCAACTTGCAACCATCTACTATAAAATTGAGAATTGGAAACGATTACATACTCCAGCAGGATAACGATCCAAAACATACCGCTAAGAAAACGAAGGAATAACATTATGTTTCTTTATTTCTTCTTTAAGTTTAACAGCTTCTTTAATAGTTGATCTGAATATACCAAACTGAGATGTCTGATGGTTGCTGCTTTGCTGGCTGATAACTTTAAAAATGTTATTAATTAGGTTGTAGTTTTGGTTTTGCTGTAGTTCTTGCTGGTACTTGTGTTCTTCTGAATCTTCAGACTTTTGATATTCAGACTTGGATTCGAACATTGTTGCTGATGCCGTTACTGTTGTTGAAATTGGATTCAAGGACATTTTTTATTCTTTTAAATGGATGGATAGTTTTAGAACTAGCAGCCTTCCCTGTTGTATAACCGACCTGAGTTTCTACCCTTTGCTTTCAATCTGAAGATAATACAATCTTTTGTCCTCACTGCAGAGCCATTAACTATCTTTTTTTGGTATGTCAAAAACTTTATTCAATGGATCGTATTTTTCTTTGTTTTACACATTTATCGTACGTCTTCAGCACATGATCCAGCTGTATAACTTAAATTGATGTGCAAAATTTAATTGCTTTTGCCATAAACTTGTTACTTCTTCGTCGACTTGCTTCATGCGTTTTCGTCTCCTTTTAATGGATTCTCCCAGGAACAGATAGCGACCAACAATTTGGATTTTGAGTGCTATCCTGCTGTTATCTTCCAGTGATTATTCTTCTTATAGAATAGTTTTTCTTTTCCTATTTGACTAGTAAAATCGTACTCGATTCTTCAACCAGATTCTTCTTATAGAATAGTTTTTCTTTTCCTATTTGACTAGTAAAATCGTACTCGATTCTTCAACCAGATCGTCCTAATTTTTTCAGTAATGAAAGCACTTTTTTTTATAGGATATGTGATTAAAGATAATACTTGAATATATTTCTGAAAGACAATGATAATAAATATATGTGCTATTGTACTTCTATATTATTTGACTGCCATCTATAAGTATTAGCGTTGCTCAATAAAGCTTATATATAAGTATTAGCGTATTTATATATAAGTATTGGCACTGCTCAATATACAGCTTATATAGCCTAAATCTTGGTAATTTCCATACACTTCTAGAAATTCTAGAAAGTTTCAGACATTTTTCAAAATGTAAACATTTTGAAAGTTTTAAAATGTTCGAAGTGTTTAAAATGAACGTTTCAAATAAAAATGAAACAAATTGGTATGTTTTATGGAGTGTTCTTATGAGAAACAATCCAAGACAAGAGTCAACCAAGATCTGGGCAAAAAAAGTTCCTTCTATCTATCCTTCTTAAGTTTATTCTTATTTTTATAAGGATTTTTACACCGAGATTTCAAAAGACCAACCCAGTCTTTTGGGTCTGCTCGCCTCCATACAAACATTACCCTTTAATATACAAATGAATTATTTTTTAATATGTATTTTATACTCATGATAAATCTATTGATTGTTGATTTTTTATAAATTATGTGTTGAAAAGAATTGCTATTCATTCGAATTTGTTTTAAAGTTTTAAATAACTTTTAATAAAAGTTATAACATTTTAAAATATAAAGTCAAAATGTTAATGTGTATATTATGATAAGTTTTGTTTCATATACTCTTGTACATTTCTTACTCACCGGACTTTTTATATATTTCTATTACACTTTCTTGAATGTATCCTTTAACTGTATTGATGGAAGTTGCACGGTTTGAAAAAGATATAAAAAGAAAACTGTTAAATCAGTCAGCGCCGCCTAGCTGGCAGACTCTAAATCAGTCAGCGCCGCCTAGCTGGCAGACTCAAAATGGCAGACATGAAAAAACTATGATAATTAGGAGAATCAGAGAGAAAAGTTCCTTACATTGCTGGAACAAGAAGCTTTGGGTATTGCCTTAGAAACGAATTAGAAGCTTTGGGTGTTGCCATTGCAAAATCTTAAAATACACTAGCCAAAGTAAAAGAGTTTAAATCAAATCTAACAAGATCTGTAATTTATAAACAAGCAATAAAAATAACAACAGAATTAAATTGAAAAACTTTCACACCTTTCTTTTTATGAAAGAATCAGACCTAATTACTAAGCACCATTATGGGAATTACATTATATAAATCGGTTTTCCGTTATCATCCTTAAAGATGACATTTTTAAGACTAGAGCCGTCAACTTCGAACCTTTAGAAGTTTAGCGCTCTAACAACTGTATTAGTTGTTAGAGAAATATACCTGCTAATATAATTAAAAATTACTTGTTATAAAGCATATTTATTATCGTTATTTATAATTTTTATCTTATTTTTGATATAAAAAAGTGTTTGATATAAAAATGTGGACAAATTTTTACTGTTATATCGCTGTGTTTGACACGTTATTTGACACGTCTAAACGGTTCAGTATAACTACATTTACTGAGCCAGTGGTTGCATTACAAAATATGGCAAAATTTTATGGTATCTGTGTAAGAAGCAAATTAGATTAAATTATATTTACTAAACTTTTTGGTCCGCCAGGAAAAAATAACTGTTGAAATATGTTTGAAAATATATTTTAAAATTTCTAAAATTAAATAAAATTGATTTCAAAATAGATAAAATTTTAGGATCTTGTGAAATTGTTTATCTTGTTGTGCTGTTGTGAAATTGTTCATCTTGTGAAATCATCATTTATCGCTTTTATAACTGTCAAAATTATTTTTGATTTAAATTAATAAAACAAAAATAAAGTTAACAAAAAAAGTTAACATAAAAAACTTCTAGAAGTAGTGATGTAGTGGTGATGTATTTAAATAAGCGACAAAAAGAAAAAGAAAAGATAAATACTTAAAATTTTCTCCTTTGGTTACAAATTAACTACAGTGAAAATAGGCGTAGTAATATAAATAATATATTAATATAACAGTATTCTAATTTTTTTTTTTAAATAAATTTTAATACTCTTGAGTTGAGTAATTCTCTCTTTATAAAGTTCTATTTTCAGTTTTATTACACATTTTCACCTACTCAATTATTTAAAAAAAAAACATAATTCATAAATGGTTCGAGATAAGTGCAAAAATAGTAAGAGATAAATACTCTGCTCACGTGTAGTGTGTACAGAGTATTTATCTTACCATTTTTGTCTTTTTCTCGAACAATTTAATATAATTATGTATGTTGCATCATATATGGATTATACTTTTTAATTTTTAAACCAGCCCACAAACTTAGTGTGTATACAGTTAAATAAGAAAAATATATAGGAATGGTCTAAAAACTTTAGATCATTAATCGAATTGAGTATGTAGTCAAACTTTGAAAAATATGTTCGAGCTGTACACACCCCTACTCCAAAATTATGTCTTCATTAGTTTTATAAAATATCACCACTGTGAATAAAACTAATGACCGCTTCATGCTTCGTAAACTTAAAAAGATAATAATAATAAATTAATAATAATGGGTCCCAAATGTCGTTATATAATTTTTTTAAAGGCTTTTAAATCAATCACTTTTTCTTGCATTCATATATCTAAAGAAAAACTCAATAACTTTTTAAATGGATATTCCGCAATACCGTACCGAAATAGTTTTGATGGACAAAATACGCATTTAACTATTGCAACACAAAAAAAACTCTGACGACGATATTTGGGATATAACCCACTTTTATCACCAAATTTCCTGCAATTAAATACCTGATTAAAAGATGCAGGGACAACGACCGATAAATCAGAAACAGAAAGACCACAGACAAGTCGTTCATTAGAAAATATATAGCAATTAAGCAAACATGTACAAGAAGATTCAGAAACATCAAGATCATCACTTAAATGATAATCTTGATCACATCCAAAGATCAAAGTAAACACATTTTTTACTGTTAAAGATTATTTTTTGCAAAATTTTTTTTAACTATTTATTTTTTAATTTTGTTGTTTTTAAGATGCTTCAAGAAGACTTCGGTCACGGAGCACCGCGTAGACTTCGGTCACGAACGCTATGCAAGAACATTTAACAAGGAAGTTTACTCCACTTTCGTTACCAATGTCGCAAACACGGCCACAGCAGGCATTAAACCTATTGATTCTGAACCAAGTGCTCTAACTACAGCAACAGTGCTCCTCAAACCTATTTAACTAGTAAAGTGTTTCCTAAGATTCGGTAGAGTACAGTACAAATTTAACTATAAATTTTCTTCATGAATTGCTTTGCCTTAATGAGTTATCCTAACAAAATCAATTTAATTGCAATAAAAATTTATCTTTGAAATATTTTTTGGACTTTATGTATGATGTCTTGGGCGTTATTTCTGAGGGGATGTTTGTAAGGGTGGTTCTTGCAATCAAAATTAAAGTTGCAAAAAAAAAAAAACGCTACTGGATGGATTGTGCTTTGGACATCGTCAAATATCTTAAAATGAAAAATAAAAAATAATAAAAATTAATAGGAAGTTTAATTCTATCTTGGTATGAAACTAAAATGATTGCAGAAAATCCTGGATGAAAATTCTGGATAAAAAATCCTGGATGAAAACCCTATAAACAGTAGATGAAATCTTGTACATGAGTTATAAATAAATGAGGTTAGCAGCCTTTTTTAATTTTAACGTGAAAGTCTGCTAAGTTTATAAATTTATGAACATCTTTATAAATAATTTGATAAATATGAAAAAGAAGGGAAAAATACCTCATGACTAAACTATGATTTTTTTGAAAATTTTGCATAATCCACACTTTAAAAAGTTGCCAATCGCCAAATTTCATCTGCATGACGTCGCGAAGTTCATTTAAGTCGCACGTCGCCAGCACACGACCATTTATGTTATTTTCAAGAATTCGATTTTTATAAATAGGTACTAATGAATCATCCATTCCATCAATCTCAGCAAGCTATAATATTTGCAAAAAATAAAATTGGAACAAAAATTCAAAGATGGAAACAAATGTCAAAGATGGTTGTTTAAGTTGATTTCAAGCATGACAGTTCAAAGATGGTTGTTTAAAAATGGTTGTTCAAACATGGTTTTACGTATTTTATTTGAATAGTAAAACGGTATTTTTGAAAAAAAAAAAAAAAAGGAAAAAAATATTAAGCCTCTAAACCATTTCAAAAAAAAAACTTTACAATGGTCAAAAGATTACCTGATATGCAATATCTTTAACTGTCATATACAATAACTGATGATCACTATTCGCAATACTCTGAACAGCAAAAAGAGGAATAGAAAATAAAGAAAATATTTACACACTCATTCATATTTTCATCCTATAATGAATTTGCCTCCCCAACCCCTGAAAAAGATCACCTTTTACAAAAAAAAAAAAGAACCTTGCTTGCTGAGAATGTGCTGGAACGAGAACATACTTTCGGGGAGCGACTTCTATTTGCAATCAAGTACTCCACTATAGCATTTCGTATTGCAGGATCCATATATATCATAAAAGGAGCAAAGATTCTAACATCTTCAACATTTATTGATGGCTTATGAGAAGAAATGAACGAGTCAAAACTACTGTTATCAGAATCATTACCTAAAAAAGTTGAAGAAATAGTTGGTATTCCATATCCATACAATTTATTAACCTGACTAACTTTCATTCTTTCAGGTATGTTTAATTCGCCGTCTAAACATAAAATTGTTATCCAAGTAGATTTACAAGGCCATTGATCACAGAGTGATACCCATATTGCAAGTTGAGTCCACTGAAAAGGTACATGAGCATTGCGCAAAATTCTTCCATTTAATGAAACAATATTCATAATGCGTTTAATGTCAGCCACAGATCCAAATTCGTCATTTCTAAATAAATAAGATAGATCATGTATGTTTTCTAATGATACAGAATGTTCGTCACTTTTACAAGGTGATATCTCTTTAATAGATAGTTTGGGTGAACGATTGGACAAAAGTCGTGTGTCTTCACGCTCACTAATTGGACGATCATCTCTACTGCTAATAGAACGATTAAGCAACTCATTTGAAATTTGAAAACCGTCATTAAGATCCCATTCTAGTTCCTCCTGGTTATCACTTGATATCATACCTATTTCTTTTTGATACTCTGGAGGTATTATCCCATTCATTTTCATTTTTAATGGTTCAAGTATAAAATAAGGAAGATTAAATAAACTCTTTAAGAAATCATATGCTACTTTCTGCGAATCACCAAGATTTTCATATATTTGATTTGCAGCTTTTGTAAGTAAAGCAGGGTCTGCTGATATCACTATAATAAAACTTTGTTTGGCATCGCATAATAAAATATTCAATAAGTTTATTAAATGCAGAACTTTATCTTGTTCAAGTGTTTCATGAAAATCGACATTCAAAATGATTCTAGTTTGACGCCGAGCAAATCCATCAATAGACAAAATCATATCAGAGTTTAAATCTATTTCTTGTTTTAAAACTGACACAAAAGTTTCTTCTTGTATATTTGGCTGATTAGACATTATACGAATTCTTTTCTTCGTTGATAATACTAGACAGTATACGATAAGTATGAAGCGTAAAATGTAGACTAACAATGCACAAATCAATACACAACAACAAGCAATTTGGATGGCAACAATAGCGCTAGTTCCATGGATACCAAAAACTCCGTACAAAATGATGCTTACCCACAAGCAAAAGAGCACTCCAAGTGTTATTACAATAGAAGGAATGCAGCAGCATGATTTTTTCCAACGTAAAGAGTTGTTACTTTGTAATGTATTAGGACTAGCTTGAAATATTCTGTAAAGCCTAGGAATAAACATACCTATATCTTTTTCTATTGCATCAGTCAATTCGTTGGTCATGTTTACTAAAGCAGTGATTGGTGAATTACTGGAAAAAAAATTTGAAGAAAGATCAATAGTTATAATATGAACAGGTAAAACCGATGAACCAGATACATTAGATAATGGAACTAAATAAAGAATTTTTAAGAACCACAAACTTCTATTTAAAAAATTGGTTAATAACACTCCAACGTAATTTATATAACTGTTAAAACTCAACAAAGCTATGCGAGCAAATGCTATTAATGCAAGCGTAAGTATAACAATAACGATTGCTGTAGCAATAGCATCAATCCATGTAAACGATATCCAAACAAACAATCCAATTGTTGTTGCAGTCATTACAATGAAAATGACAACAGACATAGTTAACAAAAACGAAGATATGTTCTCGTGTTCTCGATACTGCTCCATAAGTTCTATTATCATAAAAAATAAATTATATATATATGTATATATATATATATATATATTTATGTGTGTATATATATATATATATTTATATATATATATATATATATATATATATATATATATATATATATATATATATATATATATATATATATATATATATATGGCTACACACGCCTACACACACACCTTTACATACAGTAAAATATAGGGGAGGACGGGGCAAGATGGCGAATATTTTAAAAGCCCTGAGTTATTGCACAACTATCTGTCATGAAGCAATAATACTTTGTCAGCTTTGTTTATGTTATAATAATAATTTATTACCTGCATTAATTTTTAGTTTGCAAGTAAAAAAATTTGAAATTAAAATTAAAATAAAAAGTTTATCTGGCCACGTGCAATTTTATAAAATAACAATTTTATAAAAACTACCAACTAATTTAAAGTAACACAAAATAAAAACGCGTCACCAAAAAGATTTTTCTAAAAAAATTACACCTGAAGGACACCAACTATTATAACCGAGGTACTTTTTTTCAGCGCAAAAATTAAAGTTATGCGTCTAAAATTGCGTTAATAATATTTAAAAAAAAAATCGAATGGCGTTTTAAAATACAACATGTAAATACAGTTTCGATTTCAACTATTTTTAAACTTTTTTGTTGAGTACTTATATGAAAAGCCATCTTGCCCCATTCGCCACTGTTTTCCCCTACCTACCATCGCATACAGTAAAACATAATTACACACATCCCATCACATACAGTAAAACATACCCTACACACACCCTCACACACAGTAAAACATACCTACACACACCCTCACATACAGTAAAACATATTAAAACAATATACACAATGTTTTAAACTCACTCATAATTTTCTGCGCATACGGAGATTTTCCGTTTTCCTTTTTTGAGAATAAACCAACACTTAGAGGAACAGATAACGAAGGGTCAACAAAAAAATCAGCCAAAGTTGTCAAATAAACATTATTTTGATCCATCTTCTCATCACATGAAACTAATAACAAATACAAAACAAAATTATTTGTTATTGGCGACAACTGAATATAACGATACAAATTGTTCTTTTCATTAAACTTTCGATCGATTTTTGTTTTACTTTATTCACAACGCTCTAAAAATCAATAGACATCTTAAAGCGCGCACTGATTTAAAATAAATGAAGTAAACTTATTGCAAATGTGAATTTCACAAATATTCAATTGATGTTCAATGCATGTGATGCATGGATTGAATGACTAATAGTACAATTCATCTATATAAATTAATTAACATTCTAAATTTACAAAATAACTGATTTCATCAATAATATGCAATTAAAAATTAAACAAAAATCCTTAAATAATTTTTATTTTATTTTAAAGAGAGTGTAAAGTTTAAATAAGAACATTGTTTTGCGGGAAAATTACTATTTTTTTTCTTCTTAATTAATCGATGGCCAAGGAAACAATTAAATTCAATGGCCAAGGAAGTCACTAAATTCAAGGAAACCACTAAATTCACTCAATGGCTGAAGAAGCCACTAAATTCGAGGAACCTTTGTTATTATAACAAACTAAAACAAATGTTGTTATTAAACAACTCTATCTTAACCTTGTAATGCCAAAACACCTTGACAAACAAAACCGTTGTACAAAATTAGGTAATGCCAAAGATTTTGAACTCCATAATTATGGATTTTAAAACAAACACTCTATAACTTCACTATCACCGATTAAATCCGATTACAGCCAGAAATTAACGCTTTTATGTACAAAAAAATAAAAATTAAGGTAATATTAGTAATAATATTACCTTATTTACTTTTAATAATAAACAACACAAAACACTTAAGGATTGAAAGCGTGTTATATAGAAGAACAAAGAAAAAAAAAGTTTATACACCAAAAGTCCTCTAAACAGTAATCCTTGCAAAACGTCAAAAAAAGTAATTAAATTGATTTAAAAGTTGATTTAGAGTGATTTATAAAAAACAGTGTCTAACGACTGAAAACAAGTAATAATAGTAATTATTAATAAGTAAATGTTTATTCATGAACTTGATTAGCGAATTTTTTGAAAAAAAGCATAAAATTTAAAACATGAAAATCAACACTATTTATTTTTACAAATTATTACCAATCAATTTTATTATTTTTAAATGGTAATGGGCACAAATAATTTTATATTACTTTTTACCTTAAAAAATTTGAAATTTTTTAAAATTCTTTTTGTGTAAAGTTTAAAGTTTATACTCCAAGTATAAACTTTTTTTGTCTCAGCTAACATGTTTTTTTAAATAATAGAAAAGATTAACGTATTGTCTCATTTTCCCCACAAACAGCATGTGTAAAAGCATGAAAATTTTAACATATAAAATAAATTAATAAAAAATTGATGGGGAAGAAAATTAAAACGATTGACATTTCAAAAAAAAAAATGCAACTTACACGAAATTTTTCTAATACTCAAGTTTCCTACCGTCGTTTTTTTCCTAAGAAGTTCATTAAAATTGTTTCCCAACAATCTAGTTTCTTTTCCTCATTTTTATTCTAACAACCTAGTTTCATATGGTCGTTTTTTTGCTAAGAAGCTCATTAATAACTTTCTTCGCGCATCATTAATAAAAAGTTGCATAACTTTTATTTAACAAATGAAACACTTTGCAAAATAGTAATTTTCAGTTTGCTAATTAAACGTATATCATGATCGAAATAAATCACTCTAATTTAAGTTAAAGGAGATTGAAAACATGTGTATCATCTTTCCTACTATCTTGTTGTGTACCGCATTACCCTAAGTATACAGTATTTCGATTAAAAGAAAGTTTTCAACTATTAGAAAGAATTTGTTTCAATGCCACTAAATTATTTTTTGCCATTACGAATTACGAACTTGTTTACGTAGATGAAACTTCATTCTGGTCGAGAGTAATGTGCACTTAATGAATTGCATATTTTAAAATCCTATACAGGCTCAGAATAAGCAGAGATATGCGCAGCCTGATTCACTGATTTTAAAAGAGAGGCATGTGCGCGTTTGTTAAAATCAATGTCAAAAGGTGGATAAGTGAAATCGAACATAAAAAAATCAATAATAGTAACAAAAAAACTATGATTTTTATATCATAGTTTTTTTGTTACTATTATTGATTTTAGTAATGTTTTTACATTACTTATACTTTTACAAAATATCCTTGATTTTCAAAACAATATCTTAAAAATAAAAATTCAAAAAAATGAGTTTGTTTTCCTAAGGTTTTTATAACTCCAAGATATAAAAAAGACAATAGTTGTAACAAACTATGGTGAAAAGATGGTGAAACTTGACTGTTATTCTCATACGATTTTTCAAAACAGTTTTATATTTTACCTAGTAATATCAATAGAATACTAATAACTTGGTTTTTTTTACATTAAGTTCCAATCCTTTCATTTAGCTAGAAAAATACAAAAAAAAAAATTCAATTACTTTTTAGCACTTAACCTGAATTACTCCATTTAAAAAACATATACATTACTAAAAAAAAATATACATTACTAAAAAAAAATACATACATTACTAAAAAAATATATAAATTACTAAAAAAAAATATACATTACTAAAACGTTTAAAGTTTGAGAACTTATTGGTTATTATAGCTCAGAAATTTTGCAACATTCTCAAATTAAAAAAAACTGTTAGTAAGAGATTTGTTTTGATATAGTTAAGTAATTACCAAAAGGAATAACTCTTAACGTCCCACACCTTTATAGAGAACTAAGGGTAAAGAGGTAGAAACGAGAAAAATTGCAAACATATCAATTCATGTTGTTAAATAAAAGATCTTGATAAACTTTGATAAATTCTTACGCTGTTTTTATTTTATTATTTTACAATAAATAATTTTGAAGGATAAAAATAAAAATTTGTTAACTCCGGAAAAATGAAAAAAAAAAGTTATGTTTTAAAAAATTATGTATTAATATAATGATTTTTTGGTATAAAATCAAGTTATTTTGTTTAGTTTTTATGGATACATCTTAGATAATTTTACTACAATGAATATTACATTTTACTATTAACTAATCCATCAATGCTATCATGGCTATAACCAAACATCAAGGCTACAACCTAACATCATGGCTACAACCTAACATCATGGCTACAACCTAAAATCATGGCTACAACCTAACATCAAGGCTACAACCTAACATCATGGCTACAACCTAACATCATGGCTACAACCTAACTAAAGCCATTTTAGGTTAAACAAAAACACATAGCATGACAACTGAGTTTTTTTAACTAATAGTTTTTTTTACTAATAGTTTTTTTTACTAATAGTTTTTTTTACTAATAGTTTTTTTACTAATAGTTTTTTTACTAATAGTTTTTTTTTACTAATAGTTTTGTCTTTTCTTATTACTCTCATTTTCTCATTACTCTTTTTCCATTAATTTTTTTAATTTTTATCATTTATTTGGGTTTTTTTTTAAAAAAAATTTAATTATTACAATACTCGAAAAGATCTATAATTGTAACACATACATTTTTTTCCACCACATCAGATAGAATCCCCCATCACCAAGTTAAACTCTATTGAAATTTTAAGATTTTTACGAGTGAAAACTTGTACAAATAGATATTGTTCGAAAAAAAAAATTTCCGTGTTGATAATAGCACAAGACTGAAAACTTAGTTTATTATTACCAAGGAGGTTTAATAAACAGGAGACGGTGTCACGTGACTTTTTTGAAGCCAGTTTTTAAAACGGCTGCCATCTTGGTTAACCCAAAACATCTCACGGAACTTCAGAGTTAACTTAAAAACTTATTAAATTTTATTCAAAAGATTGCACCAAATAAATGAAATATTCGTCACTTTAACTTTGGCAGCTTTTACTATCTTATAAAGAATTATTTGCTAACTGATTGCCTATTTCACTTTATTCTAATAACATTCGGAATAGTCAAAACTTCATTTCACTGAAATAGACATTCAGATAGCTGTACTTCAACGCGATACTAGAAGATAATGTATTTCAAATAGTATAAAAGATTCTTGAGAAAATATAACCAAATATTTGTGAGTTTTTTTATCTATACTTAAATTTTAAATTAAAAATAAATATATATTTACAAGCGCGTGTGTGTGTTTATATAAGTATGAAGATATTTACAATATATATGTATATATATATGTATATATATATATATATATATATATATATATATATATATATATATATATATATATATATATATATATATATATATGTGTATATATATATGTATATATATATATATATATATATATATATATATATATATATATATATATATATATATATATATATATATATATATATATATATATATATATATATATATATATATATATATATATATATATATATATATATATATACATATATATATATATATATATATATATATACATATATATATATATATATATATATATATATATATATATATATATATATATATATATATATATATATATGTATATATATATATATATATATATATATATATATATATATATATATATATATATATGACATTTGAGTAATTTGAGATGTATTCTATAAAGTAGAGTGTTCTTAAAAAAACAGAGCAACTAAACACATATTTATTAAATAAATCTTTTTTTTAGCTTTAAATTATTTATATTGAGTGTAGGCTATAAAGTTGATAAAAAGATATAATTTGACATGATTCGTGCATTACTTTTCATAGGTACGTTAAGCTACATCAAGCAAGAAATTTAACAAAGCAATGATATCATAAAAGTATATTCTATAAAATAATGACTAATAAAGTAACGAAATCACCAGAGTAATAGCATATATGGTATTACTATGGTGATTTTTTTGTTTCATTAGTTAACATTTTTATAGAATTCCGTCACAAAAAAAATTATCAAGTTTTGACAAAAGTTGATAACTGCTCTATGCAGAGAAACTTTATTGGTCCTCATAAGTCAGCAGTTGCGTTCAAAGAAGAAGTTGTACTAAATCAGCTTTGTGTACAGAAACATATGGATAGAAATAGGCCCTCGTATGTCAGAGTTTAGTATGGTGTCATATTAGGCATTTTTGAAGCACCATAGTAATAGCATACTTAGTTTTTTCTAGTTTTATTATTTATTTTTGATATATTTATCTTACTCTAATTTAGCTAAGATCATATAGAGCTGTTATTTCATACTCGACAGTTGCACGATTTGCTCAACTGTCGAAAGTTATAATGAAACTGTCATTGTAATAAAACTATCGATAAATATATATATATATATATATATATATATATATATATATATATATATATATATATATATATATATATATATATATATATATATATATATATATATATATATACACACAACTGTAAATACTTTATTCCATGAGATGTTAACACTGCGTAAAATATGGCACCTTCTAAAAGCGTGTTTACTATCTGAATGTCTACTCAGTATTCCAATATTTTGGATTAAACTGAACCCGATAATGAGTTAGCAAACAATTCTTTGTAGTTTATTACAATCTCAGAAACACCTGGCAAATTATTCAATCGTTTACATTAATATTTTGACTTGATTTAAGCAAAGTTTTCTACTGAAAATATAAAGTTTCGCCCAAAATATAACAGTTGGGTTAACCAAGATGGCGGCTGACATTCAAAACTGGCTTCACCGCTTTTAATAAAAGGTTTATACTACGGCGTCTCCTGTTTATTAAACCTCCTTGATTATTACTTTGATATTTATTTGAAAATCCTCTTGTTTTGATTTTCACTATATTTTTCAATAAATGCGCACATGCCTTTCTTTCAAAATCAGCCAATCAGATTACTCATATTTCTACCCATAAATAGTTTTCGATCACGTGATGCTAAAAGTTCGCGGTATGGCAAAAAAAAGTAAACAAACTAAGCGTTTATTAATATAACATATTTAGTAACAGCATATCTTAAGTTTAACTTCTTTTTTATTGATTATTTTTGGTTAAATTTATGTAGAATATAATTCTCTATTTGTAATATAATTAGTTTAACTGTTTTTAAGTGAAAACTCTATAAAATCAGTTGTTTTCTAAAGTACTAGCTAAAGTATAATATATATATATATATATATATATATATATATATATATATATATATATATATATATATATATATATATATATATATATATATATATATATATATATATATATATATATATATAGTTACTAAATACAAAGACATAAAATAAAGATAAAAAGCAATTTATAAGGTGGATCACCATATTATTTAATTCATACTATGTATAGTATGAATTAAATAGCTTTGTATAATTCCAGCAGAAGTTTTTAATTAAT
This sequence comes from Hydra vulgaris, assembly GCF_022113875.1. Taxonomy (NCBI): domain Eukaryota; kingdom Metazoa; phylum Cnidaria; class Hydrozoa; order Anthoathecata; family Hydridae; genus Hydra; species Hydra vulgaris. Next base: position 1,804,281 of record NC_061157.1, on the reverse strand, counting down.
TCAATTAATTATTAATTGCACGATAAACAGGTATTATTTAATTCATACTATAATAGTATGAATTAAATAATATGGTGATTCACCTTATAAATTGCATTTTATCTTTATTTTATATATTTAGTATCTAAATAGACATGTCTTTGTAGTATGCATATTATAAAGGTTGTTATTATAAGTTAATCATTGTTAATTATGGCTAACAAGCAAAACCACAAAGTTAGGAAATTTTTATATTGGAGATATTGTTGTATTAGCATGTTCTAGCAATCAAGACTTATGTAAAAAACCTAAATAAATTGATCGTCAACTTGATGAAGATCCTATTTATTGTGCAATTAATAATTAATTGAATTAATTAAAAACTTATGCTGGAATTATACAAAGCTGATGCAACATAAATTATGGCATGTGCTGTTATAGAAAAAAAAAACATTGTAAAATATGGCAGTCAACCCAATTCAAGCGGTAATAAAGCGGTAATTAATGTTTCTTTCTTTTAAAAGCACTGCAAAACATGTAAGATTTTGGAGCATACATCTTTTCAACATTACCCACGCTAAATGTTCAGGATTTATGAAGCAGGTGCTTTTATCATCCATTTCGATTCATGATTTAATTTGCAATGAGTTTCTCAGAAGTTTTTAACTTTTTATAAGGTTGTTAGTAGTGAACCTTATGTATAATTCAATAGTGTACCACTAAAGTTAGACGCTGTTTGGTATGTTTTTCTGTTTGCATGGAATTAAATAATGTCTAAAAGTATTTTTTATGTCTGTAAACAACTAGGGCGTAATGATTTGTGTGTGTTGATTAATTAAGATTTTATCAATTAAGGCAGTTCTGAACATTAACAAAAGGGCAGCTTAAGCCATAAAAAGTTTTAAAATGATAAAAAAAAAACCTAACAGCAATCTAGAAAAGCAATATTTAGTTAATGAAATTAGCTGAAGAAGAAGATAGTTCTCCCATTCGAATGGGAGAACTATCTTCATATATATATATATATATATATATATATATATATATATATATATATATATATATATATATATATATATATATATATATATATATATATATATATATATATATATATATATACATATATATATATATATATATATATATATATATATATATATATATATATATATATATATATATATATATATATATATATATATATATATATATATATATATATATATATATTGGTAGATAAAATAGATCACTGTGCTGAGGACAAGCTTTAAAAGTTTCAGGTTGATTGAATATATTATTCCTGAGAAATTACTAATTTAAGAATTTAATTATAAACCTTGTCTTAAAATAAGTGCTAAAATGATAACATAAACTGTCATAAAATGTCAAAAAACTCAAAATTATTCGAATGGGAGAACTACCTAGTTCTTCAGCTGACTTTTTGGTTTTTCAGTGGTTTTCAAATAGTCTGACTTTGCTTCAACTGTCTTTTTGTGAAATGCTCCCTTTTTATAACCTCGAGACTAAAAAAACATTATTAAGTTCCAGCAGTTTAAAGACATCAAAAATACTTTCAATTGCATTATAGAATTTAATACAAGCAGCAAAAACTGGAAATGCTATAACTTCAGTAACTAATCCATGTGGTAAAATTAAAAATCTATGTAAACAGTGTAATGTAAACATTGTTAACTAACCCATAAAGTGAAATCGATCTTTTAACAGATTGCAATGGTAGTGTAAATACTGAAGATTTAGGTTAATTTTGCAAAGAAAAAGATAAAAAAAACTTATTTTGCTCCATTTGCGATTTAATATTTGTATCTGCATTTCAAAATCGTATACAATTTGCAATACTTTGAATACACATGTATTATTGCTAAGAGGTCTCACACTTCCATTCAAATAAATTCTCATTAGACTATATTTTTTTTTAATTTAATAAGCAGCACTTGCATAATTCATGTAGCTCGATAGGTATTAAGTTATCAGAAAAAGATATATTTTATAAAAAACATTCTGGACATGTCAGCTAAAGCTTAACATAACTTTTCAACAATTAGCAGCTTAAAGTAACAATATAATCATTTAGATCTTCTACAAATTATTTAGGAATTTTACACGAGCATTGGTTGCCTCTAAAATTAATAACAACGAAAAACTTTCACCAAAGTTTTTCGTTGTTACTTAATAAATTATTTACTTATTAAATTTGCTTTAGTATCTTAAAATTAATAACTATATTAATAATACTAATATTGTTATTAGTATACAATATATACAAATGGCAATATTAATATTATTAATATAGTTGTTGGTTTCAAGATACTAGAGCAATTTAATAAATAAATCATCATATTATTTATATATATAGAATTTAAAAATAATAACACAATTTAATAATTTATTTAGCATGTTTAAACAACATGAATATGTTCACTGTGTATGCGTTATGGAAATTCACAATTAAGCAAATTAAAAACAAAAAAATAAGCAAATTCAAAACGAAGTCAAATCAAATATCTTATTTGATTTGATTTCGTTTTGACTAAGTTCAGGTCATTAATTAAGTAAATCTTAGCTGCTTAGGTTTACTTAGCTAAGTAAACCTTAGCTAGACTTAAACTCTAACTAATTAGTTAAACCTTGTTTAAAAGTTTTTAGAAAACAAGATAATTTCTACATAAATTTAATCAAAATAATAAACTTTCTAACTTTAATTTCTATAAAACCACACATTACAAGAAAGTTTGGTAATAAACGTTTATTTTGTGAACTTAGTTTGACCATGGAAGTATAAAACAGATGGAAGTCCAACCGCATTGAAATTCTTCGGGACTATGCTTGTAACCTTTAGTTTCGTAAATAATAAAACAACAACATCAAGACTGTACTTAAACGCCTAATCTTTATACGTTGACGCAAATAGGTACGTTTATAATAATTTAAAAATTTAGTATTTTGAAGGTTCGCCAATAATATTCAAGAAAAACATTAAAAAAATGGCACAACGAAACGGCAAACAACAACTTTTTTATAAACTTCATATTAAATGAATGGAGTACTACAAGAATGAATGGAATTATGATATACAGCTAATGAAACTTTAAACTTTAGTTATTTAGGAAACAATTTTTTGATTTTTTAAAAATTGTTTTAGTTGTCTTTTTAATCAAATGTCGTGTTATGACTTGAAGCAAGAAAATAAGTTTAAACTAACATATGCTTTTAAAATCAAGTGGATCTATTTAATTACCGAGTTTTAATATACCATTTGTTGAATAACTGCAATAACTAATGGTTAAAACTTTGCAGCATATCCCTAGAATAATTCATTTTTTGATGTTTTAATAAAAATCATTTCAGTGAATTTTGTTGTTTTTTATCCAGTGAAACTAGTTTTTATTTATTGTCGGTTACAAGCATACTCCCGAGACGACTTAAATTGTCTCGCGGTTCGATTAACTTCCATCTGTTTTATACTTCCATGGTTTGACCTACAACATGGCGCAGCTAGAGCGTTTATTATGCCGTGACATCCGAAAACTATCTATTCTAAGCCTGTATAGGGTTTTAAAATATGCTAACGTATTAGGATAACGCCTCTGTTGAGCGCTTCAGTATTAATAATATTACTAATTTAAAAAACGTTAAAAAATAATTGTAACTCGGTGTAGTTAAGGTGAGTTACAAAATATTCGAATTCTTTTATTTAGATTTAGCATAATGTTATTAGCGTATTATGTCTAAACAAGAGCTTTAGATTTTTTTTGCTTCAGGTTTTTTAATATTTAAAGAAACTTTTTTTTAATATAATTTTTAATACCTTTTTACTACTCGTAAAAGTGAATCTAAGGAACACCATTTTGAAGTATTTACATCGCTCATCGGCGTTAACATGAACTTAGTTAAAATCTTTTGAAAAAGTGCCTTCACCCACAATAAATCCTAGTTTTAATCGGTTCTGACGTATATTAACTATATGTAGTTGTCAAAATACAATATTTCTATCAATTTTTAACAAAAAATACAAGAATTCCGACCAAGAAAGAGCTCATAATTAAGAAAAATTGCCAATAAGAACAGATCATATAATTAAGCATGTTCATTTCACCTAAAAAACATATTTATTTAAAATCTTATTCAAATTTGGACAAGCTATACACCTTTTCACAGTTCCGATATAAAATTTATGCGCGCGCCGAAATGGATGTAAAAACGTAAAAAAACATTATTTCAATGGTTTAAGCTATAGAGGTTTGTAATGAAAAAAATATAAATACTAGTTTACTATAATATAAAATACTATACCATATAAAAGTTTCAAGAAATCGAAAACACGCGCTGTCATTGATTGTAAAAATAACGAGTACAATCCAGAAATGTGGAAAGATGATTTATATGATACAAAATGTTAAACGAAGCTCTAACTTGTGAAACTGCAAATTACCATTTGAGTAAGCATTTGTTATCCATTATCAACACACACACAGATATATAACAATATAAAAACAACCACAGCTCAGAGAAAAACTAATTACCCGTTCAACTCCCTTATTATTGCGTCATAGTAAATAATTTACCATAAAATATAAAATGAGAGTAAATTCAGACGATTTTCTTGACAGAGCATTATTGTTTAAAAATCGATATTCTAAACTTAGGCTAAAATGCTCAAAGACTTATATTAATATATGTAAACAATACAATTTTTTCAAACAATGATCCATCAGGTTATGCTGCATTTAATGTTAAGCGTTGTTTTATGATAGAGCATCAAGAATTAAAAAAGGAAATTGACAACATGCAAAAAGAATTTTGAATTTTGAATTTTTTGAATTCAATCGTTTGAGTTAATAAAATTGAACTAACTTTTTTTTTTTTATTGCAAAAAACATATCAGTATTGTTTCAACAAAAAGTGGCTTTAATGTGTATTTTTGATGTACCAATAATTTCAACAAAAAGTGGCTTTAAGTGGCGTAAATTTTATTTTTTAATGATAAGTTTTGTAAATAACTAATCATTAAATTCCAAAAATTAGTTCTTATTGTCAGGTTTTTTTTTTACTCAGTTAATGTTATTTTTTAACCTATTTTAAAGTGCTCATATTACCAAGTGGTCTGTGTAATCAGGGCCGGCGCGAGTAGGTGTCACGTGGGGGGAGGGGGTGGGTACCGTTACATTTTGCCGACTAAAAAAAAAAAAAAAAAAGTCCTCGTTTTTCAAAATTTGCCGACTGCCATGACGACATTTGTCAACGGTCTAGATTACCGACTAACCTATATCGAAAGGGTCGACATTTGCCGACTAACTAGTCTAAAAGGGTCAAATTTGCCGACTAAGGGTCTAATTTGCCGACTAAAAATCATTGATGGGGGGGGGGGTGTAACACCCCCCACCCCCCACCCCTATCGCGCTGGCCTTGTGTGTAATATGAGCACTTTTGCTACTTTTTTAAACCTCTGTGTTTTTAATAAAGAATTTCGGGTGCCTAAATATCTAAGTGGATCATGAATAGAGACCCTTAACAATTGTTTATTCGCCAGCATAATTATTTTTGAAAATATTCCAATTATCGCCTAAGGTGCTCATATTACCCTAGTCTACCCTATTTATTATTTTAATATTTTTCGTCTTTTCATAATTTACAGACCTGATCATTTAACGGAAATATGTCGTAGACAAAATATCATACAGACGATATAATATTTCAAAATTGCCTAAACTAAACCGAGGAATCCCTTTTACTACTTTAACATTTTAATATAACTTCCTGGGTCAAGGAAAAGAAAATTTTAAAAAATCATATTATTTTTTTGGCATAATCAATTTTACAGTATTATTTTATAAAATCCCAAAACAATTCTCAACTTAAAATGTTAATGTTGAGAGTTACTTTAGTTTTAACGAATGTTTATTAATGCATTTTTATTAAAGAAATTTTTATAAAAATTAAAACACCTGATTCCTTTAGCACAATGATTTTAATACAAAGACTCGATTATTTTACTTTAATAAAAAAACTTGATTATTTTGCTGATAAAAACAAACTAAGACTAATACTTAGATACAAAAGATATTTTATGATACATAGATCAAGTAGACTTTCAGTTCATATTTAAATACAGTACATGTAGTAGTTTGAAGTTAAAAACTATATCCTAAGTTAATAATAATTATAAAAATAGTAACAATATTATTAAAAATAAAAAAAGAAGCAACAACAACAATTATGATAACAATAATAATAACAATAATAATAGTAACAATAGCAATGATCATCTAATTAAATAATACGGTATATGCTACTGCTCATTCGTGCGTGTTTTGACATGGAACCTTTTAAAGACAAATGGCGAAAAATAGCTGAAGAGAACTTTAATAAAAAGTTTTTCATTGTTTTTTTTATAAGAAATTTTGCAACTTTTTATATTTGCTTACCTGTTTGTCAAAAATATTGTTATATTTAAAGTAATAACTAATTTTTTGTTGTTTCTGAAAAAACTTTTTCCTAGGTTGTTTGATGTGTTAGATCAGATATTATCTGGTGTACACCAGGTATAATTTTTTTCCGAGTGTGGTTTGTACAAAAGAATTATTGTGGTAAAGCTAGCCTAAATGAATCCTTGTGGCAATTATCTAACCTAAAAAAATTTTTTTTTCTCGTTGTTTTTTGGATAACATTATTTAAATTTGTAAGTTTAGCTCATATGAACTTGCTGCTTTAGGTTGAAACTTGTATCTAATTTAATCCATGTCTAGTGTTTTCTAGATCTAATCTGTGTCTAGTGTATCCTAGGTTTAACCTGATTGTATGCGTGGTCATCAGAATCATGTGCAAAGAATCAAAATAAGAAAACCTTAAAATTGATACGAGTATGAGGTTTGAAAATGTCAACCAAGTATGTGATACGGCACCCCAACCAGATATGCTAGTCTGATGAATCAATGTACTGAAATATTGTAAGAGTGTACCTAACAAATTTAATTGGCATAGTGTGTGTTTAATCAATCATTCAATATAAATATAAATTAAATGTATGTTCCAAATTAAATGCAAAATACACATAAATAAATGTATAAAACTAATGAAAAGCATAAATAAAACATAAAAAACGCCACTAGCCAGGAGGTGAAAATCTTGCTGCCGCAGTGTATAATTCAAACGATGTAGTAAGTTATGTGGTAGAAGGTTGGTCTTATAGTTGATATTTTCTGATTAATCAGAAAAATTGTTTCTGTCAAATTTCTGATTGGTTGATTTTCAAAAAAAATAAAATAATAAAAACAAATGTAATAAAAATGTCTTTTAAAATTTTTTAGAGAGAATGTCTCATTTCTTTTGTGAAATTTTTAAAAGAAAATGTTTAATTTCTTTTTTTAAATTCTCTCAATTGAATGTCTCCTTTCTTTTATTAAACTCTCTCGAAAAAATGTCTCTATTCCTTTATAAAAGCCTTTGAAGTGAATGTCTCTTTTTTTTATTAATTTTTTTCATGTGTAAAAAAAAAAATTGCGGATTTGAAATACTACTGTCTAAAAAAAATCTTTTTTTAATAACTTTTGATAAAAAATATAAAAGAACATATATATAATGACAATCATTGACATATTATGACAAGGCTTTGAAATTCTGAGAAAATATTTAAGACTAACAAAGAATTATAAAAATGAAATAAAAAAATACCATTTGTTGGTCTTGCTATATCTATTGATACTTCACCTGTTTTGTTATTAAAGTTTAGTTCTTCACTGCAGTGACCATCTTTTACCAAAACCTCACACATACTGTAATGTCTGTTTTGAACGGCGATGTGAAGAGGAGTATCTCCTTTCTTAATATTAAAAATGATAATGTATTTTTTTCAATAAAATTTTAAAAAATAGAATAAACTTAAAACAGGGTTAAACAAGATTAAACAATTGAAAATCTTTTTATCTTTTTTTTGACATTTTGAACAAGTGCTATTTTAATTTTTCTAAGATTTACAAAAAAAAAAAAAACTATAAATACCAGAACTTATATAACATATAAGTTCTGGTATTTATATTGTAACATATATATACGTATTATAGCATATATATATATACGTATATATATATGTTACAATATATATATGGGTGCTTTCGATGAACCAGAGGTGTGCCAGTCGGTATTTTTCTTGTTTTCCAGATTTTGCAATTTTATAGCAAGTGTGATTTCAGAATATATAAAGATGATGGCGAAAATTATACATTGGTATTAGTGAAAACGCATTCAAGCTTAGGTTTGCAAAACACCTTAAATCCTTTAATGCAACCAAGTACAGAAACGATATGAAACTTTCCAAAAAAATCTGGAAATATAAAGATGCAGGTAACATGCCTATAATAGGGTGAAACATGATTAAAAGATGCCGATTTTACAACCCATCTACAAAAAAGTGTAACCTTTATATTTATAAAAAGGATTTTATTATGACTTTCAATAGTGAATCACTACTGAACAAAAAAAGTGAATTGGTTTCTGCATGTAGGCATAGGAAAAAAATTTACTATCCCACTTTGACTCTGGCCATTAGCAAATATCGGATCACGTGTATTTGACTTCAGATGCTGCTGCAACACTAAATTTGTATATAAACAGTTTTTGTTTTATATTTTTGAATAATATGGCTGATGATTGCCGAAAGTTCCATTATAAAGTTGCATTTTTTCATTTAAATTTAAATATATATTGATATATATATATTGATATATATATATATATATATATATATATATATATATATATATATATATATATATATATATATGTATATATATATATATATATATATATATATATATATATATATATATATATTATATATATTATTTATATATATATATTACACTATATTTTATATATATATATATATATATATATATATATATATATATATATATATAATATATATATATATATATATATATATATATATATGTATTTGACTTCAGATGCAGCTGCAACACTAAACTTGTATATAAACAGTTTTTGTTTTATATTTTTGTTTTATATTTTTGAATAATATGGCTGATGATTGCCGAAAGTTCCATTATAAAGTTGCATTTTTTCATTTAAATTTAAATATATATATATATATATATATATATATATATATATATATATATATATATATATATATATATATATATATATATATATATATATATATATATATGTATATATATATATATATATATATATATATATATATATATATATATATATATTATATATATTATTTATATATATATATTACACTATATTTTATATATATATATATATATATATATATATATATATATATATATATATATATATATATATATATATATATATATATATATATATTATATATATATTATATATATATATATATACTACCGGTCAAAAGTTTGGGTTCATTTGATAAATTTAACATGCAAAAAAAAATTAAGACTTTTCTCATCATAAGTGTTTATTTATACTGTTTATAATAAAATAATCAAATTTTCAGCAAAATAGGAGATTAATTTGCAAATAATAATCAAAGTATATTTTCGATAATTTTTTTTTTAAAAATAGACTTTCTAAATCACTTGCTCAACAAAATATACGACATAAGACTTTTTAAAAAGTCTTTTAGTATTTTTTAAAATTTTCGATTCTTTAAAGTTTCCTCAATTTGCTTTTATAATAGCAGTACATACTCTGTGCATTCTTACAATTAATTTTTGCAATGATTCAGTTGATATTTGATTAGCATCTTTGTATGAGCAGCCAAAGGTGTTTTTGATTAGTTGCATTTTTCTAACATTTTTGTCCACAAAAACTCAATCAGATTTAAATCTGGTGACTGAGGCCATTCCATATATTTTAGTTCATTTTGTTTTTATTTGGCTGCGATATAATTACAACAGAATTTAGACGAGTGTTAAGGATCATTATCCTGTTAAAAAACAAATCCGCAGCCCACAATACTTTTCCCGAATGGAAATGCATATTTTTGAAGAACGTTGTAGTACTTTTTTTATCCATGATGCCCCCAATTCGCACAAGGTCGCCAACTTTTTTTTCAGCAAAACATCCGCAGACAATGATTGACCCACTACCATGCTTAACTGTTGGGATCGCGCATTGTTTTATCATACGTTCTCTAATGCATTGTTTTATCATGCGTTCTCAATGAACATAATGTTAACGATTTCCTCCAAAAATTTCAAACTTTGAATCATCAGTAAACAAGACTTGAGACCATTGTTAAATTGTCTAATATTCATCTTTTTTTGCCCATTTTAATTTTTTAATTTTATTTAACTTGCGTAGTTATGGTTTTTTGGCAACAACGTATCTTTTTAAACCGTAATAGAATTAAATTCTTGGCAAATTTCGGGAGCAGTTCGGGTGCAATTTCTTTTACTTTTACATTTTTTACACATTCATTTTACACGTGGCTCAGCGTTGCTCTAGGCTTTTCTAAACTATGACAATTTTGATTACATCCACTTTCTTGTTTTCTTTGCAATGCTCCCATAACTGCATTTAAAGAAACACTGGTTTTCGAAATAATTTTTTGTGTTGAATAACTTTCCTTGTGTAATACCACAATAACAGCTAGATTTTCAACACTTAGCTCTGCTTTATTACCCATTTTTCGACAATCAAAACAAAAAATATATACTTGTCTTCTATTTCAATACTAGGAACAAATACTTTAAATTCTTTTAACGTTCATAATAATTATTCTATGAACATAACAATATTTAACAAAAACAACGTTTCAATTACCTTTCTGTATAATAAAACTATAAACAACAACAGTTAAAAAAAAAGTTAATTAAGTTAGTTTTGCAGCAAAATATATCCAAATATTATAGTAAAATATACCCAAATATTAAGGCAAAATGTACCTATTATATAAAATATAAGTATTCATTATTTTATTTATCAATATTGATAACCCTACACTCTATGTACACTAATAGATGTGTGAATCTCATTATAATCAAAATGTCAAAATAAATTCTTAAAATTAATGTTACGTTAGTTTTAAATGGTGGGAGCTTCAATTTTTGAAGAAAATGGCATAGAGTTGAAAAGTGAACCCAAACTTTTGACTGGGAGTGTATATATAACAGAAAACATAATAAATTGAGTAAATATGCTTAGCATTGCATACCTCACAAAAATCAAACATATTTTTCAAATAACTATGCATTGATTTTGATAAGTAATTACATTTTGTACCTTGTCAGATGCATTAGAATCAGCCCCATTGGCTAAAAGGACTTTAGCACACTGTGTGTGCTTTTTTTTTGCAGCTCGAATTAACAAAGTCTCTCCATCCTTAAAAAATAATTTGAACATTAAAAAAACAAGTAAAATCTTGAAATTTCATAATATATTTCCTGAAATTTCACAATATGCTTCCTAAAATTTCATAATATGCTTTTTGAAATTTCACAATATGCTTCTTAAAACTTCACCATAAGCTTCTAAAAAACCTATATGAAATATGCTTCTACAAAAATTACAATAAGCTTCTGAAATATTTACAATTTGTTTCCAAAAAATTCATAACATTTTTGAAAAATCAAAAAGAAGTCCACTATTATTCATACTCATCTAGAAAGTACTCAATTTATGAATGTGCTTAGTCTGTAACTTCTTGTTTCTAAAATTTACTCAGTCTACAATTATTTGTGTCTAGAAAGTACTCAGTCTATAACTACTTGTGTCTAGAAAGTACTCAGTCTATAACTACTTGTGTTTAGAAAGTACTCAGTCTATAACTGCTTTTGTCTAGAAAGTACTTAGTCTATAAAAATTTTTGTCTAGAAAGTACTCAGTCTATAACTACTTGTGTTTAGAAAGTACTCAGTCTATAACTACTTGTGTTTAGAAAGTACTCAGTCTATAACTACTTGTGTTTAGAAAGTACTCAGTCTATAACTACTTGTTTCTAGAAAGTACTCAGTCTATAACAATTTTTGTCTAGAAAGTACTTAGTCTATAACTACTTGTGTCAACTCAGCCTATTCATTTTAAGAAAGTACTTAACTCCATTGCCATTACATGTCTACAAGGGTAAGGTGTTACATGTCTACAAGGGTAAGGTGAAAGACTTTTTTTTATTAAACAAAACGATCATAACCAATAAATACTAACTTTATCTCTATGGTTGCAGCTTGCACCATTGTTTATAAGTTCTGTAGCGACATCCAAATGACCTTGATCTACTGCATAGTAAAGTGCTGTTCTCTTTTCCTAAAGTATATTTCTACTAATTTTAAGAGTATTAACAGCAGATAAACATAAAATAAGTAAGTAACAGCAGATAAACATAAAATAAGTAAGTAACAGCAGATAAACATAAAATAAGTAAGTAACAGCAGATAAACATAAAATTAAAAAAGTAAAAGCTGCAATCAAGCAGGACTAAAACACCAATAAAAAAAATTAAAAAAATAGCCATAAAAAAAGATTAAAAAAACTTGCATTATCTGTAGTATCCACTTTTGCACTTGCTGCTAGCAAAATTTTTATTACTGCAGTATGCCCTTCTTTTGCTGCTAACATTAATGGTGTTAGTCCATTCTAGAATAAAAAATCAAATTTTATTAATAACTTTAGCAATGTTTTCATTTAACTGAATTCTTGTATTTATTTACTTAATGATATGCATTATCATAAAGTAAATAAATAGAGTAAATAAAAAGTTTGAAAGTTTGACTTCTGACTTTTTATTCTAACCTTCAGGCAACAAATTTGAAAGTTAGACTCCTGATTTTTTTAGCTTCCATTAAAAAGTTTAGAAGTTTGATTCATTACTTTCACTTATCAACACTTTACGAGCATATTGTGTTGGCATAAAACAAGCTTAAACTAGAAACATACAACAGACTAATTAAAAAAATTTAATACTTCTGTCATAAGACAGACTTGTAGGAGCAGGATTGATGTAACTTCTTTTATCAATATATACCATTATTTGCAGTAATTCTATATTTATTTTTTGATATTGCTGTAATATATCTTATATAGTTATTTTGTGACCATATGAATCAACTATCTGTTACTGTACAATGTTAAAACTGTGTAGAAAATGAAAAATGAAAAGAAAAATTAAAAAAAAACATAAAGATTGTTCACTACATTGATCATTTTCATTAAAGATCATTATTAAAATTCATTGATGATTGATCAATAAATCTTAATCCAGACATGATGTCTATATCTGGAAAGAACAGAGAAAAAAATTATCATGTGTGGTGTGATTCTAAATGATATGAAAAAAAGAAATAGACAGATGTTGGAAATAGTGATTGTATCTATAATAGTGACTGTATATATAAGATAGTGTGGGCATGAAGCATATAAAGATGCAGATTATTGGTTATCCACATGTAGAGAGTTATTAGTTATCCACATGTAGAGAGTTATTAGTTATCCACATGTAGAGAGTTATTAGTTATCCACATGTAGCGAGTTATTAGTTATCCACATGTAGAGAGTTATTAGTTATCCACATGTAGAGAGTTATTAGTTATCCACATGTAGAGAGTTATTAGTTATCCACATGTAGAGAGTTATTAGTTATCCACATGTAGAGAGTTATTAGTTATCCACATGTAGAGAGTTATTAGTTATCCACATGTAGAGAGTTATTAGTTATCCACATGTAGAGAGTTATTAGTTATCCTCATGTAGAGAGTTATTAGTTATCCACATGTAGAGAGTTATTAGTTATCCACATGTAGAGAGTTATTAGTGAAAGGAGAAAAGTTGGAAGTAAAAGTAGAAATAATTTAAAATAACATTTAAAAAATTCAATTAAGTAAAGATGATGCTCAAAATTGTTTATAATGAAGAAAAGACATGAGAAACATTTAACCATCCAGAATGCTAAAATGATGATGATGATGATGATGATGATGATGATGATGATGATGATGATGATGATGATGATGATGATAATGATTGAAAGGTTTCTCTAACGCTGGTGGCTCTCAACATAGTAATAACCAACCAGGCTAATGTTTTGCCAGGGCTGATGTTTAGGCATAGTTGGGGAACTGGATTTAAAAAGAATAACATTAAACAACATAAAACAAACCTATATGATTGGTGCTGCATAAATATTAACTCTGTATACATATTAAATATGTATATATGTATAAAATAAATTGGTGTGTTAACCAGGATATAAATTTTGGATATAAATTTCAACGTTTTGCGCAAAATGGCTGTTTTTTATGAATTGGGAAAATTTCATGTCTTGGCTAGAATTTTTTTTTAGAAAAAAGGTTCCCCAAAATAAAGGAAAAGGTTCTCTACAATTGGGAAAATCCCTCATTATATACCATTGGAAATGGTTTGGTAAATGGACTGTATAGAGGCTAGTTAACACATTGTATATTTAATTTTACTGTATATACTTTAGTACTTTATATATAAATACAAAAAAAATGTTTTACTTTATCTGGTATGTTTACTTGAGCACCATTTTCCAATAACTTCGATACAATTTCAGAATATCCTTCAACAGCTGACCAAGATAAAGCTGTTCTTCCATCCTATAATAAAGTAAAAATAACAAAGCACATAAATACATCAGATCTTAAATTTAGTAAAAGAACCAACCAATGTTACAGTATAAAAACTTTGATTTTCTGAACTTTGTTTTTATTTTATTATGTCTTTGGACATCAGTTTGCTTCTTTGATATTTCTATTTAAAATTATTTTTAAAAATATTTTTAAGAGAGATTTTATTTAAGAGAGATTTTATTAATTACATACTAGATGCTAAATCTTCAGCAGATCTATGATTCATGTGTTTTTGTTTTGTAATAACTAATTATTCTTTACTATGGAAAAGATTTAAACAGTTTGATATAATTATGTTTTAATATCAGAAAAATTATTATAAGACATTGTGAGAGGCATGAGCATGAATAATAAAAAACATTGTGAGAGACATGAGTATGAACAAAACATTGTGAGGAGCGTGAGTATGAATGTGAGAGGAATGAGTATGAACAAAACTTTTTATAATCTAATTGTAAAAAATATTTTTTATTTAATTTTTTTATACACCTAGTTATAAAAATTTTCATTTTTGCAAAGAATGAATGAATTAAAACTTTATTGCAAAAATAGTATATTAATAATTTCTGGGTTTTTAAAACTTTACTAAAACTATTTTAATGGTCTTAAATTTCACAAACACAGCTAAAAATATTTAAAAATTTGAAAATGATGTCTTTATAAAAACCTAACGATCCGTCAAAAAATTTACAATTCCATAACTATGTGCTTTTGCAATCAAGAGTTAATTATATATTTTGTAATTCTGCATTTATTAAAACATTCAATTTTATGTGAAAGTCTACTGTTTTTATTTTAATGTTCTAATAAGAAAAACCAAGTTTTAGAAAATTTTGCAGTTCATTGTTTTTATAAAATTTAGTTCACCTAAGGTGCTCTAAGATATAAACTTTAAGAATTTTATTTATAACCTTATGTATATAAAATTCTAACTATATATTCTGATTATGCAAGTATTGAAAAATATAATATTTGAAAATTTTTGCTTTCTTTTATATATTACTGCTTTACTTAAAAAGAAACACATAATATAAAATACATAAAACATGTTATTATATATATATATATATATATATATATATATATATATATATATATATATATATATATATATATATATATATATATATATATATATATATATATATATATATATATATATATATGCGGTAGTGGTGTAGTGGTAGAGCGCTCGCTTCATAAACGAGTGGTTCTGAGTTCGATCCTTTACTTAAAAAGAAACACATAATATAAAATACATAAAACATGTTATTATATATATATATATATATATATATATATATATATATATATATATATATATATATATATATATATATATATATATATATATATATATATATATATATATATATATATATATATATATATAATATGCGGTAGTGGTGTAGTGGTAGAGCGCTCGCTTCATAAACGAGTGGTTCCGAGTTTGATCCCCACCACGTCCCTGGTAGTACCGTGCTCAACTCGTTTCTCCGCGCAGCGGCCTTGCTCGTCAAGGTTCGTGTTTCGGAGTTATAGAGTTGAAAGAGGGTTATAACCACAAATAAGTAGCCTCCTCATCTGTAGTGGCCTTCTCGGCCTTGAGGAGGTGAATTATAAAAAAAAATATATATATATATATATATATATATATATATATATATATATATATATATATATATATATATATATATATATAGCAATAACATTTTTAATGCAAAAAAAAAGAATTAACACTCCTGAGATCTGAATTATATTATAAAACGCAAGCTTTATAAATTTATTATTTTTACTTTGCAATTTCGAATTGATTTTTTTTATTACTATTATGCGCTGTTAGTTTTTTATATCATAAAAAACAAATAATGAAAGAAGGTTTGGAAAAATTTATATTTATCTTTTGTTAGTTTTTTACGATATAAATATTGGTATGAAAAAAGTGAAAAGTGGTGCAACTAAAAGAAAAAAAAAAGCTGCAGCCAAGGAGGAAATCACAAAATACCCCAAACTAAGACATTTTTTAAAACCAACAGTTTAGCCTGGAAGTGTTTTGACACCAACAGAAACTACAAATAATTCAGATTGTCATTATTTGAATACTAGAGTAAGATAGGTTGATATGTGAGTCTACATCAAATGGCATAACAAATGTGCAGTGCACATTTTAAGTACTTTGAACACTGGATGACTTAACGAAAAGGTTAACTCATATTTCTTTTAATTTATTGAATTGTTACTTTTTTTTCCTAATTAATTTTTTCCCCTCAATTTTGGTAATGCAGACATTGCAAATCAAGCTACCATAGACGAGCAACAACAAAGGTTGCTCGTCTATGCAGTGCAGTGTTAGAAAGGATACTGGACATTATCTTATTTCTTTCTGCAAGAAATCTTAAGTTCCATGGTTCAGACACAGCCATTGGTTCAAAGAGCAATGGAAACTTCCTTAGGGTGTTAGAATTACTGGCTAAGTACGATACCATTCTCAATAAGCTTATGCAAAGAACTCAGAACAAGAAACCAAGGAGCACTATTTGAGCAATGACACACAGAACGAGGTTTGAGGAGGAGATTGAATCCAAAAACCTGTCTAAGGTAAAAAAAGCAAAATATTATTCTAATATTTTTGATTGTATGCCATGCATTTCGCACAAAGAACAAATGGGCATTGGTCATCAATCAGTGCAATTTTTTTTTTGGTGTTCTTTCAAGGTTATATACACTCTTTTCGCAAAAATGGATTTTCCGACGCACGTTATAAGGTATCAGAAATCACAGAAGTATTTGGCATTGAAAAGGTTTTTCCAATAATACGTGTATGAAAAAATGTTGATTTATTCATATGATACGTGTTGATCACACTCAGCAACCTGAATATCAGTATAAAGCAGATTTTTTTTTGCCATTAATTGATATGTCAATTGCATCAGTAAAAGAGCGTTTTGAACAGATCAGCATTGTCACAAAGCTTAATGACTTTCTTTACCAATCTGAGAGTCTATATTGCAAAAGTTAGCAAATGAAGTTTGGTGATATAGATTTTGAGGATTTAGAAATGGAGTTAAAACAATTTATCATAGTTAACAAGGAGGAAAAAAATGCCTCAAAGAAGAGCTGCAAAAAACTTATCCTAATCTAGTTGTTGCGTTACGAATCATTCTTACTTTATCAGTTACTGTTGCAAGTGCAGAACGTAGCTTTAGCAAGTTAAAACTAATTAAAACTTTTTATAGGTTAGTATAAATAATCTTGCTTTATTATACATAAATACATGTAGCTATATTTCTTTTTATCTTTAAATAGGTCAGTAATGGTCGATGAACACTTGTCTTCTTTAGCAACGCTGTCAATTGAAATCAAGATCAATCAACGCTGTCAATTAAATCAAGAAAATTAAGTTATGAAGGCATAATAAATGATTTTGCAAGCATGAAAACATTTCACAAACCCTTTTTTTGATGGTTTGTGATGTAATTGTATTATCTGCATAATATATTAACAGTATTTTAAAAAACTCTTTACTAGTAAACTCTATATCAATTTAACAATTATAAAATATATTTAATTGAATTTAAGCGTTAATTTGATTGTTTTTAGTCTTATGAGCGACAACGTTAAAATATGTCAGGTACCCTGCTTTTCGGGGTAACCTGTAAATTTTATCCACTTTTTTAGAAAAAAAAAAATTGGGGCCCAAATGGCTAGAATTGGGGGAGGGGGGCTCCAGACCCACTTGCCACAGTGCTGATATATATATATATATATATATATATATATATATATATATATATATATATATATATATATATATATATAATATATACATATATATACATATATATACATATATAAATATATATATACATATATATATATATATATATATATATATATATATATATATATATATATATATATATATATATATATATATATATATATACATATATATATATATATATATATATATATATATATATATATATATATATATATATATATATATATATATATATATATATATATATATATATATATATATATATATATATATATATATATATATATATATATATATATATATATAGCTACTAAGTAGATTTCACAACAGTCTAGAAAGCATAGAAATAATTTTTAAAACAATAACTTTATTATTATTGCAAACTAATTTTATCATGAAGAGTATTAATTAAAGAATAATATTTAAACAAATTGTGTTTATATCTGCATGTCATATCCAGAAAAATAATAATTTAATTTATAGATTCTCTGGATGATTATTAACACATTCTAAGATAAAAATGTTACGTCTTCAAACATACTAAGAAAAGAAAATAACCTGGTCAATAGCATTTACATTCAACTTTTGCTCTAACAAAAGAACCACCATTTCTGTAAACCCACCCTTTGATGCCATTATAAGAGGAGTCCATCTATGCTGCAAAAAATATATATATATTTATAGATACATATTTGTATATTATAATGTTTCAGAGAATATTGTATATTTATTTTATAGTATATACTATATACTTTTATAGTATATAGTATATATTAGTTAATGTTTTATACTTATCAGTATAAAACATTAACTAATAATATTCTGATTTTATGTCCTATAAAATCAGAACACTACTGATGAGTCCTAAAGGACCAAAGAATATTGTCTAATGTTGGTTATAGCTCCTAAACTTTTTTTTTTGTTGAGCACTCTCTTTATGAGATGTGTCTTGCTGTTTGTGTAAATGCAGGCCCACTAATTTATAGTTTGAGCACTTTGATATGGGACAACAAATCTTTTAAATTGCTTTAAATCAGTTTTCGGATTCTTTTTATTGCTGAGATTTAGCCCCATAAAATCATAACAATACTTATGTTATTTGATTATATATATATATATATATATATATATATATATATATATATATATATATATATATATATATATATATATATATATATATATATATATATATATATATATATATATATATATATATATATATATATATATATATATATATATATAGCTGAGTGTGTGTGTGTGTGTGTGTGTGTGTGTGTGTGTGTGTGTGTGTGTGTGTGTGTGTGTGTGTATTATAAATAGGTAGAACATGGAAGGAGTGCCAATACATTGACTAAAAGTTTAGGTTGAGGCAGCAATCTTTTCTCAGTATTCTTCATTTTTTACTTCTTTTTCTAAATAAGCCAAATGGAATTAAGTACCGAAAAAAGTTTACAAATTTAAATCTATATACATTATAGATATATAAATCTTTAAATCAATATACACTATATATATATAAACATTCGGAATTAGGAAAATTGAGGTCGGCAATAATTTCCCAACCTTATAAAAAATAGGTCGGTATCAGGCCGGCAAATACAAAGGTCTTACCATAAAATATTGAAACAAGGTCGGCAAAACGGAATTTTTTTAGCCAACACAAACAAGTTTAGGTGGGTAGTTAGGTTGATATATATATATATATATATATATATATATATATTATATATATATATATATATATATATATATATATATATATATATATATATATATATATATATATATATATATATATATATATATATATATATATATATATATATAGAGAGAGAGAGAGAGAGAGAGAGAGAGAAAGAGAGAAAGAGAGAAAGAGAGAGAGGGAGAGAGAGACACACAAACATAAATATGAAATATTTAATTTAATTACTTTTTTTTTTTTACTATGATAATGTAACTTTTTGCATAAAACGTGTTGGTTCTTTGTAAAACATGTGTTTGCATAAATTTATAATTCAACAACACAATTAAAAAAGGCAACTTTTTGAAATAACTGATTTTTCAAAAAAAAACAAAAAAAAATTAAAATAAAAAACAATAAGATATTTTTTAAGTTTTTCACATCAAGACAACATATGTACAAGTTCTTTGTAAAATTGTAACTTAAGAACAAAAAGATATTAGAAAATCTTTATTCAGTTTGTTTTGAAAGATCTGCAGTAAAAGAAAAATTTGCAACAAGAAAAAGGTATTTAGCAGAAGGATGAAAAGTTAGAAAGAAAAAGGTCTCACCTTATCACTTATTTGATCATCATTTCCAGCAGTTGATTCTGATGTACACGAATTTGTACTCATTACAATATTTTTAATAAAAATTCTCAAAAATTATATTTTTAAGAATATTAAAGTTTTTAATAATAAAAATTATAAGCACAAAATTTTTTAGCATTACACAAAAATATATTTAAAAAATAAGCTAATTATGGAATTAAATTAATAAGAATAACATTATTATTGTTTTTAAAACAATATTGTTATTGTTTTTAAAACATTAGCCTATTTTGAGCTTTTTTAGGATGAACACAATAGTTAGGGTGAAAGCACAAAATAAACTTATTTTTTTATAAAGTTTATCTTTTATCTTATTAATTTTAATTTTTTTTTACTTAATATAAATATTATATAAAATATATTTATTTAAATAAACAGTTTTTTGTAATAATCAAAATTCCCATAGAGTTATTGTTTAGTAATCCTTATGAACGAAGATCGTTATCAACTGAATACTCAAAAACATCTCAATTCTTTGACATTTTTGACTTCTTTAAATTTAAATCTTTATAGATTATGTTTTAAATAGTACAATGAGAACTTAAAGAAACTTTGTTAATTAAAATTGTTGTTTATGTGGAAAGCACAACAATGTAAGTGTTGCCATGACTACTTATTGTTACTTTGGCTACTTAATCTTAAACACTTAATACAGAAACAAAAAGAGTTTGTCATAATGTCATTGTTAATTAAGATATGTTAATTAAAATAATTTGTTTTCTTTTTAAACAAGTTTTTAGATTAAAAATTTAACTTATTTGATTTTATTATTTTCATCATTTATTAAACTTTAAAAATGAAGTCATAAAAAATATGAAAAATGATATATTAAATGTTTATAATATGTTTAATGTTTTATAATAATATCAATATCAACTCAATCAACTTATGGCATCTACTAAACAAATTTAAAAGTTAATAATGTTGTTAATGTTATTTAAACTATTTATTAATATAAATAGTTTAAATAACATTAACAACATCATTAACTTTTAAACAATTATTTCTATAAAAAAATAAAGAAAAGTTGGTATTAAGTTATCTTTAAAAAATAAATTTCATTATTAATAAAATGGCAAGGTTACAAATGTCATTTTTATCAAATCTTGTAACAAGAATATTTAGTCTCATTGCAAGTACAAGAAACAATTCCAACAGTTGTATAGAAAAACACCATCCAAATTGCCACTTAAATATTTTGTGGTCCTATCTATTCAAAACAGCAGCAACAACTAATAATAAAACAGCTTGGCATCAAGTTATGTACTGTGTTTTATTTGAGTATGAGTTATATACTGTGTTTTATTTAACTGGAGACAAATAAACCAACTTGTTTCAACTAACAGAAGAACAAACAACAAAATTACACTACAAAAATAGCATAACCAACTCATGAATTGAACAGACAAACAAGTTTCAGTGCCGTACACAAACATAACACATACCATAAAACTGGTATGAGTGCCCAAACATAATACATACCATAAAACTGGTACGAGTGCCCAAAACTAAAATTTATTTAACATAATTGAGTTAATCAACAAAATCGGGAAACAAATGCAATAAAACATTTTTTTTTGTTTAGAGAAACTATTGAGATGAAAAAGAAATAATGCTGTAACCAATAAAGATAATTTATTGTTTTTAATGTTGACTATTTTTTAAAGTTTTATTTTCTTCACACACACACACACACACACACACACACACACACACACACACACACACACACACACACACACACACACACACACAAAAAAAAAAAAGAATCTTTACACAATAAAAAATTATTTGTGGTGTCTTAAAATAAATTAATGTGTTTGGTGTTGTTAGGACTAGCTAAATTTCTTATTAAAAACATATTTTTGCAACACATTTAATATTTTTTAAACAACTTTCAAATAAAATAATAACTCTTCAAGGTTGCTTTGTAATATTTAAGTCTATCTTTTGGCATCAAAAAACATTAAAATATAGCATCATTAGCGCTAGTTGCAGGTATGGTATTTCTCTGCTCAGTGTAACCATGGTGACGGCACTGGGTATAAGGAGGAAGGGGCTAGCGGAACAAATATTGCATATGGCACTCTGTTTATTACTACATTTTTTTACATGGATGCACATGATTTGGATGTTTCGTGGATGTTTCATGGATGCACATGATTTGGATGATTCTAAAAGGTCTTCAACAAACATCATTTAAAAGATCTTCGACAAACATCATCATTTAGTAAATTTAAACAAAACCTTGAAAATAATTTCTAACTGTAAAATTTTTAAACTGTAAAGCTTAAAATTACATACTGATGAAAAAAGGACACATGGATAAATATAGGAGACTTATTGATGGCAGTAATATTATATACTTAAATGTTATATTTTAAACAAAATGTTGCATCTAAAAAAAATATGAAAATATTTTGTCAAACCTTTTGTATTCTTCCTAAAAAGCACTAAATGCACAAACAGCACTAAATGCACAAACAGCAAAAAGAAGAAATTCAGTTGTTGGTTGACAGTTATGTTATAGACAAAACCAGGTGAAAATCAAAAGCTTGCATGATTCACCAATGCAATAGATGTCCTGGCATACAAGCTGTCCAAACTTATTTCCAGCAGTATCTAACACAAAATGATGATTCAAAAGAGCAATATGACAGTGGTGAAATCGAACAGTCAGTGGATTTCAAACAGTGAACAACAACAGATAGGACCAAACTATTAACAATAAAACTTCCCATGAATGAAC
The DNA here is from genome assembly GCF_022113875.1 of Hydra vulgaris. Classification (NCBI taxonomy): domain Eukaryota; kingdom Metazoa; phylum Cnidaria; class Hydrozoa; order Anthoathecata; family Hydridae; genus Hydra; species Hydra vulgaris. The sequence continues at coordinate 1,780,814 of NC_061157.1, read as the reverse complement.
TCATAGAGCTCCTGTGTGAAAAACTTGTTAACATTACTTCTCATTCATATATAGCAAAATCACAATCTAGCTATCTAAAGCATCTCAAAGAAACAATTAGTATTGATGAGGCTATTGTACTAGCAGATTTTGTACATAACAAGATACAGAGTTACCATTGGAGCAAGAGTCAATGTTCTCTTAATCCAGTTGTCAACTACTACAAGAAAGTTAAAATGGAAAAATCTTCTTTTTGTGTAATTTCAGATGATTGGAATCATGATGTTGGATTTATCAATGAAGTTATGCATAAAACCATAAATCATATAAAAACTCATCTTTGTCCTGTAATTACAAAAATTCATTATTTTTCTAATGGCTGTGCCGCGCAGTATAAAAATTGCAAACATTTTTACAATTTATGCCACCATGTTCAAGATTTTTCTGTTTGGTGCATCTGGAATTTCTTTGCAACAAGCCATGGTAAATCTCTATGCGATGGAATAGGTAGCACTGTTAAAAGGCTCAGTACCAAGTCTCAAAAGAAGATGAAACTCTACTTAAACAGCTTTTATTCTGTCAGCGAAAGTTGATGAATATTTAACTTTCTTTATTTAAATGATATAAACTTCAATTTTAGTAATATTTTCTTATTCCTTTTTCTTTTTATTTTTGAGCTTTTTACAATAAAGCAGAATTTTTACTATTTTTCAAAAAAGTTTGCATTTTAGTTTCTTATTTTTAACATAACATTTGAGCATGCAGTCTAATATTAAAGCATGCAACCAATATTTTGAAACAATACTTAATTAATAGACAAAAAGTAATAATGTTAAGTTAAATTATTATAATTAATACAGAATTTATATTTTCAATGTGTTGTATAGTAAATTATATTTCCATGTATACTTTTGAAAATATTGAAAATTATTTTCGTTCAGAGACCTTAACTTTTCTAAGACCTCTTATTTCACAATGAGAGTAAGGCAACTCCAGAAAGTGACATGTAAACCATGGTTACAAAATAAGAAAGTGACATGTAAACCATGGTTACGAAATAAGAAAGTGACATGTAAACCATGGTTACGAAATAAGAAAGTGACATGTAAACCATGGTTACAAAATAAGAAAGTGACATGTAAACCATGGTTATGAAACAAAAAATTTGACTGCTGATATTTTAAAATTAAAAAATTATTCTTAAATATTAGGAATTGGGTTAATTTCTCTTTATCTTTGTACTCAATATCTTTAAATTTGGTCAGGTACCAATTTTCAATCATATTTCTCCACTAGAACTGAAATTATTCACACAAAAAGTATCACTAAAAATTCTATAATGGAGAATTTTTAGTGATCCAACCGTTTGGATTTGGGAGCTCAAGTTTTATATTTTTTCATGTTTCATTTTAATGTACTACTGGTTAAAATTTGAAGCAAATCCAAAAATTGACTGAAATGACTGTCCCAGTTTTAAATGGAATTACCCATTAGATTATCAAAAAATAAACTAAAAAAATAAAAATAAAACAATTTAAACCTAAAATTAATTAGAACCTTTTTAAAATATTTACATAAAAACATTTTACATATAAACAATTACTAACTGCCCAAGTTAAACTGTATTTCTTGTTAACTGTTAAAAAAAATCTAAAAACATTTAACTCTTCTATGATATCTTATGGCCATTTTCAATTAATCAAACACTTCAACTTCAATTAAATAATCAAGCTTAATAAATGAGGTTCAGGATTACTTGATTAAATAATTAGGAATAATTGATTGTTCTAAATATTTTTTAGATGTGAGCAACATTCAAAAGTTGAAATTATACCCAGCATGTAAAAAAGATTTGTACTTTACTATGATAAGCAAAAATGAATCAAAATAAAAGGATCATAAAATAGTTAAATAAAAAATATAAATCAATAGTTAATAAATGTTACCGTTCCAGCAACATCACAGCTAGCTCCTTTCGAAATTAATATCTTAGCTACTTCTAAATGACCTTTTCGACAAGCCCATATCAATGCAGAAGTGCCATACTGAAACCATATAAACAACTTGTAATGTTAATTTTGTTTGTAATAATAATAAAAATACTAAACTTATGTTAATAAACTTCTATTCGTTTGAATTGAAAGTATTAAATATCAAAAGAAACAAAAAAAAACTTATTGCAGTATAATTTTTATGAACCACCTTAACATATTAGTTATATATACACTTACTTTTACAGATTTATTCAATATTTTCAGAAAAAAAAACAAGAAAAAAACAGAGTTGAAAAAAAAGAGATTTTTTGCTGTAATAAAAAGTTTTCATATCTAGATAATATCAAACCCTCAGTGGATGTACACTTACCTCAGTGGATGTACTCTTACTTTAGTGGATGTATTCTTACCTCAGTGGATGTACTCTTACCTTAGTGGATGTACTCTTATGAGGGGTCCTTATAAACGTAAGGGTATATTTTTAAAATTTAATTAATGGGGTAAGTGTCTATTTATATGGTAAGGTAAGGATTTAAAAAAACTTCAAACTTCTAAAAACATGAACACACCATAAAGATATTTATGGTTCTTCTTCCCTTCTTTTTCTCCTCATTATTTTTTTCAACATCTTAATGGTGTTAGCACTTTTTTTTTCGACATCTTAATTGCGCCAGCACATAAAATTAACACAAACTAAAACATTTGGAGAATGCTTTAAAAAAATAACTTACAAAAGAATTCTATTTGTAGTTTTATATTCTTAAATCAAAAAAGTTTTTAGTTGTTTTCTTAAATTTTTATCTATGCTGGAGAGACTTATGTTTCTAGTTGTTTTCTTAAATTTTTATCTTTGATGAAAAATTGAATAAACAAATAAAATTTCCTAATATTTCTAAAAGATGCTCACTTTATTTATAAAAAATTACAATTTTACCTTAAAAAAAATCTTACCTTAAAAAAAATCTTAGCCTGAGGAATTTTTAAATAATACCAAAATTAGTTTTTTCTTAAGAAAGAGTTAGATGGGAAAGAAAACTTAAGAGAGAGTTAGATGGGAAAGGAAACTTAAGAGAGAGTTAGGTGGGAAAGAAAACTTAAGAGAGAGTTAGATGGGAAAGAAAACTTAAGAGAGAGTTAGATGGGAAAGAAAACTTAAGAGAGAGTTAGATGGGAAAGAAAACTTAAGAGAGAGTTAGATGGGAAAGAAAACTTAAGAGAGAGTTTGATGGAAAAAAAACTCAAGAGAGAGTTAGATGGGAAAAAAAACTTGTTGATGCTGATTAAAGTTTCATACATTTAAACACTCATCAGTCATATACTTTAAATCAATAATTAGAAAAACTTTAAAATATTAGGATTAAAAATTAAAACTTTAAAATATTAGGATTAAATATACAAATCAAAAATGGAATAATTTTTGATATCAAATAACATAAGAAAAAAACATCTTAACTAACCACCAGTGTCAAAGTGTGAGGAGGGAGAAAATTGATTCTATATGTAATTAGAAATAATTTCACTCCTTTCATTTAACAGGTTTGTATTTATAATTGATACATATTTTCATATTTTTAATTGAGGCATATTTACAAGATTTAGTTGTTAGATTGTATGCTTTATACTGTCTATGAATTTAAATAATGGAATTTAAATAAGCTTCTTTTACCCACCAAAAAAAATTGCTTTTTAAAAATGCAATAACACCTTGATTAGCCAATATTTATAACTAGATTCTATTAAGATATTAAAGTACTTTTAAAATTGTTTTGATCAATGAATTTACAGACAATCTGTGCTTGTTATCTAAGGTTTTAAAGTGAAGTAATTTATTATTAAATGAATATTTATAAAATAAATGTAAATTACTAAAATATGTTAAATTAAATAAAAAAAGTTCTAAAAACTACTTTGTCAGCAATTTCAACTTTTGCGCCATGTTGAACAAGTACTCGTACAACTTCTGAATGACCTCGACCAGATGCCCAAATTAAAGGAGTCATTGAATACTAATAAAAATAATCACATATGTATATATATATATATATATATATATATATATATATATATATATATATATATATATATATATATATATATTTATTTATTTATATATATATATTTATAACTATCTTATAAATAAATATCTGACGTAAAAAAGTTATCAAACTAAAACTTCATTTATAGCTTCGATTTCGTACATGTTCGATCACATTCTATTAATTGATGACTATTATATTCAAAAATTCAAAAATCATAACGTTGGAATCAAATATTATTTGTCAAAAAGTTAAATATTTTTACTCATATCTTTGAATCGGCTTATGTTAAAGTCTATTTATTAAAAAAGTTAAAGCTAAATGAAACTAAAAATTAATAAAAAAGTTTCAATAAACAATAAGTATAACAAATATATTTGTTATATAACTTTGAAACATTTGGAATCGCAAGTTGAAACTTTTGGAATCACAAAGAACAAAAGAAAAAATGTAACACCACTATTTTCACAAAACGTATTTCTCAAAAACATGTCAGTATATAAGTTATTTATATATTATATTTGTGTAAGTATATATATTTTTCCATTAATATATATCATATTAATATAAGTTTTTATAAATTTATAAAAACATTGTGTCTAGCGCAACGTTACCGTTGCTTTAATTTTTTAAAAGAATTGCAACAATAAATTTTGCATTTAGCATTGTGGTATTTCATTTCTTTATTTCTCACAGTGATCCGAGATCAAACCCTACATCCAGAATAATGATTTCAAATGTTTTTTAACAATTTTTATATCGAAAGTTATTATTATTGTTGTATATTGAAAGTTACATTAATGTTTATTATTTACAAACATTAACTGATATATGGATAGGCGCAGTGAGTGTACATACATCCACTGATTTAGGGATAGGGGCAGTGAGTATACATACATCCACTCATTTAGGGATAGGCGCAGTGAGTGTACATACATCCACTCATTTAGGGATAGACACAGTGAGTGTACATATATTAGTTAAGGGTTTTGGTATTTGCATGCATTCTTTAAATAAAAGAAGAAAAAAAATCAACCAATTAGAAATCACAATCGTGACTTTAAGAAAAGAACTAAAGCGATGGTACCGTTGCGCGAGCAACAGCGTTATTAAAAATACAATCAAGTATATAAAAAATTATTCACTTTATAATAATTAAATCACACATTCAGTTTAAATTAGAATTTAGTTTTCTGTTTTGTACAAACAATGTATAGAAAGTTATTAAGTCATTACTGATAACAGATAGAATAGAATGTTTACTTTTTTCAAAACGTTTTGTACCAATGAGAATAGAAAATTTAAATCAAAAAATTAAAACTTGATAGAATTTTGAAAAAAACAAAAGTTTTAATCCACAAGAATTTTTTAATTTTTCACACATCTTTTGTAAATAAAAGAAATATTCTTAATCTTTTTATTTTTTATTTTTAACTATTATTTATTTCAAATTAAATTAAAAAAGCAAGCATGTTTTTTTTTTTCTTGTAAATGTCTTTACTTCTAACAAGGCTGCAAGCAACCACTAATTAGAGTTTGAAGTTACTGGAAGAGAAAAGATGAAGACTGTAGAGCAAGATAACAATTGACAGACAACTTAAAAGATTGCAAATTATATGAATCAGGAAAGCAAGATGAAGGAAGCGAATTACAAAGAACTGCAAAGAACTGATGTTCGAGAAAAAAAGCTAGAGGAATAAGAGTTTTGGAGTACTTAGGAACAGTCACAGAAAAAGGATGAGACTTTATTGAATGACGAGTAACACAAGAATGAATTTTAGTAGATGGTACAAGAGACGCTAGAAATGCCCATTATAGTGTTTATAGAAAAGAGAAAGAGAAGCAACATTACGACGATGTGAAAATGGTTGAAGGTTGGCTGCAAGAACAGGTCCAACTATGTTTACAATGTGTTTTTGCACCTTGTCTAAAAGAGAGAGGGCATCATTAGAAGATCCGCCCAGATATGGCAACAGTATTCCATACAAGGCCGGATTTGAGATTTATAGAGATAGAGAATAGAATCAGGAGTAAGAAAATATAGAGCTCGATAAAGAGATGCAACCTTAGCAGATGCTAATTTTGCAGCGGACTTAATATAAGTAAGAGTTAATCCTAGAAGATGATGGGTAGATGACTCATCAAGTACATTACTGTTCATAAATATAGGAAGGTATAAATTATTGCGATAACAATTGGCCGAAAAAAATTGAGTTTTATCTGAATTAAAGTTCACCAGCCACTAAGAGCCCCATGCTGTAGCAGAAGTGAGATCCTTTTCAAGCTAAAATGCTCCCTCCAAGCAATCAGAGAGTGTTGGCTTCTTTATATGACAAGAATAAATAATAGTATCATCAGCAAACAATGCCACCTTAGATGTGAGGATATCTAGAAGATTGTTAATGAATAATGTTAGTTCAACTCCAATAGGAAACAATGTTGTCATATTATGTTATGTCATGTTATGTTGTCAACTTTTAATAAATGGAGATATTTCATTGTTTTTATTTAGTATTAAAGCTGCAGTAACATATTTTTAAGATTAGATAGACAAATGCATTAACTAAACAACACAAACTCAGATTATACTTTTCAAAAGCTGTGTACATGCTTTGTGTTAAACTTTGAATGCATGTCAGACTTAGGTACACGATGGACCTATTTTTATGGTTTTTGTTTACAAATATCATTTTATCAATTTTATTGTTGTGAAAGAACAAAGACAAAAGTTAAAAAACAAAACTGTTTTAAGATCAGTAACAATTATCTGCAATATTGGAAAACATTAGTTTGTTTTCTAGTGTCAAAAACCATAAATTTGCAAATGATGATATAATATAAGATAAAATAATAATGAGGAAATATAATTCCTTATTACTTTGCTTATTTAAACCATTTTATGAATTTTGTGGAAGAAGATGCTAAAATTAAAAAAACTTGTTTTCTGTCAGTGTTGCTCACAAAAACAAATGTTAACAAAAGCAGAATTTTCTTTTAGTCATATAAAACAAAACAAAAATTATACAAAACATATATATAAAAAAAAAATTCATACCTGTCCACGCTCATTTGGATTAGCTGCATGCAAAAGAAGCTGACGAACAACTTCTGTATTTCCTTTGTAACTGGCCCAGACTAATGGTGTCCAACCACCCTAAAAATATTCCATAAATATTAACCAGTCTATGTGTAACCAATAGAAATTTTTTCTTTAATTTTTTTAAACTTTTAATAATAACGAAGAATCACCAAATCTGTGATGAACTTTGCACCATGGTCAAGAAGAAGAGTAACTATCTCAATGGAACCTCGCTTCGCTGCTTCAATTAATGCTGTTCGACCATCCTAAACCAAATTGCTAATTTAAAGAGAATTAAAATTTTAATTGTTTTTAAAACTTAATTCCAAAACCATTCCTATACTTTAATTATAAACCGTTATAAATTTAATTGTAATAATTGTAAAGTATTCTCATACTTTAATAATTGTAAACCATTTACTTTAATAATAAAATTTTCTTAAGTGTTGCAAGTTAAGTTTATTACCTCATCCCTATGGTTAACTTCAACATCATGATTCAACAACTCTCGAACAATATCTACAAACCCTTTCTCGGCAGATAAAATTAGAGCAGTTTGACCATTCTATAAATTTAGAAGTAAGTTACTATTTTAATAAGATAAAACAATTTAATAAATTCTAAATGATAAATTTGTATTAATAAACTTACAGAGTTTTCCTGATTTAAATTTTCAATTTTAGAAATACACTTTAAAACAATAGACAAGTTTCCACCTTCTACAGCCTTAAACAACTGATCTTGTGTATTTTCCTCCATCATTTCTATTTTTAAAAATTTTGCATCACACTATATCCTTGGCCTCACATCAAGATTACAAAAATCATTTCAATTTTTTTTTTTTTAATTTTATAACAAAGCAATAAGTAATGATACATTTACAAATGTTTATAAATTTACAAAAGTAATAAAATTTACAAAAGTAATAAAAACTATAAATGACAACTAGACAACAATCCTACTGTATTGAAAAAAGTTATTTCAATTTCTCAGATGTGTTTGGAAAACATGGTGCTAAAGAAAAAAAAAGAAGAACTATTTAATGAACTCTCTCATGTTTATTATTTGTATTACTTCAACAAGTTGAAAAAAATAAAAAATAAACAGGTATATTAAAAAATATATATAATTTGTATTGATATAAAATTATTATATTATATATGATAAATATTTTGTAATGTTTATAATTATTATATAATACTATATATATAAATATTATTTTATACAATTAAAAAATATTATTGCAATTGTAGCGTTATGAAAAGAATAATATTTGTTAACCTAAAAATTAAACTTTTAAACATTATAGATTTTTGCATTTTTTGATATTAGTGGGAAAAAATTATTTTACATCAAGGTGAAAAACATTTTATAAAAGATGCAAAACCAACTTTCCAATTTTTTAATTAAAATATAAAATGTTTCTATAAAAAAAAAAACAGACAAGAGAAAAGAGTTATCCATTTATAAAATACAATAAATAATTGATCTTCACAATGAAATGATTCCTAGCTACCATAGATTATGAATGATATCAAAAGATACATTATGCATTGCAAGTATTGGCTTTTACTTTATAAAAGAAATTGCAAAAAACAATAATAACAATTCAAAACTTAAATAAATAATTTATATGGCAAAATTTAATTTTAAGGAAACAATTTGTGAATATTTTTTATACTAAATCTGTTATAATTTACTAAAAAGAATTCTATAGAAACTCAATGTAAAGAATTTTCACACTCCATTTTTCAATTATTTCACAAATCATTTTTTTTTAACTTTGTTTCTAACCTTTTTACTTAAACTTTTTTTCCATAAACATTTTATTTAAAATTTAAAAAAAGAAAACATAGCAACAATTACATAAAAAAGCATCAAAAAATTTAAAAAATTTAAAAAATTTTTTTGTTAAACAAGATACTTATGAAAATGATAGTCACAAAAAAAAAATTTTTTTGTTTATAATTATTATTATACTTTTATAATTGTTAAAATTAATCGAATCATTCGAATCATTATGCTTTTAAAACAAAAGAAACAAAATATGAAACTTCAATTATAATTAGTTTAAAAAAATTTATACTAAAAAAGTTTTCCAAAGTTTTTAATTATTTTTTTCACTGTTGTGTTTGTTGTTTTCTTGTGTGTGTATGCTTTTTTTTGTTTTTATTATTTAATATTAGTATTTGTTATATACTTTGTAAATTTGTTTTAAATTGAAAAATAATTTTGAAAAACAATACAAAAAATGTTCAATTACAAAAAAATGGGGTTTTTGCATTTTGTTTTTGTTAAAAGATACCTAAAAAAACTTTAAACCACACAGGTAAAAAATTAAATATAAACTATAAAAAAATTATTTAGAAAAAATTTTTAAGCATAAACTTTATTGCCTGATATAATGTGAAATTAAAAAGCAATTAAGATAATTCAAGATATCTACTATACAATTCTATATTATCATAAATTGTTGTTAAAGAGCTGGTTCAAGTAATTAAAATTTTCGTTTTTTAAATTTATAACTTTAAGTGACTCACCAAAAAATGTCTTTTAATATTCAATTTTTTAAAAACGTCTTGCTATTTGTGTATAATTTAAAATACATGAATATTAAGTTGTGCAAAGTGTACCTTCTAAAGCAGAATTTATTCCTAAATTTCTGCTGCAGAAAGTACACTTTATGTTAACCATATAAGAAATTATTCATTTTATATGGTTAGTGTATAAATTAATTTAAGATTCTGTTTTGGAAAAAGCACTTTGTATACCCTAATGTGTGTTTATTTTAAAGTATATATATATATATATATATATATATATATATATATATATATATATATATATATATATATATATATATATATATATATATATATATATATATATATATATATAGAGCAACACTTTTGAAAAAATTGACATTGGAAGACATTCCTTGGTCTTTTATATATGGTTAGTGTTTGTCTTGAATTAATGTCTTTAAGTATTTTTAAAAGCAATTTCATTTTAATAAAGTTTTTCAAATTATTCTGAAATAAAAATTGAAAATTAGGCAAGTGTTATATATAAAGTTTAGAAGGTTCTGAATAAAAGCATATTGTAGATATGATTGTTTAGTAGTAACTTTATGTAAATAAGATTTCATTTTCAATCAGAAGTATTAAACAAAATTCCATTCACATCTAAAGGACACTTTTTCAGTAATGCTAAAAAATAACTGAAGTCAATAAAGTTGTTTAGTTTTAGTATTGACGTATGAGAGCAACATAAATAGTTTAGGTCAATGTCAACAGTAATGTCAATGTCATCAGGTCAATGTCATCATATTTGGAGACTTTTAAGTCTCCAAATTCTCCAAGTTCTAAAGTTGTTGAGTCTATAATTTTTAATCTTTGATTATATCACAGATGTTGTAGTTCTGAGATCATTTTACTGGCTCTTTATAAGATATTTATCTTTGTACTTAAAAGTGTTATTTAATATTGCAAGCATACTATTAGCTTTACTGGCTAATATTAGCTTTACTGGCAGCATTTTTTAAACTTTTTCAATAGGTGCAATAACTTTATTGTCATCACAACTTTAATAAATATGCTTAGTAAATCATTTATGAATACCAAGAAAAGGAGTGGGCGGAGCACAGAACCCTGTGGTACCCCACTTCATACACCAACCCAATCTATTTTACATTCTCCCATAACCACTCTTTGTTTTCTATTCTATATGAATGCCTCAATCTATTTGGTATTTAATCCACTAAAGTATACCAACAATACCAAAGTATAAACCTATGCATTACCTGATAATTAATGATTTTTTCTATTGTTTTACATTGAAGTGATATAAGAGATACAGGCCTGTAGATTTTTCAAATAATAAATATAAAAGATTGAAATTACTGAACTGTATTGTTTAAGAACAAAAAGATGTACCAAATCAAAATTGATTCAAGAGCATTTAATCTTCTTCAGTATTATTTTATAAAAACATAATGTTGCAATTGTTAATTAACAATATTTATGTTTAAATCTTTGTCTTCTTCATAAACATACATACACTACATAAAAAAGTTTTGTCTTTTACATAAACAGAGCGAAAATATTTATTTAATTCTTCTGCATCATTTGATAGGTGACAATTTTTCCTTTACAGTTCTTGATTGCTCTAACTTTTTTACAGATTTATTTTTATTTACATATGTATAGAGTAACTAAAAAGATTTAATTTACAAAAATTACCAAATTTCTTTCTTAAATGACTTAACATTTTCTTTTATTTCTTTTTTGATTTCAATCTTTAAGTTAAAATCAAAAATCCCTAACCAAAGTTAGAAATAAAATGGTTAGTGTTATGTAAGATATCTACTCTGATATGAGCTTAGGGTTAGGGTTATGTAAGATATTTACTCTGATATATGAATAAAGTGTAGCCAATTAAGCAAAACAATATCAGAGACCATGATTCAAAATAAAAATAAAAAAATGAAATATTAGGTATATTTCATAGCGCATATATTTATATTCTAGGTAGAAATAATAATTTTTTTTTTATCAATGCTATAATGATTTTCTAATTTTTGAATAAAACCAAAGTAATATCTTCATAAATTTTGTAAACTTAATTAACTAAAAGATATTCAATATAAAAACTAATTTCATTTTTTTAAAAGAAACTTTTACTAATAATTGCTACCTATTAACATACCTATAAGGTAAAAAAAAAACTCTCGATTTAACAATCGCTGTAACATATGACTGTCGATAGGTATTTCTTTAAATACTATACATAGTATACTTTATCTTTACAGTATGGATTTTATGAGTAAGAAAAAGTTGTATCATATTTAAACAAAGAGAAAAATCTTTTATCCATTTTATTTGCCATTCCATTTCAGATGTTACGTTCATTCAGAAAAATGTTTTATTAAATAGAAAAATCACGTCATACGTAGATTTGGTTATTGAGTTTAAAGTTGTTGTTTTTTTTATATATATTCTGCTTTGTACTTTCTCGTCGGGCAAAATAATAAAGTTTGAGAAAATTTAAGGACCATAAAAGCTTGCTTCTGCCAAAAGTAAAGCCGCTTGTTGCGCCTCTGGTTTTATAAACAATTTTAAAATACTTAAAAAAATAATTGGTTTTTTAAATAGGGTCATGTCTTTCCCTACCGTGAAAAATTGTTTTATACAAAACTAACTTATTTCAGTAATGATATATTTTTAAAAAGAATTATTTTTATAGTCTTGAGATTTTTTTTTTCCACGAAAATCTTTTACAGTCAAAAAAGTTTTTTTTTTTTTTATGGCTAAAAATTATTTATTTTTTTTATTTTGCTAAAAGCGTAAAATAGTTGTAAAAACATTGAATATTTTAAAATTCATCAAAAAATAGAAGTATTTTTTGTATAACCTTGTTTAATCCTTGACACTGTAGGTGATTACAAAAATTATACTAGTTAGCACTCACCGTTTATAAAAACGTTTTTTATTTTTGTTTATTTTTTTTCTTTAAAATACCATTTAGGTTAATCTAAATTACCAAGTAAAGGTAATTTAACCCATAGGAATATTAATTTTATATGCTTTTTATACTTTATTTATGATATAAAATGAATTATAATAATAAATTTAAAGATTTTAGAAAGAAAAAAATATTCGGACAAAGTTTTAAAAGTCAAGTTAATATATTCCGACAAACAACTGCAGGAACACTTACAGCTATAAATTACGGCGAAGAATTAAACGACAAAAAAAACGCATAAAAAAAAGATACATAAGAAGAAACAAGGTTCTAATTCAGAGTGGATAACTTTTATTAAACTAAAAAACCAATATTTAAATTTATTATTTTTATTATTAAACTTATGCATTTTTTTCTTAAGGTAAACAAATAAAACAAATATATTATATTTTCATTTATGGTAGGTGAAGAATTAATTACCCGTAGGTAATGCCATATCACGGTAAGTGAAGAAACGTATTATATCTTACAAAAAATTAAAAATAACATTAAAAAAATAATTTTACTCAAATTTGAATAATATAATTTATTTAATATTAAAGTATAAATTATTAATCTGAAAACCTTAAATTTAAATATGTTACAGTTAAAACTGTAACGGTTTTGGAGATATGAAGTTTTAACGTGAAAAATTTTCTTAAAGTCAAGGTTGAAGAAGACCCTATTTTATGACCCTATTTAAAGAAAAATATTTTGCAAATAAATTAATAATAAAAATAAAAATGCTACAAACAGTTGTAAACTGCGCTATCTCCTATAAAAAATAGAAAAAAAACATTGAAAAATCCATTGCAACATTGAACTCCGAATATATGTAAGACGATTTTTTTTTTAATTAATTTGAATCTTTTTTTTATGTTACTTTGTTTTGTAGATTATTTAGGGGCGACTTTATGCTTAAAATAGTCTTTCAAGAATTTAATATTTAAAATTATATATTATTACATAATATTTATATTAACAATTCGAGTGATGGAGGGCTTGTTTTAAAAGCGTTTGTAATCGCATAATTTAAAGATATTTAAATGTTGTTTATGCATTTCAAACTAGATTTAAAAAAGGTTTGTTATAATTGTAGTAAAGTTACATTACAACGTTTTCGATGATTTTCTTTAATGATTTGCCTTAAAAACGGAAATTGTCAAGTGCGGTGGGAAAGCGTCTTAAAGGAAATACTGGAAGGGCTAGATAAAAATCGCTTTATTACTTTTTTTATGAAAGAACTGTTGTCATATCAAGTTCTCTTAGTATATTTTTTGTTAGCCTTACTAGCGCTACTACTGCGTTTTTCTTAGACTTGTTCAACTTGAAGTGGTTTTGACTGTACTTTTACTGTTGCATCTCTTGCTGATCTTGTCACTACTGCTAAAAATTCTTCTTCCGTTGGCTCTGCATCTACTTTAGCAATTTTGAGTTTGCTGTAATGTTTTATAAAGAACTTATACTATATAAAACATTTTTTCAAAATCATTCTTTTTTACCGTTTCTTATTTTTTTTAACTTTCCGCATCTCGTACGCATTTGAAAATATTATATTTGAAGGCCATACTTTGCTTCATACCATAAAAAACATTGTTAAAAAATATATTACCAGAGCAATCTTACATGAAGTTTGAGTATACAAAAAGTATTTTAGGGAGCAATATGTTTTGTGGCTCAGTGTTGAACTTGTTCGAGTTTGGCAATGTCTTGAGCTAAAAACGGTGACCAGGCCAGTAGGGCAAATTCTAGGTGTGGGCGAACGTATGAAATATACAGTGTGCGCCATAATGCAGAACTTCGACCTCGAAAAGCCTTCTTGAGCCTGCCAAGTATTCGGTTGCCAGCTTATACAGTCGCACAGACTTGTTCTTTAACTTTTAGATCGCTAGTCATAAAAACGCCTAGGTCTCGTTCAGATGACGTGCATGATAACTGGTGCAGTTTTTTATTGCTGCCCCCAGTGTGCATGACTTTAAACTAGTTGACATTTCATGAAATGAGCCATGTGTGCGACCACTTCACTGCTTCGTTGATATCGGCTTGGAGTTTTATGATGTTATGGTTTGAATCTTTAATTTCAAATATTTTACAGGCATCTGCATACATTTTAAAGTGGTGTTGTATTTTGTCTGCCAAATTATTAATGTATACAAGAAACAGGAGCGGTCCAAAAACAGATCCTTGTGGCACACCGCTAGAGACTGTTTTCCAATTGGATTTATTGTTACCAATCTTTACGCGTTGTAGCCGGTCGTTTAGCCAGCTCTTGATACAATCGTTCAAGTTGTCAGACACTCCATATGATTTCAGCTTGTGCAGCAGACAACGGTGCGGAACTTTGTCGAGTACTTTAGCAAAGTCTATGAATATGATATCAGTTGGGTATCCTTTGCGGGCGTCAAAGTCAGGACGTCGCAGGTTTTGAGTAAGTTTGTGATGCAACCTTTTCCTTTTCGGAACCCGTGTTGAACAGAGCTGATGAGTTTATTTTTGTTTAAGTGGTCAGTAATGTGTTTGTGTAAAAAGCTTTCCATTACCTTGCAAGGAACAGAAGTGTGTGAGATAGGTCGATAGTTTAGGGGTTTGACTTGCAGTCTTTTTTTAAGATAGGAGTATTTTCGACTTTTTTCCATTGAGACGGTACTTCTCTAAATTTAAGGGATTCAGAGAAGATAATGCTTAGTGGGATAGCAAAACCTGCAGCACAGTATTTCAAGACGCGTGGGTAAATGCCGTCGAAGCCCATTGACTTGGATTTGTTTAGGTCCGAATGTTTTTCTTTGACGTATGATGCGAGTGTGGTCGGTTGGTTTATGCTTGTGGAACGAATGCTGAATGTTGGTATAAACCCTTGCCGTTTGATTTCGAAAACTGTTTGGAAATATTCGATAAGAGTGTTGCAGATTACTTTAGGATCTGTTGTAATTTGATTGTTAGTTGTTTTAAGTTGACGGATGCGGTCGTGTGGTTTTTGTTTGCTTTTGACGTACGAGTGGATTATTTTTGGGTCATGTCTGCTATTATTTACCAGTTCAATTTCGTAACCAAGAACGGCTGTTTTAATTAATTTTATTGCTTTGCTTGCTTTTTTATGCTGTTCACGTAAAGTTGGCTTGCTAGTTTGGCTGGCTGCGATAAGTTTGCCCCAGAGATCGCTTTTCAATTTGACAGCATTTGCAATATCTTTGGTCCCCCATATTTTGTGCTTGTTAGTGTAAGAGGTGGTTGTTGATGGGACGTGTGATGAGGTCACTTTGTTGAATTTGTTGATAAATAAAAAATTGGAAAAGTTATAAGCTGGGTTAAATGCATTTCTTCGAATCTTGAAATTTGCTATCTGTTGGTCAATTGTTTTGTACCTATGCAACAGTCGCGATGACACCACCTTTGTCGACATTTGAATATACAGTGTTGCTAAAGTTGAAGTCGCAGTAGGCATGTTAGGTTGAGCAGCCAATTGAGTTGCATTTGTCAGAGGCAGTGCTTATTGAGCTTATTATTTTATTGAGCGTTAAGTCGTTCAGGTCGTGAGGGCGGTAGAGGTAGCCTATTAGAATTGATTCGTCGTGAAATTTTAATTTGATCCAGACTTGCTCAATAGTGGTGCGGTTGAGTTGGTCAGTTTTGGTAAAAGAACAACCGAGGTTTTCCTTTGTGTAGATGGCCACTCCTTCTCCTCTTCCGATTCTATTTTTTTTAAACAATTGGTACCCAGCTATTTTTGTGTCGGAGTTGTCGGTGAACCAAGTTTCGGCAATCAAAATTATGTGTGGTTGAAGTAAAGTGTCAATTGAGGTAATTTTGGCTCTTAGTTCGTCAATTTTATGGCCATTAAGTGAGCAAAGGTTATTAGCCCAGTAGATGAGTTGTTCTGGTTTTTTTGGTTGTGTTGGTTGTTGTAATTTTGGTTTTTGGCTTATCGGAAGAGATTTTTGGCTTATTAAAATCGTCGTACTTTGTCTATTGTGGCTGTTTGATGTTGAGTTCGTCAGCCATTTATTATTTGTTGAGTTGGGTACAGGAGTGTACTGGATATTGAAAAATGGTTTGCAGTTGAGTACTAGGTCGTTTATTGGTGTCATCAATTGGAGACGTTGGTTGATTAGTGGTTATTTGGTTTTGGTAATTTCTTCGATCTTATTGCCTCGTATTACAATGTTGTTGATTTTGCAGGTAAAGATGCATTTTATTTTTACATTCAGTGCGTATTTGCCATGATAAGTTCTTTTTGTCTGTCGTTAGATCAGGGTTGACGAAGAGTGTGGTATAGTTAGCTCGAAATAACAAGCTGGACAATTTTAGTATATGGTTGCGGTTGCATTCATTAGAAAGTGTAATGACTAGCGGTTCCGTTTTGATTGAGTTGCCCGCAGAGTCACGAGGTGTAATTCGGAAAAAAGTTAAGTACTTGTCTTTGTCCGATAATGTCGAGTACTTTGTTAATTTCAGTTTCATTGTGTTGCTTTTGGTCATTCTGGTTGGATGAAGTTAATTTGCATATTCCATGGATAACAATATTCTTCGATTGGATTTCGCGTTCTTATGATTCTTTAGCAATAGTACCTATCATGTTGATTTGTTGTTGGTCTTTTTTGGGAGATTTAGAGTTCTTGCTAACAACCTGGTTCCACATGGTGGCTGTAAGTATTGTACCTGCTTGTATGTTGGTGCCGTCTTGTGTAATGATGGCTTTCAAGTTTGCGATTGTTAGGTCCTTGGTGTTTATGATGGAGTTCATATTTGCTAGCTCGGTCTTCTGGTTGCCTATCTGGCGTTTAGCGACTACGGCTCTTGCGGTGAGTGAGACTATTTGTTTTGGGAGTTTACTGTTGTGTTGGCAATAGCAGTGAGTTTACAGTTTATTTTATTTCTCTTAATACACAAAAGCTTTTTGCGGGGACAGTTTGTTTTTTTTTTAAGCTAATTTTGAGAGTAGTTTTGAATTTTTGCGGTTTGGTATTTTGGTGCGGTAAATAATACTTATCAACACAAATACTGTAAGAGGTTTATATCTGTTTGTTTTTTTCGTTTTTAGTTTAAAATAATAAAAAATTACATGAAAAATAGGAATTTATGCTATAAACCCATTGAGTAGCTTAACTTAAATAGAAATATTCTAAATATCATTAAATTTATGCTTTCGTAATTAGCAAATTGAAGCGATTTGCATTCCATGTACAACCTACCTATGCACGGGGCCGTAGATGCACAAATCTCCCATGTAAACGTTTTAATCTCCAGTTGTTTAAAGTTTACTACCTTTTTTTATTTGAAATGATTTGTAATGTGCAAATTAAGGGTATATATGACACCTTAAAAAAAATGCTATATCACAGTATACATAATAAATAAATATATTTCTACAGAATCTTAGAAAGTTTTATTGCCTCCTCCTCTTGTTCCCAGTTTAAATAAGTTGTCTACGTCCATGTTATATGATATTCGACCGGAATGTAAATTTTATAAACCTCTTGCATTTTTATAAGGACCAACCACAGGTATTACATCTGTCATCTTTGACTTTTTATCATCACCTTGTATTACCTGATTAACCCGTTCAAAAATTTTCTTGCAATTTGTAGATCTATACAAATTAACGTTTGTAAGAACTGACTAAAATTCACTTTTATATCACTCGCCATACAAATTTAGCAGGTTTTTTTATATATCTTCCCTGATTTGATTGTTTTTTTTTTATGTATAAACTATCACATCCAACGTAATTTCTACTTTAAACAAACTTTTTGTGTCTTTTATCTTCTGCTACAGATACTGGCATTGTAATACATATGTGCAAAAGTATGCATACTAACAGTCTTTAGAAAAAAATTTGGTTAGAATTGTTTATGGAGTTGCCTGGATTGAACAGGGGGAAGGGGGCAAAAATTTTAGGGCTTTTTTGTTTCTAAGTTCCAATCATCGCAATTTTTAGCAAAACATCCTTATTTGACAAAAGTAAAAACAAATAAGTGTTTGGAATTTTCAAAAAGACCAAAAATGCTGAATCCAACTCTCTTACGTTAAATATACTTTGGCCTGAGACCAAAGATGTTATTCAATGCTTAAGGAAAAAATAGAAAGAAAATCTAAGGAGTGGGAAATTCTCTTTTAACAAAAATCTTCCAAAATTTGAAAAAAAGTACTTAGAAAATCGTAAAGAAGCAAAGCATGAATATAATCCCATTAGAAGCTATGCAGACCAAACATGTGCGTGTAATCTGTATATTTTTGTTTTTTTTCATCATCTGTAGTCTTTTTGCTTTTTTCTAGAAAAAGGGAAGGAGAAAAAAACTCTTATTTAAAATACCTCCTTTTAATATGCCTATTTTTTATGTCTTGGGCTAGTTTTTGTAAATTGTTTTATTCTTATGTGTTTTAAATAATTATTATAAAGTTTTCGTTTTTTCTTTGATAATTTAAGTAAACAATTTGTCATCCAGGGGTTCACAAGAGACTTGTAAACCTCCTAGGTGGTTTTATAATTATTTTGTTACAGAAAATAATCTGTCTTACTATTTACAAAATTGCGTTCAACATTGTTCAAAAGCATTATCTAATTCGTGATACAGTTAAATAAAATTCCAATTAACTTTTTCTGGTAACTTAGTAGGAAATTACAAAAGAGCTTTTATAAACCTGTTACGTTAAAATGGTAGATTTTATAGGATAATTAATCAGAGTTATTATAAACAACTTTAATTAATTCCAAGGCGTATGATATAGTGGATCACAAAATACTTGTAATTAAAACTTATGGTATAAAAAATATATCAAATAGATGGATAGCAGACTATCTAAGGAAACGTGCAGAATCCATATATTGAGGAGTGCCCCACTATGGTCTTTTTTTAACTTTTTAATCACAGAAAAAGATTTACTTCAAATATGCGTACAAAGAGATGAGTTGGAAAAATTTTAATATTGTTTAAAGCAAACAAACTTTCTATTAATTCTAAATAAAAAATTTCCAATAATCCAACCTTTAAATAAAACAAAAAGAATTTTAACTTTTTTTTACAAAATTCTTGAAAACACAGCAGTTTGTGGCGAAAAGAGTGACAAAATTTCTTTTTGTTCTCATCGACGAAAATATAACCTGGAATAAACATATTGCCTATGTTGACAAATAAATACCGAAAAGTATTAGAATTCTATACCAATCAAGAAATCTACTAAATAAACATTATCTAAAACGGATCAGTTTTGTACAAAGTTACTTAAATTACGTAAATATCGTCTAGAGTAGTACTTCTAAAGGCAAACTAAAACCAATGCTTAACGAATAATGAATTTTAAAAATAAAAAAAACACGCGCAAAACTACTTTTTGAAAGTAAAGTTTTTGTTTTTATTTTATTACTTTAGGTGCCCCAAGAAGTCTTTACAGTCTTATCACAGAGCACCGCGGATGAGCATTCAATAGGAAGTTCACGCCTCCTTCCTAACCGATGTCGCAAAACTGGTCCAGAGTAGGGTTTGAACCACGGATCCTTTGTTTCGGAGACAATTCTTTACCTACTGCTCTGATTTTGGGTAAACAATTTGGGGAAAATACTTTTTACTATTAATATGTTTTGTTTTAGATAGAGTTTGTTGTCACAACACTAGACAATATACAAAAGCACAAATAATTGATCAACTTACTTCTTGATCTTTGCGTGAATGAAACAGATTGTGAGTCGTTATGCATTGAAATAATAAATAAAAAGGATAAAAACATTTTCGTAAACTCTATATATAGACAACCAGCTGGAAACTTAAAAAATTTTAAAGCTCACATTAAAAATTTTCTAACCCAAACCAGTAAAAACCAGAAACATGTATACTTAGTTGGAGATTTTAACATAAACATTATAAATTATGCATCAAAAAATGATGCTAAATGCTTTATTGACACTAATTTGCAATATAATTTTATTCCAACAATAAATAAGGCAACAAGAATAACAAAGACATCTTCAACATTAGTTGACAACTTAATAACAAACAATTTTCACAAATCCTGCATAAGAACAGGCATAATTAAAACCGACATAAGTGATCATTTTCCTATCTTTCTAACCACTAAAAACATAACATTAAAAAGCAATTCCATAAAATCAAAAATATTGGTATGTCAAATTAATGAAAACTCCTTAGTACGATTTCGCCATCTATTAAAAAATTCTGTTGATTGGAACTTAGTGTATGAAACACAAAATGCAAATAATTCTTATGAATTATTCCTCACGTCTTTTAGTAAACAATATAATAAGGCATTTCCTTTATTCGAAAAAAATTTAAATTCTAAGTCTATTTTAAATCCGTGGATGACAAAAGGTTTAATCAAATCTTCAAAGAAAAAACAAAAACTATATGAAAAATATCTACGACATAAAACATATCACAATGAAATAATATACAAAAACTACAAAAATTTGTTTGAAAAAACCAAAAAATTTTCAAAAAAATCTTATTATGAAAAGCTATTGGAAAAAAATAATGGAAATACAAAAAAAACTTGGAATATAATAAAAGAAATAATTGGCAAAAATATTTCGATTAAAAACAATTTGCCACAAAAACTGTTAATTGATGAAAAAGTTGTTTATGATAAAGAAACCATAGCTGAAAAGCTAAACAGTTTTTTTCTTGAGATTGGTCCAAATCTGGCGGCTAAAATTCCATCTAGTACCATAAAATTTGAAACATACCTCAAAACAGCAAATAATGTTATGACAGAACTAAATTTAAATATAAGTGAGTTGCATAATGCCTTTTGCTCTCTGAAAAATAACAAAAGTGCAGGCATAGATAAAATTAGCGTCAATGTAGTTAAATCAGTCTTTGATATTATTGAACCCTTATTGTTTCACATTTTTAATCTCTCATTAACGTCTGGTATTGTACCAGACAAACTTAAAATAGCCAAAATCACACCGATTTTTAAGTCAGGTGAAAAAACAAATGTTTCAAACTATAGACTTATTTCTGTATTACCTTGTTTCTCTAAATTGCTAGAACGCATTATGTACAATAGGCTTTATAATCATCTAGTATCAAATAATATTCTGTACAACAAACAATTTGGGTTTAAAAAAAATCATTCTACGGATCACGCGGTAATTGAGCTTGTAAACCATATATCGGATGCTTTTGATAAAGATTATTTTGTCTTAGGAGTTTTCATTGATTTATCCAAAGCATTTGACACTGTCAATCATGAAATCCTTATAAAAAAATTAAAGCTTTATGGAGTAAACAACTTAAACTTACTTTGGTTTAAAAACTACTTGACTAACAGAAAACAATGCATAACCTATGAAACAAATGAAACCAAAAAAAAGCTTATAAATTGCGGGGTTCCTCAAGGATCTATCTTAGGACCATTATTGTTTCTAGTATATATAAACGACTTATTTTTAGCATCTAAAAAATTATATCTTATATTGTTTGCTGACGATTCCAATCTGTTTTATTCACACAGAGATATAAAAATTCTCTTTAAAATTTTTAATGAAGAATTATCTAAAGTAAATGAATGGTTTATAAGTAACCGCCTTTTACTAAATGTAGATAAAACTAAATTCATCCTGTTCCACAAACCAAATAAAGTTGATAAAATTCCACTTAAACTGCCAAATCTTTTATTCAATAAAACAGATGTAAAAAGGGAATCTACTGTTAATTTTTTAGGCGTAATTCTTGATGAAAATTTGTCATGGAAGTTTCACATCAAATCTATTGAAAGTAAAATCTCTTATAATATTTCCGTACTTTATAAAACAAAATCATTTTTAAACGCAAAAGCTCTAATGAAAATTTATTTTTCATTTATTCGCGGCTATCTTTCTTACTGCAATATTGCATGGGGAAGTACGAATTACGGAAAACTCAAAAAACTTTATAGTAAACAAAAGCATGCTTGTAGGATTGTATTTGGGGCAAACAGAACTGTTTATTGCGAACCACTATTGAATCGTCTAAAGGCCTGAAACATTTATAAATTAAACATTGACCAAACATTACTTTTCATGTTTAAAATGAAACATGGAATATCTCCACTTATATTTCAATCTTATTTTAGCGAAATATCTCATAAGTATCCAACAAAGTTTTCAGAGGATAACTTTATTGTTCCGAGAATAAATTTAAAAATAAGTTCTTATCAAATTAAATATCGAGGACCTTTTTTATGGAAAAATTTTATTAAAAACTTTTATAAAGAACACTACTCTTTAGAAAAATTTAAAGCAGTTTCTAAAAGAATCTTACTTCAATTAGATTTTAATTCAATAGACTTTAAGTATTTTTTTTAAAAGGAAATTTTAAAATAGAAACAAACGCTCCCATTATCATTAAATATATTTTGTTATATGTATCAAATATATTTGTATTAGTATACAAAACTTTCTTTACTTTTAAATTTTAATATAAATGTCATTTTATTATTTGACAAAAGTTATGTACTCTATAACGTTTTTTTGTATATTTTATTTATATTTGTTTATAAACACGGCCAATTTGTAAACGGGGCTCGGCGATAAGACAGTCATTGTCTTCTTCTTGCTCCGGCCAATTTTTATAAATGTAATATGTCTATATTGTAAATATATGAAACGGCAAAAAAAAAAAAAAAAAAAACTTACTATCGTTGATAACTTAAATCTCTTATTTCTCCGGTGGTTCGTTTCTATTTAATAATAAAAAAACAAAATAAGATTTAGAAGCTAAAATAATTTAGTAAAATTACGGTTTTAAAAAACAGCATTAAAAAAAAAATAGGAATATGTTTTTATTATTCAATGAGATATGTAAAATGAATAAAATTAAAAAATCATTAAAAATCGTATTACGATGCAAGTACCAAAGCTATTTAACAACTTTGGTACTTGTTGACTGTTTGCATCGTTACCGTAAATTTGGACAACCGTATTCGCGAGGTTCTTTAACCCGGTACATTAATAAAATGGTGAGATGTTGTCATTTTTTAGAAATTTCTTTATTTATCTGTTAATATCTCGGCGATCGCAAATATTTAAAAGTTGTGGTTATAGAAACGCTTCGTGAAATGACTTTTTTTATTGAAATAGGTTAATATTCCAAAAACCCGGAAGACCTTTTGCAAGGGAAAGAAATGCCGAAAACATACTTTGCATAAAGTAACTCAATACAAAGCAGGAAAGGCTTCTCTCTTTGCCCAAGGTAACTATAACTTTTAAAAGCTAATAGTTTTGCTTTCCCTTTTTTTTTTTTTTTTGCATTCAAATATCTGAACGTTGTTGTATTCAGATAGTAAGCAACATAACATTCGAAAATAGATAAACAGGTAAAAAATAATCAATAAATCAAATGACAATGCAGACGTTGCCAGTACATAGGCTTATAATTGATTTCTTTGAAAAAAATTTTAAAGGTTCATCTGGTGGTTTTGATTTATATTTGTTTAAAATCTAGTATTAGACATTTTTTCTGTGAGATATGATGATTCAGTTAGCAACTAATTTAATTAAAGTAATTAGAGTCTAAAGCCTAAAATGTTTTAAATTGCGTTTTGTAGTATATAATAAAAACCAAATATTTCATCTTTTTACAATATAGAATAATAATAAATTAAAAATAAGTACAAATTTCAGTTTGAAAAAGAGCTACATCGTATTCATAAAATACAATATATGCGATCAAAAAAACAAGAATTTTGAACCTCATTTACCATTATTCATATACAAGCATTAAGATAATCAGAGCTAGATGTTCATGTAAACTTTTAAAATTTATAAGCATCTACACCAAAAATCTGCCAATATTTGCCATTTAAAACACAAAGTTATGTGTAATTTTTTTCTAGCAGAAAAAAAAATTTATACTAAAGGAAGTACAAATTTCATCACAGTACAAATAAACCAGAGTAATCTAATCTGTATTCCAGTAAATACTAAAAAAAAGTATTTTTTTTTGGTAATGTTTGTTTCTGTTGACTACTGTCATAATATTAGTGTTTGTTAATCATTAGGGAAATAAAATTATATGTTAATTTAAAGTTCAATTTAGACAACAATTTATTGAAATTTTGTGATTGTATTATTGATGACATATCTTTATAATTATAATATATATTATAGTTGTACATATTTATATATTAGTTTATAATTGTATATAATATTTGTATATAACAATATATCTATATAGATTGTACAAAAACTGCTAGTATTATATTTAGCAGTTTTTCTGCATAAAAGACTGCTAGATATAATAGCAGTTTTATATATATATATCTAGCAGTTTTTATATACAGCAAAAAACATGTTAAACAATCAATGTTTGTTTAACATGTTTTTTGCAGTAAAAGCTACAGTTAAGCAGCTGAAAGTAACTTTATTATTTTTTTTTTTTTTTTTTTTTTGCTTGTTGTGCTCTGGTCAATGAAAACTTTTTAAACAAAGATATTTACTGGAATAATAATGAAAAAGATTGCCTCATGCTAAACCCTCAGTTGATGTAACAGCTAACTCCCTTGTTACATCAACTGAGGGTTTAATAATAAAAGCTATAAGAAACTAAAGAGAATAAACAGCAATACTCGAAGAAAAGAACCGATGACTATACAAAATAGAAAATCTAAATAAAATAAGCCATAAAATGGAAAATTAAAAAAAAAATTTTGATTTCTTATTTTTAGGGCGTTTGTTCTGCTACCAAAATTATTGATACAAGTCGAGGGAAAAAGTAGATATGAATATAACGAAAATAAAAATATTTTTTGATATACAAATTTTCGTGACTTTTTTCGGTCAGCATATTAAGGAAATACTTAATATTTTTGTGCTAGAAACATGGTTATTTGTTATATTCATGGTTATATTCTTAAATATATATATATATATTTTTGTTAAACTACTGTTTTTATCAATTCACAGGAAAGTGAGAGAAATAATTGCTATTTGTAAAAAAATATATATATAAAATTTTAAATGTAAAAAATAAAAAAAGTCATTAATACTAATATTTAAATATAACATATTTAGTTGTTTTCAATAGCCCCATTGAAATAATCTGCACTATTGTAGGATTATCCCAATTGTGTATTTAACCCTGATAGTTTATTTTCTGATGCACTATTAACCATGCTCCAGAAGCTTGTGGGCTAGTGCGTTGTACTGAACTATTTTAACATGTTTTGGAGCCTATTTAAAACTTTTTTTTAAACAGCAATTGTCATGTTCATTATCTCAAGTAATTTGTATTAACATTTGAAATCAGGGATTATAAAATAAACAAATTTTTAGACATGCATCTAATGGGGTAAATACATTTATTTTTTAAAAAAAATTCAAAAAGATCTACAAAACGAATAAATGTAAGGAAAAAAATTAACCCTTTAGCTACAGCTTGTGAGTCAGATAATTATAATAATTATTATTAAAATACTACTACTAATCACATCAATCTATGCACATTTAGCGGTGATCGCCTATTTTAAATAAAAGAAATAAATAAAGATATAAAGT
The DNA here is from genome assembly GCF_022113875.1 of Hydra vulgaris. Taxonomy (NCBI): domain Eukaryota; kingdom Metazoa; phylum Cnidaria; class Hydrozoa; order Anthoathecata; family Hydridae; genus Hydra; species Hydra vulgaris. Next base: position 1,754,735 of record NC_061157.1, on the reverse strand, counting down.
ACTTTTATATCTCAATTAAATCATATACAATATTTTTTTATAAATTAAATGCTCGTAACTTGCAAATATGTATACAAAATTAAAGATGAAGTTTAAAAATATATAAAAACTAATTTAAACTATTTTTTTGTTATTTTAAAACCAAACCAAAAAACTCTAAGTATTTAAAAAAAATTTTTTATTATTATTATTATTATTATTAATGTATTGATTTCTAATTAAAAACGTTTAAATATTTTTAAATAATTCCTTAAACTTTCCCTCTAAGCAAAAATCGATATTAATGTTTCATACAAATCTATGTGCTTAAGCATAATTTTTTATTAGTTAATTTTTAAATTTGTGCTCAAATTTTAGAACATTTAGTAATTTTTATTTTTTTTATTTATAATCCTTAAGCTACATAGTGTTTAAAAAAATAATGATATAAAATATCTAAGTTTTGACTGTTATTATTTTTGTAGTAGTAAATTTATTGTTTTGTTTTTCATTGAATTTTGTATGATATGATAAATTGACCGTTTCATTAAAACAGTGTTCACGATTTTGAATAAACTAAATTTAATGACCAGAATTATTTCAGGACATTGCAATTTGTGATTTTATATATATATATATATATATATATATATATATATATATATATATATATATATATATATATATATATATATATATATATATATATATATATATATATATATATATATATATATAAGAAAATGAAAACCTATCCAAAAACCATGTGTGTGGATCCATAAATGTAAAATATTTTTATAAATAGTTGCCTATTAAAAATAAAAGCTTTGTATATTTTTATAGATGTTCAGAAATTTTTTCAAAATTGATTTTTCTCCGTGGTATTTCCTGTCTATTCTTTACTCAATGGTTATTTTAGTCCTTATTTCTATCATAAATTTTTTTTTTTTTTTTAAGAAAAATTTCTTGAAAAAAAATTAAGTTGAATAGTTAATAAGCTATAATTTTATTTTTATGCATGTGTTGTGCTTTAAATTTTTTTAAATAGACGAGATGAAATGGTACTTTCCTAAAATTGACATTTTTAAGTAGAGTAGCACTGCATTTTAATAATTTTGTATTGATATGGTATTTTGTATTTATCTTTTTAAGGTAAACGCCGTTACGATAGAAAACAATCTGGTTATGGTGGTCAAACTAAGCCAGTGTTTCACAAAAAGGTTAGTTTAATTAAACTTTTTTAATTTCTAAATTTTTCTTTTTTTTTAATTAGGTCTATTTATTACTATAGTTATTTATGTTATTTAATAGTTGATTCTTTATAGGCGAAAACCACAAAGAAAATAGTACTTCGTATGGAGTGTACTGATTGTAAGTACAGGAAACAAATTCCTTTGAAACGATGCAAACACTTTGAACTAGGTGGTGACAAAAAGAGAAAGGTATACTTTATTTCTTATTTGTTTTTATTATTTAATTTTTTTTTTTTTCTTTTTTTCTTTTTTTTTTTGCAAATTGCACTTAAACTTATCAATTGCCTTATTATTCTTATTGTAATATTTTTTTTATTTCCTATTTTAGGGTCAAATGATTCAATTCTAAATAGAAAGAAGAATATCTAACTTATTTGTCTTTTTATTTTGGTTTTTATAAACATTAAAATCAACGCTGCATGACTTGTAACTATAAATAAAGTGTTCTAATTATTTCACTTTATATATTCATGTGTACGAGTGTCTTGAGAAAATATTTCTAAACAGTTCTGTCGATATTAAAAAAATGAAAGAACTTGATAAAATTAAAATAAAAAAATGATGAAATTGATAAAAAAAATTTTATCAAAAGGATTCAAAAAGAATCCTTTCGATAAAAAAACGAAAATTTATTTATAAAAAGGATTCTTTTTGAAAAATCTAGCAGATGTTTTGAATGCATTTATTGGACACTTTTAAGCGTAGGAAAAGTAATGATTTCAATCTATTTGCCGATACAATCAAATTTGCGAGTATTTTAAAATGATTAAGACAAATCCTTAATTGTGTTGCTGGGCAGCAGTGGGTAGCGCACTTGCCTTAAACACAAAGGATCCGTGGTTCAAAGCCAACCTTTTAGGCTAAATTTTGCGACAGGAAGGAGACGTGAACTTCCTTTGAATACCTTATCTGCGGTGCTCTGTTAATGATTTCTTGCCGCAATTAAATAAAAATTCCACTATCAAATGTTAAAACATTGTATTTTTTTAAAATAACTGCTTTTTTTGTACCAGAAGTTATGCGAGTTGTTGATATTTTGCTCAAAAATTCTGTTATACAATGATTGTTCAGTACTCCAGTAGTTTTGCAGTTGTCACAGATGTATCTTAATTCGTAAAAGTATGTTTAAAATCATACCCACCTGTTTTTTAAGTCAAGCGGAAATTCCGTCAATGTCACTCAGTGCCAATGCAACTCGTCATACATTACTTATATCCTATCCTTAACTAATAACAATATTTTCCAAATCAAAAAGTGTTTGAAAACATTTGGTATATTCTGTCATTAACTAATGACTAAATGATGAAAAAATGACATTAGGGTAATGACGCTTGTGATGCATTAGCAGTTTTGTATTTATAATGCTAGTAGCAACACTGACTTGCCATTTATAACAACGCCTTTTTGTTCCATGAAAACACTCCTTGTTCGGAGCTAAGACTTGGGATAAAATTCACAAACTAAATAATAAGTAATAAACTTTTTAATTTTAAAAGTAAGGTTATTGCTGATGCTCGGCTCAGTTAAGGCGAGTCAGTAAAATTTAGACTGACAATTCGATTAAAATTCCTAATTTTGACACTAACTTAGGTTTTAAATATAATTGAAATAAATTTTAATTCATTATTTTTTATGAAAATATATCTGCTTATGTTTTGTTTTTTTTTAAACATCTTCGCTTCCAACAAAGCTGCAAGCAACCACTAATTAGTGTTGGAAGTTACTGGAAAAGAAAAAATAAAGATTTTTTTTATTGTTATTTAGGTGCTCCAAGAAGACCTAACAGTTTTGTCTCAGAGCACCTTCCTTACCGTGACGCGAAAATGTGTCCAAACCTTGTTTCGAACCTGGATCTCCTGCTTATAAAGCAAGCGCTCTAACCATTGCGCCACGGCCGTACAAGATGGTAAAGCAAGATAATATTTTTATGTTTTTTTTTTTTTTTGTAAATATCTTTGCTTTCAACAAGGCTGCATGCATGCAACCACTAATTAGTGTTGGAAGTTACTGGAAGAGAAAAGATGAAGATTGTAGAGCAAGATAACGATTGACAGATGACTTATAAGATTGTAAATCATATGAATCTGGAAAGCAAGATGAAGGAAGCGAATTCCAAAAACTGATGTTCGAGAAAAAAAACTAGACGAATAAGAGTTTTTGGAGCACATAGGAACAGTCACAGAAAAGGATGAGACTTAATTGAATGACGAGTAACACAAGAATGAATTTTAGTAGATGGCACAAGAGACGCTAGCTTTTTAGAGAAGTGCCCATTATAGTATTTTTAGAAAAGAGAAAGGGAAACAACATTACGTCGATGTGATAATGGTTGAAGGTTGGCTACAAGAACAGGTCCTACTATGTTTCCATTGCGTTTTTGCACCTTGTCTAAAAGAGAAAGGACATCATTAGAAGATCCGCCCCAGATAAAGCAACAGTATTCCATACAAGGCCGGATTTGAGATTTATAGAGATAGAGAATAGAATCCAGATTAAGAAAGTGATAAGCTCGATAAAGAGAAGCGACTTAAGCAGATGCTAATTTTGCAACAGATATATGGTTTCCAAGAAAGATCAGAAGTAAAAGTTTTTTTTTATAATAGTCCTCTTTTCACAGGTATAATTCAGACTGATTTATCGGATCATTTTCCAACATTCTTAGCAACCAATAACATTTTAATTAACAATATTTCCACAAAATCCACAATATTTCGGCAACAGATCAATGAAAACTCCTTAAAGCATTTTAAATGCTGTTTAAAAAATAATGTTGATTGGAATTTAATTTTGCAATCAAGTGATGCTAACAATGCTTATAACTTGTTTCTTGGTCAATTTTGCAAGCAATATGAAATAGCGTTTCCAGAAAAAGAAATAATCATAAATACCAAATCACTTCAAAATCCCTGGATGTCAATAGGCTTACTAAAATCTTCAAAAAAGAAAGAAAAATTATATATAAAGTATCTTAAAAAAAAATCTTATAAAAATGAAATAACTTATAAAAATTACAAAAATATATTCGAAAAAATAAAAAGATACTCAAAAAAGCTTTATTATGCTCAGTTATTAAAAAAACACAACGAAAACACTAAAAAAGTATGGAATGTAATTAAGGATTTAATTGGAAAAAATAATTACAAAAAAAACGCTCTGCCAAAAAATCTTTTAATTAATGGAAAATTAGTTTATGATAAATCTATTATAGCTGAAGAACTAAACAACTACTTTGTCAATATTGGTCCGAAATTGGCTGCTAAAATTCCATCTAACTCCACTCCTTTTGATTCATACTTAAAAACTTATGACAAACTTATGGATGAAACTAGTTTAAAACTTAGCGAGCTGAGTGCTGCATTTAGCAGTCTCAAAAGTAAAAAAAGTGAAGGTTTTGATAAAATTAGTATTGATATTGTCAAATCAGTATTTGATATTATTGAACCTTCTTTATTTCATGTTTTTGATCTTTCATTTAAAACAGGTATTGTTCCTGACAAACTAAAAATTGCCTGTATAACACCAATTTTTAAATCTGGAGATTAGTCAAATATCTTAAACTACCGGCCTATATCCATACTACCTTGCTTTTCAAAATTGCTAGAGAAAATAATGTATAATAGGTTATATAATTATCTAACTGAGAACGACATGTTGTATTGCAAGCAATTTGGTTTTAAAAAAAAAAATTCCACAGAACATGCAATAGTTGAACTTTCTAATCAAATATCTAACGCCTTTAATAATGACTGTTTTACTTTAGGAGTTTTCATTGATCTGTCAAAAGCTTTTGATACCGTAAATCACAATATTCTAATAAAAAAACTTGAAAACTATGGAGTGAAAAATAAAAACTTACTTTGGTTCAAAGGGTATCTAACAAACCGGAGGCAATTTTTATATTATGATCAAAATAACACAGTTCCATATTCCATAACTTGCGGGGTTCCTCAGGGCTCAATTTTAGGACCACTCTTATTTCTATTGTACATAAATGACTTATACCTAGCAACAAATCTTTTAGACCTAATTTTGTTTGCTGATGATTCCAATCTTTTTTATTCTCACAGAGACATTAAAACACTTTTTAAAATAGTTAATGAACAGTTATGTAAAGTTAATGAATGGTTCGTAAGTAACAAACTTTCATTAAATGTGGATAAAACAAAATATATACTCTTCCATAAAGTAAATAAATCAGAAAACATACCTATAAAATTACCAAATCTTATAATTAATAATACTTATATTAAAAGGGAAACAAACGTAAACTTTTTAGGAGTAAAACTGGATGAAAATTTACTGTGGTATTCTCATATAAATAGTATTGAAACAACACTCTCAAAAAATATCGCAATGATTTATAAGGCTAAACCTTTTCTAAATGTAGCATCCCTGAAAAAATTGTATTTTGCCTTTATTCACAGCTATTTGTCTTACTGTAATATTGTGTGGGCTAGTACTGGCTATACAAAACTTAAGAAAATCTACAACAAACAAAAACATGCATGCAGAATAGTGTTTGGAGCCTGCAGAAATACTCCTTGCGAACCACTTTTACGTGCACTCGGTGCTTTAAATGTGTATAAACTCAATTTACACCAAGTTTTATTGTTTATGTTTAAAACAAAAATGGGATTGTCCCCAATAATTTTTCAAACCTATTTTAATAAAATTAATCATAAATATTCAACAAAGTTTTCTGATAACAACTTTGTTCTTCGCAAGTATAATTTAAAATTAACCTTTTATTCAATAAAATATCGCGGACCTTATCTGTGGAAAAAATTCCCAGAGATTGTCAACAAAAACAAGACTACATTAGAACAATTTAAAAATGAATCAAAACAATTATTACTATTCAGGGATCTTAATTTATCTGACTTCAAATGTTTCTTTTAAAATTTAATCAAATAAAAACAAATTTATTTATATCAATCAAATTTAAGTAATGATGTTAAAAATTCATCTTGTGATAATGTTAATTATGAAATTTTATTCTTATTTAAAACTTTTTGTTTAAATGATTTTAAAACATTTTAGCGGTTGCTAGCATTTCGACAATTCTTAGTTATTTGCTATTTTGAATTTCTTAATTTTCTCAGTTACTTTCTGTTTTAATTCTTACCTATATTTTATATATTTATATTATATACATTTGTATGTTACGGTTATGTAGAGTTTTTTTTTCATGTAGAGTTTTTTTTTTATATGTGGGGCTCGGCGATAAGGCAAAATGTGCCTTCTTCTTGCTCCTGCCATTAGTTTTGATATATGTATATGCAATGTAAACATTCTTTAACGGCGAAATAAATTACACTTGAGTTAATTTACAATTAAGTTTCATCTGAATTAAAGTTCACCAACCACTGTGAGCCCCATGCTATAGCAGAAGTGAGATCCTTTTCAAGCTCAAATGCAATCAGAGAGAGTTGGCTTTTTATCATTAATAGAATTAATGGTAGTATCATCAGCGAACAATGCCACCTTAGATGTGAGAATATCTGGAAGATCTTTAATGTAAATTAAAAAGAGTATAGGGCCAAGGATTGAACATTGAGAAACCCCTGAGGTTACAGAACAAGAAGAAGAGTGCTGTCCTTCAAGGACAACTTTTATACTATGATTGGAAAGAAAGGATTCAATAACCCTAAAGATGTTTCCAGATACACCGCAAGAAGAAAACTTATGGAGAAGACCAGCATGCCAAACTTTATCAAACGCTTTAGAAATGTCAGGAGCGATGGCCTTAACCTATCCACCTTTTTCTAATGCACGATAAAACCTATCGGTTATTACTGTTAGCAAATCAGCCGTAGAACGAGTAAATCAAAATCCATATCAATAATCAAAAAGTAAAATATTAGATTCACTATGAGAGATTAATTGTTTGTTAATTAAATATTTAAAAACCTTGCTTCTTGGATTATCGCTTACTACTGACCTTTCATGGAAACCATATATACAATCAATTGCTAAATTAGCTTCTGCTAAGGTTGCTTCTCTTTATCGTGCTTTCCATTTCCTTACTTCTGATTTCATTCTCTACCTCTACAAATCTCTTATTCGTCCCTGTATGGAATACTGTTGTCATATTTGGGCTGGTTCTTCTAACGATTCACGTCTTCTTGACAAGGTCCAAAAACGCATTGTAAATGTTGTTGGACCTGGACTATCTGCTAAGCTTGAGCCTCTATCCCATCGTCGTAAAGTTGCATCTCTTTCTCTTTTCTACAAATACTATCATGGTCACTGCTCAAAGGAGTTATCATCTCTAGTTCCATCAACTAAAGTTCATTCTCGTTTTACTTGTCATTCAGCTAAGTCTCATTCGTTTACTATACCTGTCCCTGCATGCTCTAAAAACTTTTATTCATCTAGTTTTTTTCCCCGCACTTCAATCCTTTGGAACTCTCTCCCATCTTCATGTTTTCCTGACTCATACAACCTTCAACTTTTCAAGTCTTCTGTCAACCGTTTCCTTGCTCTATAACTCTGTTCTTTTTTTTCCTAGTAACTCCCAACTTAATAGTGGTTGCTTGCAGCCTTGTTGGGAGTGAATGCAAAAAAAAAAAAATTCTTTTAAGCTACCATGGTAGCTTTAAAAAAAATGTTTTATTTGCTATTTATAGATTTTATATTTATAAATATTTTATTAGTAATTTATAGAAAACCATCTGCAGATGGTTTTCTATAAATAGCATTAACGATTATGTTTTTTGTCGTTTTATTAAAGAGCTCAATGCAAAATAACTCACAATCTGCATAGGTTTAATTGCAAAGGAAGAAATTAATTGCATTGCTGACAAAAATACTAACGCCTCCACCAAATTGTGAACTTTGTTCATCGCATTTACTTACGTTTCTGTTAGACTAATAATGCTAAAATCATGTTTTATTTCATCCAATAAAATTTTTAAATTTTCAAAGTTTTTATTTTGGCATTTTCCAGCGTTACGCTCAATCTTTATCTTTTCACTTAATTCGCATCTTATTTTGTAGTTATGAAAAATCTTCATTAATCGAAATACCTTTCACCATCTTTGCGTTTTCCTAAATTTTTTTTTTTTGTCTTTATAGTTTAGCAATTTGAGTATTCTATTCCAGTTCCGGGTTTATTATTTTCTTTACGTTAAAGCGTCTTTCGATACGATGCGCTCTTTCAATAATTACGTTTTCTTATTTTTTCTTTTAGTGCATCATTTAATTTGCTTGCTGTGAACTAAGATTTAATAACATAGCTACATGCTTGATAGTTGAAATTTGGAACACTTATCAACGAATACCTATTTTGTCTGATTTTTGGTACCCTTTGCTTATTTTTATAAGAAATGTTTGTTTCTAATGCATTTTAATTTTTTATTTTATTGCTTTAAAATCTAAATCTAAATATTTTTGTAAATGGCAACAAATTATTGAAATTTCGATCTTTGTTTTTTTAAGAACATAATATTTATTATGTTCTTAAAAAGTAAAATACTTTTTAAGAACGTAATAAATATTATGTTCTTAAAAAGTATACTTTTCATTGGGGTAAAGATTTTTTTTTTTAATATATATTTTACCGTTAAAGAATATTTATAATTACAAAGTACATGAACAAAAGATTTACACGACCTAGACAAAAAGTAGACTTTAGTTGTCTTATTACTAAGCCCTTTAAGATACATTAGGCCGGGTGAATGAATGAGCAATTGCTTTTACGAAATAATTGGTCAGCTTTACGTGAATTAATTTAGTTTTATTTTTCTGAGCAATCCTTCTGAGGCACCATACAAATTAATTTTATAAACAGCAGCCATATATAAAAACTTCAGCAATTTTGCTTAAGTTTTTATTCTCGTAAAGCTGAGAACTCTCCCCTATATATATATATATATACATATATATATATATATATATATATATATATATATATATATATATATATATATAAATTAAAAATAAAAACTATAATTCGTGAATTTGAAGTATACATAACATACGATTTTGAGAACTTTTTTTTCCGTCTTCAGTAATAAACAATTTATAATCGTGATAAACAATTTATAAACGTGAAAAAAACGTGTAACATTTTACAATAATACTCTTATTTAAATGCCTAAGAAAAAATTCATTTTCTTTTAAGTAAAAGGTTTTGTTTAAGTTTCCTTTTAAATTGATTAAGCGAAGAGAGTGTTTAAAGATCCTCCATTTGTTATTGAGTTTAGTGGCTTTTTTGCATTGACTATAGTTGCTATTTGAAAAATATCTTGTGCTGTATATATGATTAATTTTTGTAAATTTTGAGTTATAACGGTGCCATATTTTATAATATAAAAAATATAAGATATAACATAAGCATAAATATAAGAATATAATAAAGATTTAATATAAAAATATTTAGTATGTTAAGTTTACTAAAAAGTATTTTTGTATGAGAGAGACGATTTTCATTTGTAATAATCTTAATAGTTTTTCTTCGAGAAGTTTACTTAGTTTTATAACGTTGGTGCTGCAGCAAGCGATGTTTCCATAGTTTAGGTGACAAAGTATAAATAAAAAGTATTTCAATAGTATAAGTACAATACAAAAGTGTACACACTCACCTAAGTTATGGTAATATGGCCTGGGCATACTCACCTAAGTTATGGTAATATGGCCTGGGCAAGCACAAATTATACTTAGTTTAAAAAAACTCTACTGTAAATAAAAACATGCCTGTAGAATTGTATTTGGAATAAGTAAAAAAGTGAACCTCACTTATGCAAATTTGAAGCGTTGAATGTATAGAAAATTAACATACTTTTTGTTTTGCAGTTTATGTACAAAATAAAGTATTGATTTTACCACCGCTATTTTAATCTTATTTTAACAAAATAAGCCATAAATACTCTACTAGATGCTTATATAACAACTTTATTATCCCAAAATTTACATTAAAGCTAAATTCATACTTAGCCCAACACCGCGGACCTTATATGTGGAAATTTTTTTTTTCCCCCAGATTGTCACTATCAAGAAAAATACACTTGAGCAGTTCAAAACTGAATCAGCGTTTTTTATTATTTTCATTCTCTTTTTTAATAAAATAATGTTAACTAGCACAATTTAATTCTTTTATTTGCTTTTACTTTTATTAGTTTTATAAAGGGATTCGGTGATAAAACAAACTTTTTTATTATTATTTTTTATTTTGCTGTTTAACAATAAGTAATTAAACAAATATATATATAAGAAAGAAGAAATATGTCCGTAAAATCTTGAACAAAGAAGACAGTAAAATCTTGTCGTTTTTGTATATACAGTATAAAACATAAACTTTTCTTTTTACAACGATCTTTATGAAATAAAGAGACAGGGGCTCAAAGAAGATGAAGATGACAATACGTCATCGCAATCTTTTCATAGAGCCCCTTTATACACTTTTCATAGAATATAGATATTAAATTAAAAACCCTAATGGGCTCAAAACTGCTACGCTGATCAGTAAATCAAATAGAGATAAAAAGTAAAAAATTTGAAAATAAATAAAATTCCTTGATGGATTCCTTTAAGCATAAGAGATTCTCAAATTTAAATTTTTTTTTTTTATTAGAAACTTAAATGAACTTAATGACTTTGCCATACTTTTAAATCCTTTTTGATAACTATTCCATATATTTGGTCCTTGATATGCAATGCTAATATGAGTATATTTATTAAAGTTTTGAGGCAGTTTATATGTGTTACATATATTTGCTCTTAGATAATAGTTTTATTTATGTTTATTTCAAACTTGTTATTAAAGTTTGCAGTAGAGATATTATTATTGAATTGATACATAAAATTTAAATGCTGATAGATATTTATTTGAAAAACATCCATCATTTTCATATCCTTCATTATTGGTTTGCATGTTTTTATAGTAAATGATTCTGCACGCATGTTTTTGTAGACTATTAATTTTTTTAAGTTTTGATGGTTGCGCACTTGCCCATGAGATGTTTGCATAGCTTATGAAGCAATGAGTTAGGCGAAAGTAAATTAGTTTAAGTTTTTGTTTATTGATATTTGAGCGAACTCGATATATCATACCAATTATATTGGTGATTTTAGATTAAACATATCTTATTTTAGGAAGCCAGGATAACTTTTTATCAACAAGAATTTCTATGAACCTAATACTGGTTTTTTTTTTTGATTAAGTTATCATTTAATATAAAGTCAGGCAACTTAAGAGGAAAGTTTTCTTCTAATGTTTTTTTGTGAAATAATATATAGTTTGTTTTTTCTGCGTTAAGTGAGTGTTTGTTAACCCTAAACCAATTATTTACTTTATTTAGCTCAATATTCATATCTGCATATAATTTCTTGATATCACTGTTAGTAAAAAATAGATTTGTATCATCAGCAAACATGACTGAATTTAGTTTTAAAGATGCATTGCAAAAATCATTTATATAAATAAAAAACAGGAGTTTTTTATTTATATAAATGAGACCAAGGATAGATCCTTGGAGGACTCCACTTAAAACATTTAATACTCCAGATTGTATATTACACACATACTGTTTTCTATTGGAATGATAACTTTTAAGTCAATTGTAAGTTTTATTAATTATACCATATTTAATTTATCTAAAAGGTTGAAGTGGTTAACTGTATCAAAAGCTTTTGATAAGTCTATAAAAACTCCTAAAGTAAATTTGTTTTGTTTAAAGTCATCAGTTATTTGATTAACTAATTCAATGATTGCATGCTCTGTTGAAAAGTTTTTTTGAAATCCAAATTCGTTTAGGTAAAATAATTTGTTTTTAATGAAGTGATTATAAATTCTATTATAAATTACACGTTTGAAGAGTTTTAAAAATACAGAAAATATTGATATAGGTCTATAGTTGGTTATGTCCGAATGTTCATTACATTTAAATATAGAGATTACTTTTGCTAATTTAAGAACATCAGGGAAAATCTCAGATGTTGTTGAGAGCTTAAGTATATGGATCAGAGGTCTGCTTAGACTAGTTTTATTAAAGATAACTAAATCACTAGTTATTTCATCAAATCCTGGTACTTTCTTTTTTTTAAAAGCTTCTTCAAATTCGTTATAGTTGAATTCCTTATCGTACATGATAGCGTTATTTGTGAGTTTTAGGTAATTTTTAAATGAATCAGGTGTTGGACTATTTTATTAGCAAGATTTGGACCAATATTTATAAAATATTTGTTAAATTCTTTGGATATTTGTTTTTTACAGAATATGTCTGTATTGTTAATATTAATTCTTTTTGGTAAAGAAGTTGAATTTATTTTTTTCCTTCCCATTATCTCGTTAATGATGGAACACGTTTTCTTACAATTAGATTTGAATTTAATGATTTCATTACTGTAGTAGTTTCAGTACTGTATTTAATTTTCAGTACTGTATTTAATTTTCAGTACTGTATTTAATTTTAGCTTTTTTAATAAGATTTTGGTAAAAATATTTATAATTTTTGTAATTTATCTCATTATCAGTGTTTTTTTTTGTTAAAAATTTATGATAAAGTTTTTGCTTCTTTTCGGAGCATTTTATCAGTGTTTTATTCATCCACGGATTAGCAACTATTTTTGTCCTAATTTGTATGTCCTCTTGAGGACAGGTTTCATTAAAGCAATCTAGGAAAAAAATTATTGAAAGCATTATTAGCATCAATGTCTCCAATAATAAAGTTTTATTTTCTTTCTTTATTTTTTCAATTGAATTTTTAATAAAAGTTTGAAATGATTTGATTTTACCACTTGGTGGACGATAAACGCATCTAATTAAAACATTTCGAAGTTTTTTATTTATAATTTCAATAAATAGGCTTTCGTAATTCTCGTTTGAGAAGCATATTATGTTTTTTAGTTTCTCAAAATTTTGCTGAATGCTTCTAATGTTTATATGTAAAACTGAAAAAGAACAATGGTTATTTATTATTTTAAAATCAAAAGGATCAACATATGGTGTCAATTAAGTTCATTTGAGTTTCTTGAAAAATATTTATGTTTTCTTCAAGCAGGTTATTAATGTTACCCTCAAAAGATTTCAAATTTTCAAAATGCGTAGCCATTTTTAACGAATAATTTAAAAAGACAAAAACAATGTATTAAATCAAAACCTTTAAAAAGCTGACTCGTTAAAGTCATTTTTAGGTTCAGGCCCATAAAAAGGCCTCCAAAAACAAAAATAGCCCCAGGCCCCAAGAAGTCTTAATTCGCCACTGCTTTGTAGATGTTTTTTTTTAAATTCATGAACAATAAGTTTATTGTACACGACTTTAGCGTAATAACCGTTTTTTTTTTTTTATGAAAACCATGCACTTGCTTCAGAAACGTAAGATCCGTGGTTCAAATCCCACCTCTGGGCAAGTTTTGCGACATCGGTTGGGAAGAAGGCGTGAACTTCCTATTAAATACTCTTCCACGGTGCTCTGTGATAAGACCGTAAGGACTTCTTCGGGCACCTTAATCAACTTAAAAAAAGAAAAAAACCCTAACCCTGACCCTAACCCTAACCCTAACCTACTCAAAAAGTTCTTTTCGTATTTTACGATTCGAAAACTATAATCTTCATTTATAAAAATAGTGCTCCATTTTAGTTTCATTAATCTTTTTCTAAGATTATTTTTTTATCTTTATAATCATGAAGCTTTAGAACAACTGTTCCCTCTCTCGCTTTACTTTAGCAAGCCCAACTCGATGGGCTCATTTAATTTTAATGTTTCTAAATTCCAAGTTGTACGTTAAAAAGCCGCTTTATTTTTTTGATTTCTGATGTCGTCTTCTTGCTCTATCCATTTGTTTTATTGTTTGTTATTTTATAAATGGTAACTTTATGAGGCGTAATTAATAATAAATTATAAAAATTTACGTCGACAGACCGTTAAGGAAAGGTGCGGCAAAACGACTTACATTAACTAACGGTGGGTTTGTATGAAGACTAAATTGTTATCATTAAATTAAAAAAAAAATCAAATATTTAAAACCCCATTTTATTTTTAATAGTTATTTTAACGCTTATTGAAACGGTACTTTTTTTTTTGCAATATAGCAGGGCATTTCAATTCCAGTGAGTCAAAAAAAAATGAAATTTTAAAACGAATATTTTATTTCATTCGGAAGATGGAATTCAAAAGAAGATTAGTGATATTTTGATTATCCAAAAAAAAAAAAAAAAAATGATAGAAGACATATGTTTCTTCATGATTTAATTATTCAAAGTTCGCAATAAATAAATAAAATATTTTAGAAAAAAAACAAAAATTTTTATTACATGTGATTATAACATTTAAAATTGATTTCATGACCCAGATTTTATTGATTCTTAAAGATAATGATGTCTTTTAATATTTCATTGTCAAAAATTGCGACTAAGTATTTTGGAAGTATCTAAAATTTTATGCCAAAATGAACGGGGTTTTGAATTTCCGTGCGTGATTTAAAAGATCTAATTATTTAGAAAAAGAGTGTTAAAAAGTATCAATTAAAGTGATTTTTTTACTTTGCGTATTGTTAGGTTACTGAATTGAATAGCAAATTTTTTTTTTTCTTCTACAACATTTTAGCATTGTTTTTTTCATCACGTACAGACATATCACGCACGGACAAATATTTATCCGTGCGTGATAATTATTTTTTTTTAGCTATATAGCGTTTGAATAGCATATTTGCTAATTAATTAGTTTGAGTAAAACTTAAAAAACAGTTGCTTAAAAGAATTTAGAAATAAAATGAACAAAGTTAAGCATTCAATAGTTCAGAAAAAATTTGAACGAAACATCCAGAATATCGGATTGCTAAAACTAATCAAATGAAAATTAAAAGAGCTAACATGAGCAAAAAAGAAAAGTAGGAAGTACGTCAAAAAGATCGCGAAAGAAAGAAATTTGCATGTTTACGGAATGTAAAGCAAACTGTGGATTGCCAAAGTTTGATGAATATGTTTCTAATGTAATAGACTCATTTGGTGACGATTCCAACAAACCGCTCTTTGTTTTTGACTAATGGTCCTCAGAAAACGCGCACAAAATTGAACTACCACTAACATCTTTGTTAGAGGGGTGCGTATTACTGCGTCAGCAATTGCCAGATTATATACGTCATTTGTATATAAAGCGACAAACAAAGTGCATATTTTCGTTTATGTCGCCAAAATGTATCAGAAAATGAATTGATTATTCAAGTAAGCAAAATTGTAACTTTATTTGAAGTACGATAATAAAACTTAATATTTTTGTATTAATCTTTTTGTTATATTTATAAACTAATTATTCATCCATTTATATTTTTAATTCTTCTAAAATTAGATGAATTTCAGTGAAAATTACATCATAATGGAGCAAATTGAAATTCAATCTGCTTACTCGGTTCATCAGCAACTAACAGTATTCACTGCAGCAGTTTGGAGTAAGAACAATAACATTCCTATGCCATTATATCCGATAGTTTACTTCATGATAAATATGCCGTCTTGTTCATTATCAAAGAATTAAGTCGTTATCATAATATTTGTAAATAACGCTTTTTTACTGATGGTCCTTTCATCACAATTCAAAAACTCTTATGTCATGACAGCCATGAATAATTTGTACAAATTATCATCTGATCTTCTTGAGATTCGTTGGTCATTTTCTGCAACATCACACGAAAAGGGCAGTTGATGGGATAGATGGAGAAATAAAAAGAATGGTTCGGACAACAGTAAAATCTGGAAAACGATATTGTCGCAGTTTAGAAGATTTTGTGAGCACTGCAAGTGAAAAAAATACCAAAATTAATGTAAGTCATTATTTATAGAAAAAACCTCAAAATGAAAGTTCGTTTTGTTCTTTTAGAAAAGGTATATAAAAATGAGTTCGACAACCACACTTTGATAACCGTGGACATATTATTATTGAGCCAAAGTGTTACAACTTAAATTATTGTTAAAAATTTGATATTGTATCTTTCTTATCTTTAATATATTATTTACTATAAAATACATTATTTATTAAATTAATTAGTATTGATATATATTCTATTTATGATAGCCGCAATCGATTATTTCCAAAAATAGAATCCAAAAATGACTGTTTGCATGTTCCGTTCGTTACTTTTTTTTGTCCGTGCGTGATTTTGGTTTAAACTACTTTTACAGAGCAAATGTAGAATGAACTTTGTAAAAATCTTTAAAAATGTTTGTATAATTACCTATAAAAACAAAACACTCGCCACTAATACATTTTCAGAGAAAATAGGATTTATTTATTAATTTTTTATTTTTGTTTCGTGCGCGACTCCATTAAAAAATTCATTTATTTTGTAATAAAGCAACCCATAGCTACCATACTTTGTATAGGTAATATATACATAGATGTCGGTTAAATAAAAGTAAGCCAGTGGTTACAAATTGCATTATTTTCAACATAATTAATGCAACAGATGCAATGTGCATTAATTATGTTGAAAATAATGCGTGATTTTTTGGAAATGCCTAGCAGTAATTAATTTGAGTTATGCTACGCAACGGTATAAAAAAGATTATAAAAAATGGCAAATATGATCGCTTTATTGATTTATATCAACGTTAAATTAGACTTACTTCACATTGATATTCAGACCTATGTATGATTTTTAATGAGTAAAAAATTCTCTACCATAACTAGCAGCGGGAGAGACTGCAATTAGGGTTAACCCTAACCAGTTAGTTAGAACTTTGTCTAACTAAATATTGGTTAAAACTGCAGATAGAACTATGGCTTACTGGTAGTTTGCTTGTTTTACTCAAGATTTCAGTAAATTTTAGTTTATTTCGTTTGTCATGATACAAATAGTCTAATTAAGTTTTAACGTCAATTTTGGCAAAATGTCAGAGCCTTGTCAAAGCAACGCGACGACCTGTTGTGATACTATATAGTTATTTAAAATATAGTTTAAACTATTATACTATACTTTGTTTGTTGTTTTTGATATTAAACTTCTTATTTTTAAATAAAACCAAAATTTTCCGATAGTCCGTCGTAATATGTAAAAATATGCGACAAACCGTCATTTAGATTCAGTCATCAACTTTTTAATATTGACACAAGAACTTTTCTTTATAAACGTTTTGGATTGAAATACTTAATTCAATAATAATTTGATTTATCATATAAAAACAACCGAGCGTAACTGATTTCAAATGATGCTTAAACTTGAAGTAAAGATTGTTAAATAAAGCTAATTTCTAACGGACGAAAATATCTGTTTTTAAAACATAATCACTTTGGATAATTTTTTTGATAAATTCTTTATAAATAAAAAGAATATAGAAATTTATGGGAATTATTTAAAATATTGTGATGACTGTATGACAACAATAAGGTAGGAAAAAGGTTTCTAAAAAAAGTAAGAATCTATATAACAAACAAGTTTCTTTGTTTGATGGTGACGTTATTTCACGAGACAAAGAGGATTTTGTCAATTTAAGGGAAACGCTCTTCATGAGATTATTATTTCCAACTTGAAAGCATTTCAGGTATTACGATTATTTGCACGAACTGAAAACAGATGTTCGCTAATCTGTGCTTAACCTTGGCTATCGTCATTTTCGACTATGTTATCTGGCCTAAATAAATCAGCACGTGGAAAAACCTGGTGACAAGCCAATTTGTAGTTCCTTGCTTCAGTTAACAATCCTTTACTTATCAACTTTTCATACACTTCAACGCAAACCTAAATTTAAAAAAAAAAAAAACCTTGTTTTTACCAAAAAATAACAATTAGAAAATGCAGAAAATGAAATTTTTGCACACACACGCATACACAAAAAAACAACCTATAAAATAAACTCAAATAAAAAAAAAAGCAAATTAGATACCTGCAAACTCAAATCGACACGTGTGGTTAAATCGGTAATTAGTTTAATAGCTTCGTCTTTGCTAGATGGGTCCAAGTACAATTTGCTCCAACCAACTAAAAGATGTAATTAAAATTTGCTTAAACTCAAACATTTTCTTATAATCAAATATTCAAGCATCACATGTTTAGGTCACAAGTTACGTGTTTAATTGTTGTTTTTAGTTTTAGAGTATTCAATTTTATACAATTTTTTCAGTATATAAATCAAAAAACAAGTGCTATAAATAAGTATATAATTTAAAAGAAATTTAAGGGAAGGGTTGGAAAAGATTCAAAATTAACAGACAAGAGTTGTCATCAATTTAGGAGGATCAATACTAAAACCAATTATGTTTTATTAAATGTGTAGGACAAACCTATTCTTACAATGAATGAACCTTCTTTTTTTAAACATGCAATAACCCAGTGCACACGGATGTAAAAAAGATGTCTTTTAAACGTCTTATACACGTTTTGGACGTCTTTTGAACGTTCAAAAGACGTCTTTTTTTGGTCCGGTGTTTATATTTTGAATTTTAGTTATATTAAAAAAATAATATTTGCAATATTATGGAGAACAATATTATGGGAATATTATAGTAAATAATGTTTTAGAAATGATTAAAACAAAAAATAGTGCAAGAAAACATTTTCAATTTTAAATTGCATCAAAATATTATAAAACAATATCATTTGAAGATTGTTTAAGTAAATGTAAAAAATCTGAAGGAATTGCTTTATGATTTTTTTTGGTGTGATGTTAATTTACACAGTGATGAAATAACAAAATCACTGGAAACTAAGTCTATTGATAAGATCAGACTTTGTAGCTCTTCTGGACGTTTTTCAGCTGAAATTTTGCAATAAGATTTGAAGTCTTTATTTCTAGCTTATTGAGCTTCCTCTGACATAAGTCTGATGGGTAATGTAAGGCTTTTAATTATGTCATGTCCATGTATCAATACTTGTGAACTGATTGAGCCATGTAAATCATGGATAAAGGGACACATATAGCCTAACAGTGTCAAAACAATAATCCTTGAATTTTAAGCAGTCTATTTCATATCCTGAAGAGAGTGTTACCAAGATAATGTAAAATCTGAATATAAGATTTGATCAATACCCAGAATTTCAGCAGTTTGTTCATATGCTGCAAAAGCACGTCTTGAGGTATTGCCAAGCACGCCTTGAGGTGTTGTTTATTCCAGAACCACTACTTTTAACCAACCAATCACTGAGGCTTTGTGTAAGTTGTACAAAGAGTGTCTTTCCATTCACAAATGTACCAGATAACGAATTCAAATTACTATGTTCTTCTGACAAAATTCTTATAACTGATGATTTACCTCTGTCAATAAATCTCTTTTCGTCTTCTCATTTAAACAAAGTTTCTACTTAAATCAATGATTATGTTTCATCTCATGTTTTAGATTCAGATGAAGAAATCCATGCATCAATAGACATAGTTTGCAAATATAAATATAAGTAAATTCTATTCACTAAACTTTGACAAAATTAACGCTTTCTCTTTATTTCATCTTTGCAAAAACACTTTGAGGAACTAAACATATTACTATCGTTAATGAGTTTTGAACTTTCCATTAATGGTATAACCGAAACACGATTAAAAAAAGAAACACCATCAATTCATCCAATTCACATTGATAACTACAACATTGAGCACACACTAACTGAAACTTCTTGTGGAGGAACATTGTTATTTTTATCAAAAAAATTAATATATAAACGAAGGGATGATTTAACGATTTACACAACATATTGTTTAGAATCAACATTTGTTGAAATAATTTTTTCTAAAAAATCTAATATTATTGTTGGTTGCATTTATAAACACCCTTGCATGGATATAAAGGAATTTTTAATTATCATGCCTGTCCTTCTTCAAAAAATAAATTGCCAACCAGAATTACTAATCACTCTGCTACAATCATTGACAATATTTTTTTTAATTTAATAACTAATAAATTATTCCAGGAAATTTGACAACTTCAGTATCTGATTACTTACTTCAATTTTGTGTTTGTCCTAATGTTAATAAGTTATTTATACCACGCAATCACAATTTATATCTCAGAAATTATAAAAAACTCTAATAAAATAAACTTCAAATCAGATCTTTTAAAAATTAATTAGGATAATCTTATAGAGAACAGTGGTGTTAACTCTTGTTTCCAAACATTTATTTCTCTGAAACAACCTTGATTTTGAATCGCTACGCCTCACTTAAAAAAGTTCATATTAAGAGCTCCAAGTGTCGATTTAAACCTTGGATTACAAAGAGAATCTTAAAATCTATTCAAATACGCAATCTTTAAAAAAAAAAAAAAAAGTTAAGATCAAAAGATATTAGGAATATAAACACATTTAAAACTACTTTCAAACAATATAAATACATGATAATTACCTTAATTAAGCTCAGTAAAAAAAAGCATTTTAAAAAGTACTTTACAGAAAATGTAAAAAATCTTCACAAAATTTGGAATGGAATTAATAATTTAATAAATGTCAAAAACTCTAATCCCTCATCTCCCAACTGTTTATTTTTGTTTTGTTTTATATGTTATATATGATTTGGTTCAGTTATATATGTTTAAATAAAACATATATAACTGAACTAAATCTTATCTCTGAAAAGTTTAACACTTTTTTTACAAACATCGCACAAAAACTTAAATCCAATATTCATTCGTCTTACATAAATTATACAAAATATCTTAAGTATCCAAATTTAACATAGTCTACTTCTATCTCCAACAAATATTTATGTAGTTTAATCTCTTATATCTAATTTGAAGCCGAGAAAATCAACAGGTCTAAATAGCATTCCCACAAACATTCTTATTGATTTTAACAATGAATTTTCAAATATTCTTTCTTAAATATTTAATTTATCATTTATAAATGGAACTTTTCCGAATTTTTTAAAATTATCTTGTGTTATTCCAATATTTAAAAACGGCTCTAACTACAGACCTATTTCTCTTTTATCTAAAATAAGCAAACTTCTTGAAAAACTTATGTATTGTAGAGTGTACTCTTTTCTTAACTCTTTTAAGTGTTTAAATGAATTTCAATTTGATTTTTGTTCAAAACATTCTACCTGCCATGCATTGATAAGTATAAGTGAAAAAATCAGGAAAGCTCTCAACACAGGTCATTTTGTTTGCGGTATTTTTATAGATTTACAAAAAGCTTTTGATACCATTTATCATAACATTTTGATTTTTAAATTAGAACACTATGGTATTTGTGGTGTTGTAAATGACTGGTTTCCATCTTATCTTACAGATCGGAAACAATTTGTAAGTATTAATGGTTATAATTCTACCAATAAATCTGTTGTGTGTGGTGTTTCTCAAGGTTCTGTTCTTGGTCCTCTTTTGTTCTTAATTTATATTAATGACATAAACAACTCTTTTTGCTTCTCGTCAATTCATCTTTTTGCTGATGACACAAACCTATTGCATATTAACAAATCGTATAATTCTCTATGTAAAAACATAAATTCTGATCTAAAAGGTATTGTTCACTGGTTAAATGCTAACTTAATATATCTTAACGAAAAAAAAACTGAACTGATCTTTTTTTCATCTTCTAGAAAAAAACATCTAAACAAAAATTTTAAAATCCAAATTAATAATAAACGATTATATCCTACAAAAATTATCAAATATCTCCAGAATCTTTCAAAAAACTGAAAATTCCAAACTTTCCTTGTAAAAATGCGGTTGTAAAATTTGCTAATCTTCTTTTTGTTTTTAACTCTTAATAAAAATTTACCCTCTTCTATAACAGACTTTTTTACAAAAAGTAGAATAATACATACATACTCTACTAGAAGCATATATAATGGGAAACTTAATATACCATCATTTAAAACTCAGAAGTATGGTAAACATTCTGTTGTCTATCAGTGCATTTGTGAATGGAACAAGAGTCTTGAGTTCAAAAAACTACAACTTCAAACATCTTTATCTTTTCTTAATCTTACACAAACCAATTTAAAAAAATTCTGAAAACAATTTTGTTCTAACTAATTGATATGATTTTCACTTAATTTTTAAAATACACTCTTATTTTTTTTAATTATGATTACTACAACTATTATCATTAAATTCTTTTTGTTTATTTTCTATTATTATCATCAAAGTATAGTTTTTTAAAACTTTACTTGTTTTTGTATGTTCAATGTGTGTATACTTATTATTAATCATATTATATTCAAAAACTGTTGTCACACCTTTGATCAGAATTCTGTTTGAATGACACCATCAATCATTTATTATTAAAATATTAATCAGTTATGACTATTAAATACTTATAATTAATTTACTCATTATTATATTAATTTATATTATTATATATATATATATATATATATATATATATATATATATATATATATATATATATATATATATATATATATATATATATATATATATATATATATATATATATATATATATATATATATATTATATATTATATATATATATATACATACAGGGATTTAATATAAATAAATTATCAATAAATTTCTCCTAATATATAAAGATACTAAAATTAAAAAAGTTTTCAAGATTAGAATTGCCCATTTTGTCCACCTACTGGCCTAAAATTTTTAAATTTTTTGCCAAGTATCAAAAAATTTAACTTAAAAAATTCAATAAAAAAATCTTTTTATCACTAGAAACCACATAATACTTTTTACTTAAAGGAGGTTTATTATTCATTTTATAACATTTATTTATTAATATATTGCATCCAAAATTATACATTTACAGTTATATAAATATTTTATATAATACATTTTTGTATATATTTATATAATACACTTTTGATAATAATAAAAATTAAAATTTTTATTATTATCAAAAGTGTATTATATAAATATATACACTTTTGATAATAATAAAAAAAAAAACTGGGCTGAAAGAAAAATATTAAGTCAGCGCACAGGACTGAAATAATATGCTATTAATGTTCAAAATTGCTTGAAACAATGGTAAAAAGAAAATGTGTTACTTAAGTTTTCCTTTCTTTTGATGAGAGACCCATTTGCAATGGTTCTCAATGATACGAAGTGTGCACTGTAGCTGGTTTGGATATGATTTTGTTTTTGAAATCAGCTTGACTCCTCATTCAGCGCAGTCATTAACCACTTCTAAAAACTCAATTACTATCTTAACGTTTCTCAACGTAGTTATGGTTCTTTATCTTTGTTCAATGTTCAACAGGTAGTTGCAAACAATCCACTTAATTAGGTTTCATTTTAAGTAAATCAAACAGTAGAAATCTGGCCCAATCAGCGACACAAAATAAGAACTTTATCCAGGCGATTTGCGGAAAAATTGGTTTTCCAAGCTTAAGTTGTTTGTTTCTTTTAATGTTAAATATTTTCAAATCTGTGGCAGATTGTTCGATCACTGGAATAGATACATCAAATAAGATGAAGATTGATATTTAACTTAACAGTTAAATACTAAAGATGCATTTAACTCAACAGTTAAATACATCTTTAGTATTTAACTGTTGAGTTAAATACTAAAGATGCCTGTAACATGACTGTCAAATTTGCTATACCACTGCAGTGATTTACTGGTCACCGAAATTTGGTGCAATAATGGAAATTCAACTTTGCAAAAAAGCTTTTGCTTGAAACAGTGAAATAAAATCTACTATTCTCTTAAGCTTATGGTTTGGGTCCTGGTTGAGCCATGTAATTTGTTAGTCCAACATTACGTACTTAAAGAAGTATAGGTCATTGCGCATGAATCTTGCACAATGATAAGCACCAGTCTTCTTTATCCAAAAAATCTTTTTATCTGGTAATTCTCCGCCAAGACAAACAATTACCACTTTAATAAGTTCCCTATAACCTTCTCTTGGAAATGTATTTTTTTTTAGACAAATGCTGGCCCATTTCAAGACAAGTTTGCTGAAAATTCAATCTTGAATTTTCTGCAGATGGAGAAAACTTAGTCCCAGTTATCCTGAAGCATTTTAAGTAGCAAGTTGATTGGCTCATTATGGTTTCCAATAACTGCCTCCCAGACGTGTTTAATGTGCAACTCATAAATGTGATGCAGACAAGCAGCCTAAAAATTACATGACCGATCTCCTTCTCAATTAAAAAAGCACATCCTGTCGTCCAGCCAGCGTTACTAGTTGTTGTATTGAAGCAAAAAGCAATAAAATTATTATGCACCTTCCATGATTGAAAATAGTTAAGTTGATCTTCCTGGGCTACATCAGTAGCATTTGGGATTGTAGGAATCCCAATGACTTTGGGATTTGATTCTTCAGTTAAACCATCCCATCTGATGCAAGAATGGCAACAGCAATGGTTTCTTTCTTTCCTTTAAAAAATTTAAAAAAATAAAAGTTTTCTTAAGATTATTATACTACTTATTATCTGAAAAATTTTACCGTTAAGTGATGAAACAAGTTTGCAATGGTAGTGACCACATGAATGAAGTGAAAGTTGCATTTATACTTATCTATGTGTCTCTAACAGTGGGATGTAAGTGGCTATTGTGTCTCTAACACTGAGGAGTAAGTGATCGAAAAGATCAGAGGTGTAAGTGATCACTTACACTGAGGTGATCAGAAACTTTAGTAAACAAATCAGTCAGTGTCTTTAGATTCTGAGAAATAAATAAAATAAATAAATGGCAATCATTTTTTTGGTAGCGTTGAGTAAAATTTGTCATCTTTTAAGCTTTTTTTGTTTTTATTATCTTCATCAATAATTTTCTCAACTTCGTCGTTTGAAACAATATTTCGTCTTCTTTTAGATAAAGTAATGTGCTATGGCTTGATTGGAACTCTTGTTCTCCTCCAAATATTTTTATACTCGATTAAAATTGTGTTAAAAACATCACAGGTTAATGACCATTCTTTTTAACTAACATTGTCAACTTCTCGGAGGTGAAAATATCTTCTTGAAAGAGCAATTTTTAATGTAAGTATTGAATCAACAGCTAAACTTTTTTTGAGACTTTTTTTGAGACCCATTAAATTTTTCTTGATGATCTCTTCATGTGTGTAAGGTTTTTCTAGACTTTTCCTTTTTTGAACTAAGACACTTGAAAATTTGAAATTGAGGTAATTCAGTATGACTGCTAGCCGTTTTGAATTGCCATTTTCATTAAACTCCATAAATAAAACTATATCATATCATCGTTGTTCGTAGTTCATCAGTTAACCAATAGAAAAGTTAATTTTTTAACTCAAGACCCTAGTTTGCCAACATAAAAGGATGTAAACTATAGGGAAGTCGAGGGTATAGTGTCTCTCTATGCACACACATGCCCCACATTATACACTGTCCCTGTGTAAGGCAAAAATCCTTTTTTGAGTCTGCAAAAAACAGGTTTTTAGCAATGCTAATAGGTCAGAGCCCCTTTTCTCCTCTCAAAAAAAGACCTGTCATTAGAGCCCCAAAAGTTTATTTTGGGGCTCTAATGACAGGTCTTTTTTTTTTCGCAAGGTATTGCTAAAAACAGCTCCTTAAATTTGCAAAAGGACTTATAAATTTGCTAGCCCCCCCCCCCCCCAATCAGGAGTGTGGGGTAGCCTAGCCCTGGCTCTGGGTTTTAGGCTTTGTTTTTAACATTACTTATCTTGCATAATTTTTCAACATTACTCATCTTGCACTTATTTTTTACATACTTACTAAAGAGGGGTACCTAAAAAAACATCTACCCAAAATAAAGTTTTTTTAAAATTGATTCCAAACAAATTTTAAAAAATAAAAAGTAAATTATGACATGTCTGTGATTCGATCTCCAGTCACCGACAAGGAATTGAGCGCATTAACCTCATGGCTATACCTACATACACGCCTTTAAAATTTTAAAGTTTTTGGCACACATACTTTATGGACAACCCCTTATACTCTTAAGCATAAATTATTTCAATAGCAAAATTCAAATTATACCAGCTATCCGTGTCTTGAGAGAATTAGGATTTGAAAGTAAGTAATCATCATTAAATTTAAATGGATCTTGCTCCCTAACAATAAGAGGTAGTTCACGGTCGATGACCAATTTTACAATAGCATTATATGAACCTGCTTCTTCTCGAACTAAAGAAAAGGTTCTGAAAAATAATTAAAGAATTTAAAAACAAGCAACAAAAATAAAAAAACTATCAAAAATAAAAACCTAAAAACTATTATTAAACAGCTTAACTGATGAACCAGGTTACCTTTAGCTAAAAATTCAACTAAACAACAGTGCAGCTGAGAATTAGTAGGGTCACAATGATATGCTCGTTTTACTGATTGAAGCATTAACAATGGCTTATCTAAAAGATTAAAAATATTTTTACATTAAAAAAAAAATCCTTTTTAGTCTCATAAAACTTTTAAACAAAATGTTTAAAATATTTTTAATAAATATTTTAAATGTTTAACAAAATAAAATACTTGTTCTTGAGTAAATCTCATAAGCCATTAGATGGGTTTCAATTTTCTGTTTGGAAA
The DNA here is from genome assembly GCF_022113875.1 of Hydra vulgaris. Taxonomy (NCBI): domain Eukaryota; kingdom Metazoa; phylum Cnidaria; class Hydrozoa; order Anthoathecata; family Hydridae; genus Hydra; species Hydra vulgaris. The sequence goes on along the minus strand of NC_061157.1, from coordinate 1,728,152 downwards.
GTAACTGTAATGGACGAAGAAACTTAACTGCTTCTTCTAAAGGATTTTTGCACTAAAAAAATAAAAATAGGTAAAGGGTTTCTTTTGCTCTTCAAAAAGCTAATTTGTTAATTTGTTAAAAAGTTAATTTTTAAATTTCTATTTAACCTTAACTAATACTAAAGGATCTGGTTTTCCATCGTCATTCTTTTTCATCTCAACCTCTTTATGATCTATTAAAAAAAAATAAAAATTTAAATTTAAAATTAATATTTAGTTCACTAAACTTCAAAATCATTAGGATACCTTTTTTCTCTTCTTCAATTTGCTGCTTCTTTTGAGCTCTTCGTTGTTTACTTTTTAATTTTTTAAATTCTTTATCTGACATGCTTCCTAATAAAAAAATTAGTGAAACTTTTTTTATTTCATTAAAATTAATCCTCGAACTAACCTATAATACCTAAAATTAGGACATTATTAAACACTGACTATCTTTTTTATTTTAATATAATTAAAATAGTAAAATAAAAACAAAAACACTCCTCTAGTGGTGAAAAATATTCTATATAAACACTTTTATGTGATGTCACTTATTATAATCAAACTTTTTCTGCTTTCTTTTCAGTACTTTTTTTTAAAAGTAATTTTTACAAATTGTTTTTAAAGTTATTTTTATATATATATATTTTTATAGTATATTGTAAAAACCAATTGCAACATATGACTATAAAAACATGATTAAATGCATTTCTAAAAACATTTCACATATATGATAAAAAAATTTATGTAGACTTACTCAATAATAAAGAAAGATGCATTTAAATGCTAAAGAATTACAGTAAAAAATAATGTAAAAAAATAAAAAAATAAAATAAAAATTTTGACATTTTAGTGCTATTTTTATTTTATTATTTTATTTTTTGTTTTGATACTTATAAATATTTATAACTGAATGAAAAACAAAATATTTTTTTGTTTTATATAGTTTTATAATATATAAAACAAAAATATTGAATTTATATATATATATATATATATATATATATATATATATATATATATATATATATATATATATATATATATATATATATTATAGTTTCAAAATTTAATAATTGTACCTAAAGTACAACTTTTTTCATTTCAAATTTATATTCCTCTTCAAGACAGAGGGTGACTTAAGACTTTAAGACAGAGGATGATTGACTTAAGATTTCATAGAAAAACAATTAAAGTCCTGTAGTAATAATTTGATCTTAATAATGAATGGTATAATAATGAACAACTAATACAAGAATTTAATTAGCTCTAGAAATTTGTGAAAATGTCTGCCCAGGTACCTGTTAAACGAATGGGCGGACAGCCAATAAAATTATAATACTTTTTATAAAAGTTGTTCTCATAAATAGACAATAGTACAATAATTCCAATTATTTAGAAACGTTCTTTTTACTCAATTTATTTTACTTTAGCTTTAGGGGCTTGGTGATAATACAAATTATGTCTTTTATTTCATTTTATTTATGAATGAAACCAGTTCTAAACTTATAAAATGACGGTTATCCTTCATTTGAAAATGCTACACAGGCTAGAACAATTGGACAAGTACTAAGGTGCCCGTCAACAGCCTTTTAAATTTAATTTCCATGTGTTCAATTATAAAAATATTAAAATTTTAACTTTAGTGAGCAAAACCAAAAATTTAAAACATCACAAAGTAAATATTTCTGTAAATTGTATTGCGGAAGAAAAATAAAAATCTTTAGACCAACAAAACACTCTAATGTTTTTTGTTATTCACCTCCTTAAGGCTGAGAGGGCCACTACAATCAAAGAGGCGACTCTGTATTATGGTTACAACTAGTGATTTCGCCGGTTATCCAGTTTTGCGGTTAACCGGATTTTGTTCGAATATCAAATATCTATTTTCGAATAATAAAAACCACCTTAAAAATTTTACAAGTAACAACGTAATTATGATGATTATTGTTTGACAAATGTTAATTTATCAAAGATTATAATATATTTCTTTTATTAATTTAAATGTTAATTTAATCAATTTTTTTTGATAATATATTCTTAAAACAATTTACCATAGAAATCTCAAAGATTTATTTATTACTTTTACAACTCAAGCAATACATTAAGCAGAATATTCTGGAACTCTAATTCGCTTGTTCAGCGTATTTTTTGAGCCAATAGAATTTGTTTATTCGTAGATTTGGCGGTATTTTAGTGTTAGCAAACATTCTTTATATTATCTTTCTGCAACAAGTTGTTTTGAGAAGATTTAAGTTTATCTATGTTTCCATCTATATCTGCATAACAATGAGTTTTTAAAATACACTCTAAAAAAATTTACTTCATAATATCTCATTTTTCCAAATCAAATATTTTTATATGAGAGAATGATTTTAAAACATCCGCTGATATTAAAACATTTAAACTACACTTGTACATTATTTCTACCTTTTTTAATTATATAATTAAAAAGGTATATTATATTATAATATAAAAAATATATATCTTTTTCCATGTTTTGTTATAAATATATAATATAGGACTGTATTCAATAACTGTCTTGAAAATGTACTCTTTAACATTAATTTATAAAAAATTAGTTTAAAACGCTACGTTCGTTGAAATTTAGAAGAGACTGTATTCAGAAAGCGTCACTAATTTACAGAATAGTCGGTTAACCGCAAATTAATGAGAATTGTTATCCGGTTTTTAAAACGGATAACCGGCAAAATCACTAGTTACAATCCTCCTAAGCCGCTGCATGGAGAAATAGATTGAGCCCAATACTACCAGACATGGTGGGGATTAAACTCAGAAATACTTGTTTATGAAGCAAGCACTCTACCACTACACCACTACCACATGTTATAAGTTAATTGTTATTATTATGTTACCTTTGTTATTTTCTGCACCACCTTCTTCACTTGAATACGGTTTATCATAAAGTTCAATATAGCACTAAAAATTCATTGCATTTATTAAAAACTTTGATCATCACCATGATCATGATCATGATCATCATGATCACCACCACCATCATCATTTAAATAATAAACATACCTTAATAGCAATTCTAGCAGCATCAAAGTAAAATGAATGATTCCTTATAACATCTTCAAGCTTGAGAAGTTTTATATAAGCGCATAAAGTGACCTTACGCATACAATAAGTGTGAAAGTCAAATTGATCTTCTACTATCTCATTAAAGTTTTTTTCTATTTGATGACACTTCCGAAGGGCCTCTCCAATTTCTTCTCGACGGTAATGTGCTGCTGCACATTCGTTTCCAAACCACATACATTGCATGGAGTCAAGGTCATCATCTGGTGAGCTGCCTTCCTAATTGAAAAATACATGAAAAATACAAGTCATAGTTTGTCATTAACTTAACGTTTATTTGAATGAAAATAATATTCACCTTGGTAAACATTCCACAAGTTTCAATAGCCTTTTGAATTTCATTTGCTCTCAACAAATATTTGGCACATTTAGAATTGACATATCTATCAGCAGTATCTAAGCTTCTACCTTCATCCATCCAATTAGCTGCTTCCTGGTAAGCACCTGCATGCTAAATATATAAAGTTTAAAAAAATTTATATACATTTAAAAAAAAAAAAAATCAAGACAGGTCCTTTTTTTTTAAATAAAAACAGCTTTATCCAATACAAACAAAATTGTATTATAAAACTTCCACTTTACAGTAAAAAAAGGAAAAGCTCATACCCTTAAATTAATCTTTAATTTTCTTAAGGGTAGTATCAAGACTGAATATTTTTACAATAAAAGTAATTGATAAATAAAATATTTTATATATATAAGCCTCAACAGGAATGGCAAGCAATTACCCAAGCCCGCGTCTACACACATGTAATTCAGTTTACATGGGTGAAATAAAGTCAATGCAAAATACAATTATTTTTTTCAAAACACAAAATAAATTTAATTTTTGTTAAATTTAATATTTTTATTCAATATATTGTTTCAAAAACAAAAATATATCAAAACATCTAATGCATTGAAAAATAAAATATCAAACAAATATTTCATCAAAAACCATAATAATAAAAAAATATATATAAAAACTATAGAACTTTAATAAATTGAAATTATATCAATAATATGTTATTATATAACTCGCTTACATTTAGTTCAGGCATATACAATTTGTACTTTGAATCAAAGAGTTTTATAAAAAATTTTTAAAATATAATAATTTTTCCCAGGTACGATTGCAAGCATCTTGTAGAATATCTTGTTTTTATTTAACATTATTTCTAATAAAATAAAAGATTTCAAAATTGATCAGTTGCAGCCTATTATGACCCAAATAGTTTAAAAAGAAAAGATATTATTTGCAATTTATTGAAAAGCTAAAAAATTTCTAGTTTCATATTTTTAATTGAAAACTTTTTAAAAATAAAATACAAAATGTAAACTATTTATTCTAAAAACAAAAGAATTTTTTAAAACAAAATATTTTTATAGTTGCATTTTTAACTTAGTATGTAAAATAAGACTTCACGACCAAATGCGAAACAAAATACGAATCAAACCCAATATAATAGATACACTCATGTTTAATAACATATTTTTTCAAAAGCACTTTTCTTTCATTGTTCATAACCAAATTTGTTTAAACTTTAATAATGTAACAAAAAAATAATTTTAAAAGTGTCGAATTCATTCATTCAAGTTTTAATTACAAAAGCCTTTTCTTATTTTTTTATATTTACTCACTCTCTAGCTTCCAGCTATTTCAGTGCGATATTTGAAATTTCCAAGTTGGACAATAAAAAAAATTAAAAATAAGAAGAGTAAAAAATGAAATTTTATATATGTTATATATATTTTATATATGAAAAATAATCAATGGTTTTGATAACAAAGCGAGCTAAATATATGCTAAAATAGTGTTCAAGCAACTTTGTCAAATGCAACATTTTTTAAAGAATTTTTCGAGAAAACCTGAAGATGCTTGAATAAATATCATAAAAACAACAATTGCTGACAAGTGATTCTCTGAAACATTGACAAGTGATTCTCTGAATTATTTATGATATTGAAAAATCCGGCAAAAATGCTGATCGCCGCACAAGTACTATTAGCGCAGGCAGCTCACGTTGCTGGGCAAGTCTGTTTTAGATTGGCAGTTCACTGCTCATTCACTCCTGCCAAGGCCTGTATGTATATGTGTATGTATATATATATATATATATATATATATATATATATATATATATATATATATATATATATATATATATATATATATATATATATATATATATATATATGTATATATGTATGTATGTGTGTGTATATATATGTGTGTGTGTGTATATATATATATATATATATATATACCCTTATAGTGTAGTCGAAAGAGCGTTTTAATGTAAAAAAAGTCTCTTACGACTACAATTTTAATTACATCGTCTCTTAAGCTGTTTTTGATTGTCATCGAAATGTCAAAGCAATTAATTTATGCGGAAGTACATTAAATTTAATTGTTTTTAAAAAATTTTTTAAAAAACCGCAATTATAACGACTAGAAAGTTTTTTTTAATTAGTGGTGTTTTTGTTATTGATTTAATAAAAAACATTTTTTAAACATGCGTAAATGTTGCTACATCGACTATCTTATAGCCTGACTCGCAACGGAGTGCTGCTACATCGACTGACAAATAGCCTGACTCGCAACGGAGTGCTGCTACATCGACTGACAAATAGCCTGACTCGCAACGGAGTGCTGCTACATCGACTGACAAATAGCCTGACTCGCAAGGGAATGCTGCTACATCGACTGACAAATAGCCTGACTCGCAAGGGAGTGCTGCTACAACGACTGACAAATAGCCTGACTCGCAAGAGAGTGCTGCTACATCGACTGAGGGTTTGGTTTGGCCAGGCAGTCTATCAATTAAAAAAAAAATTTAATTTTAAAAACTTTTTCTGGTCTGGTTTATTAACGCGCTCTTTAAAACTACAGTTTATGGGAAATATTTTTTGATGCTACGCAAGAGACATGCAAGACTATATATATATATATATATATATATATATATATATATATATATATATATATATATATATATATATATATATATATATATATATATATATATATATTAAAAACAAAAGTTTCTTATATTAAAGAGTACTAGAGGCCTTTCAGTATTTATCATTATTAGTACTATTGCAAACATTATTATCACAATTTTGATATATGTAAAAAGTTATATAATAGAAATATTTAATTGCAGTGTTGTAACTATAAGTTACAACTGTTATGTTATTGTAAAAGGAAGTATTAGTTTTGAAGGTGCCATGTTTTTTTTTAATGAAAATAATTTTTATAGGTCAACAAATTATTTTTATTTTTTAGTTTGACAAAAACAAAAAGCTGAAAGAATGGCTCCATAGTTTTTTTTTGTGTATTTTCATGCAACCATATACATGATTGTTGAATCTGTTGAATTGCCAGTTCATTAACTGGAAATATATCCATTTGTGCGTTTTCCTAAACTGCTTGTTTTTCCAGTAAAGTCAAACTTACTGAATTATTATCTAAAATGCTTATCAATACATGATTTTAGATGATAAATAATATTTTTGCTATTACATGTAATGTGAATTTTAATGTTCCAAATAGTGCTGTTGGATGTCTCAAACTTTTTGTAAATAAAACCGACAGATTCTACATCGACTGTTTTTGCATTTGAATAGTCCCATTTTTTTGAAATTTTGAGCACGATATTTGTCTCAGTAAGTTTGGTGGTTGTTTGTAGGCAATTGAATTGAACTGAAACTGGTTGAATACTTGAAATAACATTTTTTATTTTTTCATTATCAGATAAACTAAGTAAAAGGTTAACTTCAGTTAAATTTGGTTGGCTGTTTCAATTGCTATAGAAAGCAGCAGGAAAGACTTAAACAACCATGAGAGTTTGTTTCTTTGTAAAATATTTTTAAATATTGTTTTTAAGGATAAACGATATGTCTAAATAACTAACTATATATATTTTTTCGCTTTCTTTGAATTTAATGCCAAAATCAATTGTAAAATTAATTGAATTATGCAATTCTGTATGAGACATTTGGAACTTGGCAATATCTAGACATTTTGACAATACGTTGAAATCATTATCAACTCCCTAAAATAAAATTGTTCAATAATTTTAACTTCTTTTAAAAAATATTTTGATAAGATTTTCAGAAAAAAGATTGTTTCTTCTACAACGCCAATTATAAGAAAAGCTTAGTATGGTGCAAAATCTGTGCTCAGGAATGTTACTTTAATTTGGCAAAACAAATGATCGCCAAAGTAGAAATTGTTGTCTTTAAGAATGAAAGATGCTGAATCTATGATAAAATTAGTGCCATCTTTTAAAAAATCATTCTTATGTTACTCGCCATTCAATAAAGTCTTATCCTTTCACTGTGACTGTTTTTAAGTGCTCCAAAAATTCTTATTTGTCTAGTTTTTTCCTCGAACATCAGTTCTTTGGAAATCACTTCTTGGAAAAATCTTCTTGTTTTTCTGATTCATAAAATTTTAAAAGCAGTTTAAATATTAGTAACTAATCGCTTTTTATTATAAATGTGATCTTTATAATAAATATGAGTTCTTTATAATAAATAGAGAGGTTAAGGCCATCGCTCTTGATATTTCTAAAGCGTTTGATAAAGTTTGGCATGCTGGTCTTCTCCATAAGCTTTCTTCTTAAGGTGTATCTGGAAACATCTTTAAGATTATTGAATCCTTCCTTTCCAATCGTAGTATAAAAGTTGTCCTTGATGGACAGCACTCTTCTTCTTATTCTGTAACCTCAGGGGTTCCTCAAGGTTCAATCCTTGGCCCTATACTCTTTTTAATTTACATTAACGATCTTACAGATATCCTCACGACTAAGGTGGCATTGTTCGCTGATGATACTACCATTTATTCTTGTCACAATAAGAAGCCAACTCCCTCTGATTGATTGCAGGGGGCATCTGAGCTTGAAAAGAATCTCACTTCTGCTACAGCATGGGGCTCACAGTGGCTGGTGAACTTTAATTCAGATAAAACTAAATTAGCATCTGCGAAAGTTGTATCTCTTTATCGAGCTTGTCACTTTCTTACTCTGGATTCTATTCTCTATCTCTATAAATCTCAAATCCGGCCTTGTATGGAATACTGTTGCCATATCTGGGGGGGGGGGGGGGATCTTCTAATGATGCCCTTTCTCTTTTAGACAAGGTGCAAAAACGCATTGTAAACATAGTTGGACCTGCTCTTGCAGCCAACCTTTAACCTCTGTCACATCGTCGTAATGTTGCTTCTCTTTCTTTTTTCTACGAATACTATAATGGGCACTGCTCTAAAGAGCTAGCGTCTCTTGTGCCATCTACTAAAATTCATTCTTGTGTTACTCGTCATTCAATTAAGTCTCATCCTTTTTCTGTTACTGTTTTTAAGTGCTCCAAAAACTCTTACTCTTCCAGTTTTTTTCCTCGAACATCAGTTCTTTGGAATTCCCTTCCTTCATCTTACTTTCCTGATTCATATAATTTGCAATCTTTTAAGTCATCTGTCAATCGTTATCATGCTTTACAATCTTCACCTTTTCTCTTCCAGTAACTGTCAACACTGATTAGTGGTTGCTTGCAGCCTTGTTGGAAGCAAAGATGTTTAAAAAATAAAATAAAAAAATAAAATAAAAAACTATAAATCAAATAATTATTTGGAGAAAAAATTGACAAAGTAATGCAATAATTTTGAAAATTTTTAGGTCAATGTTAATCTTTGCGTAAGTAAAAGTAAAGAAAATTTTAAAGACACAAATTAAATTTGTCAAAATAGTTGGTAATCCCTTCAAAAACATTTAGTCTGTAGTAAGTACTTTGTTTTGCAGATCGATTTAAAATAAAAATACAAAAAATTCATTGAAAAAATAATGAAGATTTACATATACTTAGCTGAAAAATTTAACTTATTGTAAAAATATTAAGGTAAACAAAATACCTTATAAATTTTTGCTTTAACCATATAACCCTCTATTAGCGTAGGTGTGTGATCTAATACTTTATTTATGTAAAAAAGTGCTTTCTCTGTATCTTTTATATAATCATAATGCTGTGCAAGATAGAATTCAGTCCATAGAAGAACAGTTGGATCCTGTAGTTCACCATCTAAAAACATTTTAATAACATTAAAAAAAAAAATTTATGATAATAAAAAAGTAATCAAAATAAAATAAAAACCTTTAGGATCAAATTTGTTACACTCAAGCAAATTTTTAGCAAAGTTGTTAACCATATTTTCAATAATCAAAACCTAAACAATATTTGAAAAAGTGTTTTCAATAATTAAAATGAAATAATGAAAAAATTAAAATGAAATAATGATTTTCTTCTTTCTTAAAAGCGTAAATGCTTACTTTTTCAGTATTCTGGTAAAGATTTTGCAAATTTTTAAACAATGGAGGGATGCCCTTCTTAAGTGCATTTTGAAGATAATCAGATAACAATTCTTTAAAAAGATTTCCTGCAAAGTAATTTCTTCATTTTTATTTCTTCATACAAAATGAAATATGTTAGAACATAATGCTTCAGAAAATAACAAATATAATAAATTAAAACATAAAATGTCAAAACATAATATATTAATATAATATGGTTAATTAAACATTAACAAATGTTTTGTATACATCTAATTAACAACTTCTTGTTTTTGAATATTTAAAAATAATAACTCTTTATACAATTACCTGATGTAAAATTTAATGGCAATCTTCTAGGTGTTTCACACCAAGGATAGCGCTTTTTATAATACAAATAAATGGCTAAGCGATCAGATTCTTCTACTATCAAAATACAAATATAACATGTATATATGAGTATAAAATGTGTGAACAACTTTAAATTTCTCACTAAATACAAACACACACATCTATACAAAAAAAAAAAAAAAAAAAAAAAAAAAAAAAAAAAAAAAAAAACTTCAATGCCAACTTTAATTTAGACTTCTTTAGACATAAGAAAAAGTGGAAATGAAAAAAAGAAGTGTTGTCAAAAAATAATAAAAGTAAAAACAAAATAATATTGAATAAATGCTCTTTATACATAGATAGTGCTGCAACCTTATTCAATGTACTAAAACACAATTAGTTTGGCGTTATCAGTCATGTTTTTAGCATAGCACATGCCTGTATATGTGTGTGTGTGTATATATATATATATATAATATATATATATATATATATATATATATATATATATATATATATATAAATGTGTAGCAAAAAAAATTTTTTTAACAAATATAAGTAAAAAGTTCCAGGTAACAAAAGAAAAACTATTCAAACTAAGATGAGTAAAATATATTTCTTAGTTAACTTTTAACGAATATTTTAAATTTTTTCTCTAACACAGAAGGCCTTTCATATAAAATCTTCAGCTGTGTATGAGATTTACAAAACAATCAAAATTATTTATATTGAACTTTCCATAAAAAGTTAAAAAAGGAAGTAATTAAGGTTTATATAAAAAAACTATAATTAACCACAACATAGTATCACTTGATTTTTGTTGGAAAGAAAATCTTTCCAACAAAAATCAAGTGATACTATGTTGGCCGACCTCAATCTTTTAGAGATTGGCAGTAGGTCAGTAAAAGAAAAAATTGATACAAAGGTCTTACCATAATAAATAGAAACAAGATTGGCAATTTTTTGCCGACCTCAAACACTTTTAGGTTGGCAGTTAGGTCGGCATTGCGGAATGCCTACCATAATTCCGATGGTTGTATATATAAATCTAATTAACTTTAATACATATTAAGAAAGTAAACTTAATTAATTAGAAAAGTCGTTAGAAAATGTTGTAAATATGTATTCTTCATTTTTTCCCTTGCTTATATTCTTATATTCAACTAAAGATTAAGATTAATTTAAAAATTTTAAAGTACCTGCTAGAACAAAATAAATATATTTATAGGATTGTGTGGCCAATACAAAAACAATTTATTCAACTTTTGTCCCATCAAAGCTGGTTAAGATTAGTACATCTCACACAAACAAAACATTTTAAGATACAAAACAAAACTATGCATAGTTTTGTTTTGTATTTTGTAAAAAAATGTTTAAAAAAAAAAAAAATGCATTAAAATGAAGAATGCTATTAATGAAGAACATGAAATGAAGAACACTAATTTTGATTTCATAAGTAAAGAAACTAATTATTATTCTTTATTTAATCATCGGAAAGTTTATCATATTATGATTCAAACTGTCATAAAATTCAAGTGCTGAAGTAAAGTTTCTTGAAAGCCTGGAGATTCTTCTTATTATTTTTTCTTGTATAGGATTAACTAAACTAACAACATTATTTCGAACAATATGTTCCAACAATATTTTTTTTTTTTTTTTTTTTTTTTTTTTTTAACATCTTCACTTCCAACAAGGCTGCAAGCAACCACTATAAGAGTTGGAAGTTACTGGAAGAGAAAAGACTAAATCTGTAGAGCAAGATAACGATTGACTGATGACTTAAAAGATTGCAAATTATATGAATCAGGAAAGCAAGATGAAGGAAGCGAATTCCAAAGAACTGATGTTCGAGGAAAAAAACTAGAAGAATAAGAGTTTTTGAAGCACTTAAGAACAGTCACAGAAAAAGGATGAGACTTAATTGAATGGCGAGTAACACGAGAATGAATTTTAGTAGATGGCACAAGGGACGCTAGCTCTTTAGAGCAGTGCCCATTATAGTATTTGTAGAAAAGAGAAAGAGAAGCAACATTACGACGATGTGACAAAGGTTGGAGATTGGCTGCCAGAGCAGGTCCAACTATGTTTACAATTCGTTTTTGCACCTTGTCTAAAAGAGAAAGAGCATCACTAGAAGATCCGCCCCAGATGTGGCAACAGTATTCCATACAGGGACGGATTTGAGATTTATAGAGATAGAGAATAGAATCTGGAGTAAGAAAGTGTCGAGCTCGATAAAGAGATGCAACCTTAGCAGATGCTAATTTTGCAATGGATTTGATATACGGTTTAAAAGAAAGATCAGAAGTAAGAGTTAATCCTAGAAGATGAATGGTAGATGACTCATCTAGTACATTACCATTCATAAATATAGGAAGATTCATAAATATAGAACATTCATAAATATAAGAAGAAAAAAATTATTACGATAACGATTGGCCGAATAAAATTGAGTTTTATCTGAATTAAAGTTCACCAGCCACTGTGAGCCCCATGCTGTAGCAGAAGTGAGATCCTTTTCAAGCTCAGATACCCCCTCCAAGCAATCAGAGAGTGTAGGTTTCTTATCACGACAAGAGTAAATGGTAGTGTCGTCAGCGAATAATGCCACCTTAGATGTGAGAATGTCTGGAAGATCGTTAATGTAAATTAAAAAGAGTATAGGGCCAAGGATTGAACCTTGAGGAACCCCTGAAGTTACAGGATGTGAAGAAGAGTGTTGTCCATCGAGGACAACTTTTATACTACGATTGGAAAGAAAGGACTCAATAATCTTAAAGACATTACCAGCTACACCATAAGAAGAAAGCTTATGGAGAAGACCAGCATGCCAAACTTTATCAAAAGCTTTAGAAATGTCAAGTGCGATAGCCTTAACCTCTCCACCTCTATCTAATGCACGGTAAAACCTATCGGTTATTACTGTTAGCACATCAGCTGTAGAACGAGAAGACCGAAATCCATATTGATGATCAGAAAGTAAGTTATTTGATTCAAGATGAGAGATTAAGTGTTTGTTGATTAAAGATTCAAAAACCTTGCTTATGACAGGAAGAAGACTAATGGGACGGTAGTTAGATGAATCAGATCGCTCTCCGGAATTTTTGAAAATAGGGATAACAGATGCTGCTTTCCAGCATGATGGAAAACAAGACTCTGATAAGCACTTGTTAAATAGTTTAGAAAGTATGGATGAAAGCTCCGGAGAACACCTCTGCAAAACTACAACAGGAATGTTGTCAGGACCACAAGCTGTTGAAGAGTCTAAGCAGGAAATTACTTTAGATACAGAAGCTGAAGTGATGCGAATGTCAAGCAAGGGATCAACCTGTTTGACGGCTATGTCAGGTAAAACGCAACTAGTGGAATCAAGAGATGATATTGATGAAAAGTTCTTAGCAAACAATTCAGCTTTGTCTTTAGGTGAGGTGACAAAGTCTGAACCATACAAGAGAGAAGGAATAACAGATTTGCCCTTATTATTGATACTGTTAAAGATTTTCCAGAAGTCTCGAGAGCCTAATTTTTGTGATGAGATACGAGATTTAATGACCTGGGAATACCGAGCTTTGGCGTCAGACAAAACCTTTTTACAATGGTTTCTGGCGATAGTGAACAGATGTCTGTTTTCTGGAGAATTGTTTTGCTGATAGATATGGAAGTAACGGTTTCGATTAGAAATTGCTGCAGCGCAATGTGAGGAAAACCAAGGAGAAGAGTGAGGCTTGACCTGGAATCGTCGAGAGGGAATAAAAGATTCCATGCCAGCCTGAATCCACGAAGTTATGTAAGAAGCACATTTGTCAGCAGGAAGACGAAAGATTTCTACCCAAGGGCCATCACGAAGAAAATCATGGAAAGAGTCCCAGTCAGCTTTAAGGTAGTTGTATGTGGTACGATGATAGGGGGATTCTGATGAAGTAGAAGAATTTGATAATAGTTTTAGAGAGATCAAACCGTGATCAGAAGTACCTAAGGGTGAATGTGGAGAAATTGAGCACTGACTAGGATCCAAAACAAGACATAAGTCGAGTAGAGAAGGTAAATGATTAGGGTTGTCTGAAAAACGAGTTGGAAAGTTGACTATTTGAGTTAGAGATTGAGAAAGGCAAAAGTTGAGGGCCTTAACGCCAGCAGAGTCACTGACACTAGAGCCAAGCCAATCGGTGTGATGGGCATTAAAGTCACCAACAACGACGATATTGGCCGATGGATAAAGAGAAAGGGCTTGGTCAATTTGATCAGAAATAACATCAAGAATAGTGCAATCTAGGGATGAAGGAGAGCGATATAGAACAAAGAGAAAGGCAATAGAGTGAAGTTGTGCTAAACGAAAGCACATAAATGAATAGTCTGTAGATTCAAACCTAGTTTCACGACAAATGGGTGAGTTCTTACGAATGTAAATGCCCAGGCCAAGCATGTGATTATTGGAGTCTTTACGAATTAAAGGAAGATAACCATCAACACTAAGATCACAAGATGGGACAGCCGAACTCAAATTAGTCTCACAAAGAGCAAGCAGGTCTGGTGAACTTTGCAAGAGATAAGACTCAACAGAAGAAAAGTTACTTCGAAGACCACGAATATTAGTAAATGATAGGTTTAGAGAACTTGGTGATGAAGATGGTTTTTTGTGTTTTTTAGTTTTAGGTACTTTAGTCATTTTAAATTTATAAAGAACTTGACTCAAGTGTAGATAGTACTCAGTACACTATTTAACAACTAAGCAATAGCCTCATTACTATTAATAAACCCTAAGCCGTAACAAAGGGCTCCAAATGTGGCCTCTGCAATGCACACCAAAAGTACAAACAGGGACACCATCCATGCGCAACATGGCACTGTTAGTACTCTGATATTTTTCGGCTGTTGATGGAATCAGCCTCTCTGAGAGCTACCACAGAGTTCGGGAAACCTGACTACCAGCCGGCCTCAGAACCATAAAACTGAGTTTTAGAGCTGTACCCTCATTAGGAGATAATAGAATGAGTTGCCCAGTCATAAAAATAGAGACACAAGCAATACCCACGCATTGAGTCAAGAAGATCCAGCGTTCAACATCCTAAACTGGAAACAATGTATTAAAAATACATCTGCGCCAGCCTAATAGATGAGGAAGGGGTGCGAGGCTGGTCAACAGATAGAATCTGTTTACCCCTTAAGTCTTTGCCTAGGAGGCCTTCTACAAGACAGCAGCTGGATGCATGTAACATCTGCCCAAGATGAGTATTTTTATCGAGACACCATCTCTAGCCTTTACTCAACTAAGAGCCTCAAGGCAGGGGGTGTTTTAATTCGGAGTTAACTTCTCCTAGCCTTTGCCTAAAAAAGCGTATCCTACAAGGCAGCAGGACATGGAGCAGGTTGTACTGGGTTACATGTTACCAGTAGCAGGAAAACCTGACCTGACATAAAATTTTACAGTAATATATTACAGTAATTTATTCCAGTATTGCCCCAACAGTTTGTTCTAGTAATTTGTTCAGGTCCATACACTTAAATTTCAGTATTTTAATTTTATTCTAGTTGTTCTATTTTGTTCTAGTAATATCTCAGTAATCATCAGGTCAATTTAGAATTGAGATCATCGTAATCACCCTGCTAATCGTACCACAGGGGGTACTGCTGCCCAAATTATTTTCCTAGAATAGCCCCGGACTCGTAACATGTAATTCAGACTTTTGGGAAATCTTTAACAGTGTCATTAACAAAGACATGTAACATTCTGTCTCTCATATGTTTAATTGTACAAGTTCTCCAAAGAATAAGGCAGAGCTATTTGCAAAGAACTCTTATTAATCACATAAGTCTGATTATCACATGCTCTTCTTCACGCTCTTAAAGAAATAAATTGAGCCACTCTTAGAAAAATCATTCCTGCTATTAACTCTTCAACAGTTTGAGACCCATGTAACATCCCTGTCGCAGTATTAAAAAAGCGATTTCCTGAACTCTCATTATTAATCTCGCAACTGCTTAACAAGTGCTTAAATGAATCTTGTTTTCCTTCCTGTTGAAAAAAAAAGTGGTATTAATATTGAAAAACTCTGGAGATAGTTCTAACCCCTCTAACAATTTACCAGTTTTCTTACTACTATTAGTCTTTAATAAATAAATTTCTTATATCTCATTTAGAACCTAATAATTTCAATACAGATTCTACTGCTAGCTTGTTAATATATTAAGAGCTGTTATCTTTGATATATCAAATAATTTTGATAAAATCTGATATGCTGGTTAACATCATAATTTCTCTTCATATGCTAAATCTGCAACAGTTTAATGAACCATACTTTCTTAACCCCAGAATTAAAGTTGTTCTTCATGGATAACATTCTCCTTCATTTCCATAAATTTCTGAGGTACTGTATTGGTCCTGTGTTGTTCTTCATCTCTTTACATAAATAGTACAACTTAATGCTCTTAGTTACTGTTTAATACGCTTAGTTACTGTTTAATAGGTGGCAACTTTTTACAAGGTCAAGCTCAAAATTCTTTTTTGCCATTTCGTTTTGCCATTTTTTAAAATTAAATTATGTATAGCTATCTTTATAACCATTTTTTATTTGTTTATAGCTGAACCTATTTTATTTACTTTTGTTTATTTAAAAAGTTTACAAATATTTGGTATTGCCTAATTCAATAAACTCCATTTGGTATTGCCTAATTTTGCTTTTTTTTTTTTTTAACTGTTGTTCTTTATTATTTTTATACACTAACAAAATTTGAGCGAATTGAACGATTAAACTAGAAAGTAAAATTGAAAATAGCTTTAATACACTTTCATCTTAAAAATGAAATAAAATATAGTGTTTCAACAAAATGATGTCAAAAAACAACATTTGTCTTTCCATCAAGAAAGTCTTATAGTTGATTTAAAAAATCAAGGCAAACCTTACAATATCCAATATCATCATTAATACGAAGAAAAATAGATTTGATTTTGCAGCTGAAATAGCTTTAAAAGTTCAAGATCACAACATCACAGTGATTCCTGTAGAGGAAATGAAAAGAAAGCTGTAGAAGTAGCTCAAAAAAAACCCATTTTTAACTGCAAAACTAATGAAACCTTGATAAGAGCTTGCAAAAAGTAAGAAAAAATGCTGATATCATATTAGAAAAAAATGTTGTGGTCAGATGAGTCAAAATACAACCTTGTCTCATTGGATAAAGTCCAGAAATTGTTACAAAAAAAGGAGAAACTTTTAAATTGAGTTGTTTGCAAGCTAGTGCAAAGCATGGAGGAGTAAATGTGATGGTTTGGGGCAGTATGAGTTGCAAAGGAGAAGGGAAACCCACATTTATTGATGACGAAATGGATGTTTCAATGTAATGTGAAATTCACAAAACCAATTTGCAACCATCTACTAAAAAATTGAGAATAGAAAACGATTTCCAAATTTAGCAGGATAATGATTTAAACAAAACAAAGTTATGTTTTGATAAAAATAACTTCTATGTTTTGGAATACCTTAAAGTCTCAAAGTCCAGATTTGAATCCTATTGAAAATTTGTGGCATATTTTGGACAGAAAAATTTGTGATAGAGCATTTAGGCGCAAGGAACCCCAAAATTTGGTCAACTCAATGCCAAATTGTCTAGCTGAGGCCATCAAAGCCAAATGAGGCCCCACTTAAAACTAATTTTCACGAAATTTGACATTATTTTTGAAACATTATTTTGAAGATCACTTTTTCTTGCCGTACCCTTATAACTAAATTTCTAAATTTTCATCACCAGTGACATATCCATAAATTTTTGGGGCATACTGGTCTAAAAATCCTGTCTAAATGTAGAGGACCTTTTTTTTTTTTTTGTAAACAAATTTAAAAGATTTATATATAATATACCTGAATCTAGTATTTTACATTTTACAACATGACATCTTTAACGACAACATTGATTCGCGGCTAGTTTTCATTTACATCATTTCATTTACTTTATTTGCATGAGAAGTCAAAATTTTAATTAACTCTTTCATAAGTTAATAATTTTTTTTTTTGTGTTATTCTCTTACTTTTCAAATCAAGTTTTTTGGCGCGATTATTGATACGTTATTTTGATTTTAATCCAATTAAAATGTGCATTTTACATTTTAATTTTAAAATGTTTAAAAATATCCGGGCATACGTAATTTTGTTAATTTTGTAACATATTCCCTCCAGATGAATTCAAATTAAGCATTCTGATTGCCCTAAAATACATTAATATTCTGTTTAAAAAGTTGTTTTTCAAATGTTTCTTTTTCTAAAGACATTAGTAACAATTTTGTAATTGTCATAATAAATTTTAGCATTATAATTATCATAACAAATTTTATCACAAAACAGCAAGACAATAAGTAATAAAGAATTGTTTTATTTTAATTTTCTTATGACAAAATTGGAACTAATATAAAATTATTTTAAATTGAGTTTGGACAGAAACTTGGGGGCCCATACTTTTTATACCGGTATAAAAATCGGCCTGGATACGTCACTGATCGTACATAAGAAAATTTTGATTTTTTTCCAAAATCTTGTTGATATTTTGTTATTGATATTCTAATGTATATTTTAGATTTTTGTTAAAACTTTAACTGTTTAGTACAAAATTTTTGGTCACAAACATATAAGATGTGATTTTTTTTAAATGTACGATTATTTTTTTTTGCATACTGTATGTATACATTCACACCAACAAACATCTTGAGAACTCAAAATGTTTGTTTGTGTGATATTAGTTGTATTATATTAGCAAAATATCAATGATATTTCGAAGCTTTGCACGAAATATCATTGATATTTTACTAATATAATATTTTATACTATGCTGGGGCAGTACATACATCCACTGAGCAGGTACAATCTAGATAAAAACATTTTTTTATGGAAATTTTTAATTTTTTTATGATTCATTGCTTTTTTTCATTGTTTTTAAAACTGGCTGGATTAAAAACCAATAATACACTTTTTTTCTTTTAGCAACACATTTTATTATTAAACAAGAGTGGCATTTTTAAGTATGAGAATTATAAAAAATACAAACTAGCTTATACAACTTTGATTTAAAATATGCTTATTCAAACAATTTTAATTTTTAAAAAAGATTTTTTTTTTAAACCAATAAAAAAACTTACAACTTTTCTGTTTAAGTGCAGAAGTACACTTTTCAATTGCTTCATAATACATATGATTTTCTGGATTGCGCTTTAAAAGATTTCGATATATCTTTTCTGCTACACTAAAATTTCCTAATTGCATGTGCTGAGACGCTAAAAGTATGAAAAATAAAATTTTAAACAATCAAATTCTTTTCATTCAGAACATAAAGGTTTGAAGTTGGACAGTTATATTGAAAACAGGTATGTATTAGTATACTAACAGGTATGCTAAAATTAAAATGTGGACAAGCAAGATCCTAAAGCTATGGTAAACACAGCTAAAAAAGAAACAACTATTCAACGTCAAAATAAAATCTAAAGGAAAAAAACGGAAAAAATTGTAAAACTTCTAACTTTAGTCAAGTCAAATAGAAGAAAAAACTTTTAAACCATGACTGAAATAATTATTTTTAAAAATCTTTTTAAAAAACAATATTTTCAAAAAACATTTCCGAAAATTTCCAAAGAAAATGTTTAAGCAATATTAGAAAAAATAAGTTTACCTTTGATTTCAGAAACTTTCAATTTATCAGTAATAAGATTTTCATATTTTTCTAAATGTTGCAAACTTTCTTTAATCTTGCCTTGTTCAGAAAGAACCATATTTTGATAAAGTAGCATCTCACTGTGTTCAAAATCAACCTTATTCTAAAATAATAAAACAAAAAAGGGTTTTTAATGCTTATATAGATTTTTTATATTAGAAAAACTAATTTCTAACAAAACAAACAAAAAGATCAAGCACGGCTGTTTCACTCAATATAAAAGCGAGCTTGATGTCACAAGAATTTTTGTGTTTAAAAAAAAAAAAAGAATTTCCGCATAAAAAGTATAAAAATTCACTAACTTTAAATTAATAGTATTTTTTTTCTATAAACGCTTTAATCTTGGAATTAAAAAAATATAAAAGAACTATCTTTCTTCGTTAAATAAATATTTACATGAAGCGAAATAAAAATAAACATTGTTAAAATATTTTGAATGATTTTGGATCACTTTTCTACTTTTTGCGTATTTTACAGAAAACCTGTCTTGGGCCAATCAAGATTTGATATTTTAAGCTACATGCTTGATGATTGAAATTTTACATACTTATAAACGAATGTCTATTTAATCAGATTTTTGGAAGGGCATAGATAAAAAAAATAGTTTAAGTTTTTTTTAGCATTATTATTTTTGTTTTTGTTTTATATGAAAATTGTTCAATTTTTGTTATGCCCTTCAAATTATTGAAATTTCAACCCTCTATGCACATGAAAATCAAAAAAATTACTTTCTGTACTTCTAACTAAAACGTCTTCAACCTTGGCAAATTTTGTTGCTTTTAGCAAAAATTTGTAGTTACATGCGTAAAATTTTTGTTTATGTTTTAAAACAATGACGTAACTTTAAATGCGTTACTTCCCAATTCACTATGTAATTAAATTTATTAAAACAGCTTTTTTAGCGAGACAAATTTTAGTGTATAAATAAAAAAAACTTTGGCAAAATTATCTTTAATGTTTCAAAAGTTATAAAAGTTTTAATAACACCCCTTACGTAAACATTTTCAAAAAGTTTAAATAGTAAATAAACAGTAAAAAAAATGAATATATATATATATATATATATATATATATATATATATATATATATATATATATATATATATATATATATATATATATATATATATATATATATATATATATATATATATATATACTTTAATATGAGTTTTAATAAGGAAATTTTTGTAATTTTTATAAGATTAAGATTTTTAGCACTTTGTTAAACAACATATTATATGTTTAACACCATATTATATGTTTAACACCATATTATATGTTTAACACCATATTATATGCACACATATCATATACATACATATTATATACACACATATTATAAACACATTCATATAATAAATACATTCATATAATAAACATTCATATCATAAAAACACATACTGAATTTTCTGGAATTATAGTTTTACGGAAATCTTCCATTACAGAAAAAGCCATATCATAGTCGCCAAGTAAATAATATGAGATTGAATAACCTATCCAAGATTGACGTTGTGCTGGACGAATCTTTAAAAGTTGGTATCGTGTATCCTAAAAATAAAAATAATATTTTTTGATTATATATTAATATATTGAAATATTTAGAACTCTTTATAGCATTTTAGCAACTTTTTATAAACTTATTTTTTATATAAATTCCATGCCTCTCTTTGCAATTATGAATAATTCTTTTTAAAATTAATTTTTGCCTGACGTCTTCAGAGTTGCCAAAGTTATTCTACTCCATTAAAAGTGTTTTTTTATCTAATTAAAAATCTAATTAAAAAAATTATTATTTAATTTCTCTTTTTTCCAATATAAGCAAAACTTTTGGAAAAGCTATTCACAATAGACTTTATAAGTTAGAAACTTCAATTTCTATGCAAACACCAGTATAAGTTTTGTAAAAATTATTCTACAAAACATAAACTTATTGAAATTATAGATAATTGAATATTATTATGAAGATAAAAATTTGGCTACAGCATAGAAAATCTCAAAAATAAATTCTAACATAAATCTCATCTTAAGATTCTTGGTGTTGAAATTTAAATTATTAGCTTGCTCATTTTTTATTTGCCTCATCTACACAAACATTTTAAAGGAGCTAGCATCAGATATAAGGAATACTTCAGAACTAACTATATTTATAGACAAGGAATAGTATTTATCTTATATAATCAATTAATGTTACTGCTTTCAAACTTATTTTTATAATTTTTAAATTTTTTGAGATTTTTTTATAAATTACATTTAATCTTTTCAATAGTATTTTAAACAAAGTTTAAATAATGCTAAAAAGTATCAAATAAATTTCTAATTTTTTTAATAAACTTTAAAATCTACTTTTTTTTCTCAAAAAATAAAAAATAAATGCATGTATGCATAGGGTTTTTCAGGTCTGAGTACCAGGACTCAGCGAGTCCACGGGTAAATACCTGGAACAATACTCGATCTATCCCTCGCAAGTCTCATTATGGCCCATATAGAGTTTATACTAGTTTTAACTATATGATATTAATTATATAAGCCCAGTTCAAAGTTTTTCTGCAGTAATATCTAGAATAGTTGTCTCAGAAAGATTGTTTTGCGTTTTTTGTACTTCAGACAATTTAAGAAAATGTTTAAGTATGCAAGAAGTTGATGTTCCTAAATTACCTACCAATATACAGAAGGTTGTAATGAACTTCAGCAAAAAAAACTTGCCAGTCAATAACTGCCAAAATAATTTCCCAAAAAAAGAAGAAGGTATTTTTCAGTCTCACACTTGACAAATTTTTTTTGGAACCAACATTTTATGAATATTAACGTAAATGGATAAGGAGGTGATGCTTTAGAATTTGGGACTGTCTTGTATTAATGGCTGATTGTGTCTGAAGGCTGTGTAAAGTTGTTGAAAAAGAAGCTCTTTTTTATTTATTTTTTATTATTCTGAATCACACCCAACAAGGCTGCAAGCAACCAGTATTAAGTTGGGAGTTAAAATAAAAAAAAGTTATAGAGCAAGAAAACAGTTGACAGAAGACTTGAAAAGTTGTAGGTTGTATAAGTTAGGAAAACATGAAGATGGGAGAGAGTTCCAAAGAGTTAAAGAGTTTTATAGAAAAGAGAAAGAGATGCAACTTTAGGACAATGGGAGAGAGACTCAAGCTTAGCAGATAGTGGGTCCAATTATGTTACTTATGCATTTTTGGACCTTGTCTAGAAGAGAAAGAGCATCATTAGAAGAACCAGCCCAAATATGACAACACTATTTCATATAGGGACAAATAAGTGGTTCGTAGAAGTAGTGAATGGAATCAGGAGAGAGAAAATAGCGAGCATGGTAAAGAGAAGCAACCTTAGCAGATGCTAATTTAGCAATCGATTGTATATATGGTTTCCATGAAAGGTCAGTAATAATAAAATAGTAAAAATAAAGTAGTAAATAATAATCTAAGACGTAAAAAAGAGGACGCAGTGAGAGGGTTGCCATTGATTAATATAGGAATCTCAACAGTATTGCAATAGTTGTTTGCAGTAAATAACTGAGTTTTGTTGGAGTTAAAATTTACAAGCCACTATGAGGCCAAATCTGTTGTTAGATCAGATTCAAGATCAGCTGCCTGTTCTGAGTGATCGAAAAGAGAAGACTTTTTTCAAGACAGGAGTATAAAATTGAGTCATCAACAAAAAGAGCTACTTTGGATGGTAGGTTGTTTAGAAGATCATTAATGTAGATAAGAAAGAAAACAGGAAAGAACCTTGAGGTACCCCAGAAGTTACTGGAAATAAAGAGTATTGCCTTTAAGGATGACTTTATGAAAGAAATGATTTGATCATTTCAAAAACTTTCCTAGATAACCATATGAAACAAGCTTATGAAGAAGATTAACATGCCAAACTTTGTTGAAAGCAAAGGTGTGAGAGGATCGAAAACTGTATTGATTGTCTGACAGTAAGTTATTTGATTCAAGATGGGATATGAGAAAATTAAAAGACTCAAAGACTTAGCTAATAACAGAAAGAAGACTAATTGGACGATAATATGAGGGGTCAGAATATTCATCTGAGTTTTTGAAAATTTGAACAGATGCCATTTAAGACCATATGATCTTTCATATGGTCAATTTTAATTTTGACAATAAGATTTCATTTCCAAGATAATTTTGAAAGACCACATCAACATATAAGGGCTCAAACTAAACATATCACATCGAGAATTACTATTGCTTTTCACACTTTTGCAATTAGTTTTTTCTTTAAAAAAATAATTTTGCAATTGGGTTTTTTTTTTCGTTGTTTATTATTATTTATTTTTTTAAACATTTTTTTTTGAAAAGTTTTTTTATTATGGTTCATAAAGTACATTTAATGTATCACTTTGCTATTTTACGCATAATCATTTATCACGCAGCTCTATCACGCAGAAGTTTACATTCAACGCAAAGCACTTTTGAATTTAAATTACATTAAATCTCTGCGTGGAAGCCAATAATATTTTAAAAGGTCCTTTAAACGAAAAGTTTAAAATGGAAAAGACGTTAAAGCGAATTTTTTCTTTCATTCTTTTTTTAACAAAACAGCCTAGTTTTTATTTTTGTTTTTAAAACGTTGCACCAAATTAATTTATTAATATTAATTTATTAATAATAATTTAAATTATTATTATATCAACAATTTAATATTATTAATTTTACTACTTTAAGTATATTAATATATAATATTAAATTTGTTTCTTTAACTTTTTTTTATAATAGTTGAGCTATACTAATAGAAACCAGAAACTTTTTTGCTTTAAAGTTTTTTGCTTTAACAACCCTGAACCTTTTAAAAGTTATATTTACTTTGATTTACTGAATGGATTAAGTATCTCACAGTATGTCACAGTAAATTTATATATAAACTAAATCAAAACAACCAGTAACATACAATTACTCAAATATCAAATTATCAACTATATTAATTTACTTAATATACTTAAAGACTCACAAAAGTTAGCCATACAAATGTTTCTATTTATATCTTATATGTTAACAAATAATATAAGCTTCTTACTAAAAATAAATTTAACAAGAAATGTTGAATAGAATATGAAAAACACGATACCATTTTTTTATATTTAAATTTTATGTGAAGTGATATCAAGATTAAACATTTTCTATAAATACAAAAGTTGTTTTAATGAATATTTTTAAAAAGAAATCTATTTAAACAAAAAAAGTCTTCTAAAATTCTCATTCAAATATTTTTGCAATTAAAATTTGAAATGAAAAAAAAAAATTAAAATAGGAAAAATTAAAAAAAATTTATAAATATATTAATAAAATTTTTTTATTTATAAATATAAATTAAAAAATCAATAATTAGAAATTTAATAACATCGGTGTCCGTAATACCTAGTGGCATAGTGAAGGTCATTCCTGAATGTTAAACATATATCTAGCTACAGTACAATACCAGACTTAAAACATAATGAATAGCAATTTTTTTTTGTTTCTTGAAAATAGTTCACGGTTTGTAAATTTGGGACCCTAATATCAATGAAACCCCCTATGAAAACCCTTTTAAGGGGGGATAGTACATAACAATGGATGGCCATACAGAGTGATTTTGAAATCCTGCATTAACATCCAATGGAGATTTTTTACCTTGAAGTTTTGAAGAAAATAAGAATTTTAAGCAACATTTGGCAGCCTATTTGTAGTACAAAAATACATTTCTGATTTTTTATCATAAAACAAAAAATGTTAAAAACATAAATTGGGAGCTTTTTTATTTTATTCATTTATTTTCTTAATGATCGCATTTAGAAGATAAACAACAATTTCTATAATTCCATTCCATAATGCTCTCCAGAGACGAATTATCTGGAACAAAATAAAGGCACTAAAATATCACAAATCTGTTAAGAGTATTCTTAGGATTTTTTTAACACTGTTCTTTAGATCTAGATTTTCTTGCTGTTGTATTTGATCACACACTTCAGGAGTTGGCTGGCATTGTCTGGATGTGAGGAATCTCGTTTGTATCTCTCCCAATGAACTTTGAAATTGGAGTGCAGAGCTTCTGTTGCCTGCTCACTGAAGAGACCCAATCCTGTTTTCTTGATTTTGATGAACTGAGGTACATGGTAAAACACTGCATGTACTTTTGGAGTAACTGAAATGGGTAGGCGGATGTAGCTTTGTTTGAACTTGGAGATCTTCGATTCATAATCAGGTTCCAAATTATTGACAAAGCAAGAAATGACCACATCCTTAAATAGTGCAAGTGTTTGCATGAAGTCATGAGCTTGACTAAAATTGTTGTATCCTGTGACCAATTGCAACTTGTCTAAACCTCTCAAGAGCTTCATGCAGCCATTCCCATTGAAATGTCCACCATGGTAGGGCTGAATAGGAATATGAAGTGAAGCTGGCCATTTCTCGGCCCCTGGCCAAATTTTGCAAAGATTTTTATACAAATGGTTTACTACTCCAAGTAACAAATGGAGCTCCATTGGAGGGATAGCTTCAAGCATAAGCTTGTGATCAGGAAAATCAACCAATGGTACGTGAATGACATTTTTGAACTCCTTTGATTTTCTTGTATCTCCTCCTGCGTTGATGAATTCAAAATGTTGTCTCCTAATCTTGCCAAAAGTTCAAGGACTTCCACAGTTTTGGAGGTTTAAAGACGAAACATCACACCAACAACATGGGTGTTTTTGTTGCTATGGGATTGAATGCCACACAGAATATTTGCCAACTTTAGGTCACATGATATGACCAGAGAATCCATCTGACATTTCTCTTGTACTTGGATGAGGTCAAAAATTGCCTTCACATTATGGTAGTTCTCTGGAGTGTTTTGTGCAATTGCTACCAGTAGTTGCTGCTTGACACTTGTTGATTTAGTTGTTTGTGGAGACATCAATTTGATTGTTTTCTGCAGTGGGCTATGTGGCGGTGTCTCACCTTCATCCACAATGATGTGTGTGAAACTGACTTTCAAAAAAGATCCTCCACCATCAATCCCTAGTTTCAAAATTGCAGAATCTGTCATCTTTCTTGATGCTAAGAAGACATCACTAAGACTACTGAGGTTTTGACTATGCACAACTTGGGACATTTGATTGTTTTCAGCAAGAGTGATGCTGCTCACAGTGAAGTGATCACAAAGTTTTTGGCCTGCTTGAGCGAATTTTTGCTGAAAACTTGGCTCCACCAATCTGATAGGACTGATTTGATTTAGTGCCGATCCAAGTTTTCTCATCCCATTGTTTGAAAGTCCTATATTCTGCTGAATTTGAACCATATTCTCGTTGTGAGAGGCCTTTTGAAAAGTTGCAGTGCTGATGAAGGTCCTAATTATAAAAATTGCATTTAAAAAATAGTTCATGACCTTCAAAAAATATTAATATTTTTCAAAAACTTACTTAATTTAAAAATAAAATTTTCTCTGCAAATATATTTGCAGAGAAAATTTTATTTTTAAATTAAGTAAGTTTTTGAAAAATAAATAGATAATATTTATATTTTAATTTAATCATTTAAAGTTCAAAAGCACTATTACCTTTTCTCAATGGCAATAACTTTCCACAAGGTTGACTGAGTCTGATGGTACCATGAGGAGATGCACTTTTTGATGCCAAAACTGTTGCTGCAACTTGCTCTGCACAAATGGGATCAGAGGCAGCCATTCTTCTCAAATTTTCATGGCATGTTCCAGGAGTGCAGTAGTGAGGAAGCCCACGACCAATAACTGACAAGCACTTAGTACAATGCTTTTCTGCATTTTGCGAAGATTGTTGGGGAACTTTTGGTGCTGAATCTTGAACCTTGCTTAATGGATGCCTTTCTTTTCCCTTGAGTTTGGCAATCTTACAAATGGAGCACTCACAGACTGTAGAAAAACAAGTAAGAGGCTTGATCGAAATTGATTCAAAGTCATAAATCTGAGGCACAACATTTGTTTTACCATCACACAGCTTTCCAATGTGAGATCTACAGGAGATGCAGGTCGCCAATGGTACTCTGTCATCATTGAAGTTGATTTCTTTCTGAATTTTTTGAAGAATTTTAGCTTTGAAGTTTTCAGTCAATTCTTGATCACCTTTCTTCATACAGATAACACAAACAGATTTTCTACATTCTTCATGGTTTTTGGCAAATGTAGGCATCTTTATATTCTTAAATATTTGTTCACAAAAAAATATGTTTTCCTTCAAAAATCTTAAAGTGTACTGCCTTTTCCCAGAATATATTTGTTTACTCTTTTCGTTAGTTTCGAAAGTTCGATTTTACGCTTGCACTGATCAAAACGCTCAATAAAGAATTATTTCAAAAAAAATTGAATAAAATAATAAACATTTTACGTTTCATGGGCTACAATCTTTATTTTATAAAAAAAATTAAGGGAGCAAGTTTAGTACCATTAATAGGCAGCTTAATTTGGCTCATAAATCAACCCTTTTAAAAAACCTTCATGATCAAATAATTCTTTTTGATGTTAATCCCCGATTTCAAAACAACTCAATATAGACTCCCATTGGCATGTACTATCCCCCCTTAAAAGGGTTTTCATAGGATATTTCATTGATATTAGGGTCCTAAATTTACAAACCGTGAGTTTTTCAAGTAGAAACATTCTATTGCAAAAACTAAACCAATGGTTATTGCAAACGTTAGACCAAAAATAAAATTATAAAAAATTTAAATAAAAAAAAAATTAAATCATTTTACTTGTGTTCAAGGAATTTTTATTTTTCAAAAAAATAATTTAAGCATGTACTTAAACTTAACGAAATATAAATTGATTTATTTAACCAAATTTTTTCTCACTTTTTGTTACAAAACAATTTAAACAAAAAAATTAAACAAAAAAATATAATAATATTATCAACTTAAAAACCATTTGAATGAAAAAACTATTTATACTTATATTTTTATTAGTACGTTTATTATACTAAGATTTTTAATAGTAATAGCAATAAATTATAAAAAATGTGGTATCTAATGGGGCCATAAATTACGTCACGCTTAGGAATGGGGGGCAAGGGTTGTTGATTTTGTGATGATTTGTTACGAGGGGGAGGGGGTCTCCATTTTGTGATGCAACATTTTTTTTTTTTAGAAAAGACGTTTTTTTTTAAATTAATCTGACCAAACCAAAACCCTCAGTTGATGTATCTACATGTTAATTGTAAAATCTACAACGTTTAAATCTTACTTAGTCGATGTGTACACTCCGTTACAGCCTGTTAACAGTTACAGCCTGTTAACGGATTGTTACGGCTGTTTGAGCAGTGCACGTTCTGCGTGAATTTGAATTTATATAGTTCAAGTGCAGAGCTTAATTTAGTTGGTGTACAAAAGTGTGCACCAATAAAAAAACAATCTTTGTGCAATAACTAAAAAAAAAAAAACTTTTTGATACCGAGAAATGAACTGGAAACCTCGGTTTTCCAGACGAACGTAGAATCCACTCGACCACGCTTACGTTACCAGTTAAAAGAAAATGTATTTATAAATTAATATTTGCATCATGTTTAGGAGAGCGATGTTAATTTATATAATTTTAAACGGAACTATTGAGGTGAAAAAAAAACATTAAACAGACTGAAAAGTACTAATTAATTAACTCAAAAAAGCTCAAAGAATTCTAGACATTATTATAATTAACATCGTTTTGTATTTTATAATTAACATAATTTTGTAAAATTTTGCACCCCCTCCCATCCTCTCTAAAAAATTTTAGGTAGAAGAGGTACAAAATTGTTGCGTAATATTGGGAGGGGTCAATAGTGTTACGGATGTGTTACGAGGAGGGGTCAAAAAATGTCAAAAACTGCGTGACATAATTTATGGACGATCCCCATGCTTATGCCTTTTTTTTTTAATTAAATGCTTCTATATATTTAATTTGTTTTATTTAAAACACGTTTTATGTTATTAATATTGTAATAAAAACTTAACATTATAAAACAGCAAAACAAACAGCGTCTCATGTTTGTGTTAATAAACTCTAAACTTTGCAGTTTGTTTTATTGTTGTTTTACAGCATTTTACAATAAAAATTCAATACTCTTTAAAAATAATGCATTTTATCATCAGCATGAATGTATTAAATAGTTTTTCTACAACTAATTAAAGTGGTTTAAATATTGTAATATTTGCACTTTTACTTTTACTTTTATTAAAAAGTACTTAAATTTTTAAGCATCATATTAATTACTAAGAGTAATATCGTAATAGTATTAAACACTTTAGTTGCTCATTAAATCATAACTTACTCATTACACTATAACTGCAACTTAAACTATAAACTATAACTTAAGCTGTAAAATATAATAGTAAACTACACTATTTTAAACTCCACCAAACAAGAAAATAAAATAATCTTTAAATATGAGAGAAATAAAAGGTCCTTAAATTTGTATTTTGGCGGCGCCCCAATACAGTCGATGCTATTGAAAACGTTCTAGAATAGCCCCTGGAGATATTATGTTTAAAAAACAACAATTACGAACTTATATTGAAAATATAATTTTTTTACTAATGCAACCCCCTCCCCCTCTTACCGCAGAGCAGCACCAGGGATGAGGGGGTGGAGTGAGATTTTTTTTTTGCAATTAGATTTTTTTACATTAATTCGAGCCCTGCATATATTCCAAATGTACTTTATCTTATAAATTCACTAAATTTTTCATAAAATAAGCATTTTTTTTTCTTGCTTTTTAAATATTTTATTAGAGATTAAAGTTTCTAAAACTTTTTATTTATAAATTGAAGAGTGGATTATATTTTCCATTAAAAAAAAAAGTCAATTTTGTGAGACATTTTTTTGACAATTTTCAATCAATTTTGAGTTGCCCTAATTATAAATAATAAATTTTAAAATAGTCCCATTATACCAAAGAATTCAAAAGTGTGGGACTATTTCACCTATAATAATATGAAATTTCATAATAATATGAAACAAACATGGAAATACTCAATGATTAAACATTTATAAGTTAAACATGGAATTTCTTTACCAACACAGGAAGAAAATTCTGCCAATAAATGATTTAAAACTATTGAAACTTACATTTCCTTCACAAGAGCCTTTAGAAGAAATTGTCACTAAAATAGCCAGCAACGGTACAAGTGTAATAATAAAATTTGGAAGAAAACCTTCGAGTCATTATAATTTGTGTTTGAATCACACTATACAATTAGTTGTTTGCGATGTACTATATAAAAAAAAAAACAATATCATCATGCAAGATAAAGATGATTATGGTCAAGATGGTATTGATGATGATCAAGATGAAAATTTTTATTCTGATGAGAGCAACGAAGAGAGATGACATCAAAGAATACAGACAAGTTGAATTAACAAATTAAGACAATATAGAAGGAAATATAACAAATGTTTGTATAATTGTTAATTTTTTTAAAATTCTGTGCGAAATAGTGTTTTAGCAAGAAAAGATCAAAATAGTTGGAAATGAACTTCAGCTAGTGTTACAAGGAAATGAACTTCAACTGGTGTTAGATGTAAAAACTTGTTAGAACTTATTGCTTCAAAATGCTATATAGATTTTTAAAATTACTTGATATCATTAAAGAAACTCTTCAAGATATTTAAAGTTTACATTTAATAGAAAAAAATTAATATTGAATTATTACATGAATTGGACAATATGTTAAAGCCTATTAAATTAACTGTTGAAGATTAGCATTAATTATGTTGAAAAAGTAAATTGCAACTGATTATGTTCACAAATCAAAAAAAATACTATGGTTAAGTAAAGATCTATTAATAATAATGAACATTTGAATTAATAGCCGTAAAAAGCAAGAACTAGAAGAGTTGTTAGATTCTCTTATAAATAATACTATGCCTTCAAAGAAAAATATACAACAGATTTACTGAAAAGATCATTAAATGGAGATGAATAACTGCAAAGCACACATTATGAAAAGGGACATTCAACTAAATATTCCTGTAGCATCTAACTTCTGTACAAGAACTCTAGATTATAGGATAACTCATTGTGTGCATTAGTTTTTTCAAGTTTTATTTAAATATAAAAATTAAAATTAAAAAATAATTGCTCTGGTATGTATTAAATACTTATAAGTACTTTATTTAGTTGAGTTTAGTTTTGCATTACTTTTTTTATTATTTTTGAGTACATTTACATGCATTTTATTATAAATTATAAATTATGTTTGTAAACACTAACGCATATTTTTAAAAAGCAATGTCAAGTTTATTTGGTAGTTTAACACCATAAAAAAAGTATAGAATAATATATTCACAATAGGTGTTGAAACCAGCTAAAAATCAATTTATTTACCAATAAAAATCGATAACATTTACCAAATCTCTTGTTTTTAATCGGCATGAACTTGAAAAAATTTTTCATGCTATTGTTAAAATTCTGAGAAAAAAAGACAGATTAGACCTGAAAAATAATCGTAGGCTAGACTTGGATTGTCGAATCCAAAATGATTGGGTATTTCCGAACCCAAATCATAAAATCAAACATCAAAACAAATACAATAACAACAATGAAAATGCTTAACTAAAGTTGAATAAAGATTAATTTACATATGATTGCCATGTTTTCTCAGCATGTTGTTCCTTAGTACTTTTAAAAACTTACCCTAAAACCTTCACTATCACGCATTTGCACCTGCAACAATGAAAGATCACGTAAAATTTGAATATTATCCTAAAGAAACAAATCATTATTTAAGCTATAATGCTGCTTGTATACAATTAAGAAGTAATAAGTTATAAAGAGTAATTTTGAAAAAAAAAACATTAAACTAAACAAATATAGCAATTCTCCTCTGTGTAGTTAAGGCAATTTTAAAATAAAACTATATCTGTATATTTTGCTGACCTTGACATATTTCGGTTTAACATAAAATAAAAATGCTTGTAGAGAAAAAATCCAGACTGAAAATTTGTTTTGGTTTTTTTAAAACTCCTAAAAATCACGATTGCTTGTCCAAATTCGAATAAGGTTTTAAACAAATAAGTTAAGGTGGAATAAAGTTTTGAAAATTAAATAAAATGGAGAAAAGTTTCTTTAAACATATAAAACTGAAGCAAAAAAAATCTAAAGCTCATTTTTAGACATAATACACTGAAAAAATCACACTAACTTTAAATAAAAGAATTCAAATAATTTAAAAATCGCCTTAACTACACCGAGTCATAACATTGTTGAAAAATGTTTTTAAAAACATATTGTAAAAAAATCTTGATTTTAGGAAATTTTTTATAATAAACCTGTTTATACTGATTATAACTAATCACAAACCGATATTGATGTTGGTAATAATAATAAACCTGTTTATACTGATTATAACTAATCACAAACCAATATTGATGTTGGTAATAATAATAAACCTGTTTATACTGATTATAACTAATCACAAACCGATATTGATGTTGGTAATAATAAAAAACCTGTTTATACTGATTATAACTAATCACAAACCGATATTGATGTTGGTAATAATAATAAACCTGTTTATACTGATTATAACTAATCACAAACCGATATTGATGTTGGTAATAATAAAAAAAAAATTGGTAAAAATAAACAAAATTTTTACCTTGTCCCATTTTAATGCATTTCTGTAACATTTAATTGCTTCATCATACTTATGATCAGCTCGTTGTAAAAGTCCATAAACGTGCCAGCACACATGACTACGAAGATCGTTTTTGAGACCTCGTTTAACGTATTCATAAGATTCATCTTTTCTTCCTAAATAACTTAATGTCAGACCTTTCATTGCCAAAGTTTCTAAAAAAAGATTATAAATATCTAACTATTATTTGTCTCAGTCCAATTACAGCTTTATTATTTATTTGATGCTGAATTGCAGATGTTGGTAAAATTCCTAAACCCCAAACAATCATTAGTTAACTTGATAATATTGAAAATGTTATAATTATAAATAGTTATAGAACTGAAGATCAATTTAGATTATTGATGTTACTGATGTTTGAGTTGTTGTTATTGGTTTGAAATTTAAAAAAGTTTTTTATGTTTAAAAACTATTAAATATTATTTGATAGTTAAAAAAATTATAAAAGTTTGAAAGTTAAAAAACTACAAAATATATAAATCAAGAAAACATAGCATGAGCTGAAATTTATGTGATTGCTGTGAAAAACTAAAACTTTCAAGTTTAAACAAACTAAAATTTTTGAGCAAGTTTAAACAAACCCAAACTATTGATGACATTATTCAAACAAAATATTTGACAAATTAGAATTAAAACTTTGATTATT
Organism: Hydra vulgaris; assembly: GCF_022113875.1. Taxonomy (NCBI): domain Eukaryota; kingdom Metazoa; phylum Cnidaria; class Hydrozoa; order Anthoathecata; family Hydridae; genus Hydra; species Hydra vulgaris. Next base: position 1,694,439 of record NC_061157.1, on the reverse strand, counting down.
ATAAAAAAAATAGAAAATAAAACAAAAAAGAAGGAAAAGAAAAAGAGTTAGGCTGAAACCCAAATGATTATATAAAAACATACTCTTTCTTTTAAAAAAAGACTATAACTTAGTCAAGTGTGAAACAATGTAAAAGGATGTAAAATAGATTCATGACTAGTCACAAGAAGTAGAGTTCAATTAATGGAACTTCATGAGTAGTCAAATCGATTTATTTCCAAAAATACAATCCAAAAATGACTAATGTTTGCATGTTCCGTTCGATACTTTTTTTTGTCCGTGCGTGATTTTGGTTTAAACTACTATTACAGAGCAAAGATACATCGTAGAATGCTGTAACTTTGTAAAAATCTTTTAAAATGTTTGTATAATTACCTATAAAAAACAAAACACTCGTCACTAATACATTTTCAGAGAAAATAGGATTCATTTATTAATTTTTTATTTTTTGCTTTTTTCTGTTCCGTGCATGACTCCATTAAAAAATTCATTTATTTTATAAAGCAACCCATAGCTACCATACTTTGTATAGGTAATATATACATAGATGTCAATTAAATAAAAGTAAGTCAGTGATTACAAATTGCATTATTTTCAACATAATTAATGCAACAGATGCAATGTTCCGTGCGTGATTTTTTGAAAATGCCCAGCAGTAATTAATTTGAGTTATGCTACGCAACGGTATAAAAAAGATTATAAAAAATGCCAAATATGATCGCTTTATTGATTTATATCAATGTTAAATTAGACTTACTTCACATTGATATTCAGACCTATGTATGATTTTTAATGAGTAAAAAATTCTCTACCATAACTAATTAAAAAAGCAGTGGGAGAGACTGCAGTTAGGGTTAACCCTAACCAGTTAGTGAGAACTTTGTCTAACTAAATATTGGTTAAAACTGCAGATAGAACTATGGCTTACTGGTAGTTTGCTTGTTTTACTCAAGATTTCAGTAAATTTTAGTTTATAAACAACAAGTTTACAAGAGGTAGAGAAAAAGGGGATAGTGGTGCTAAACAAAAGCACATAAAAGAATAGTCTGTGGATTCGAACCAAGTTTCCTGACAAATGGGTGAATTCTTATAAATTTAAATGCCCAGGCCAAGCATGTGACTATTGAAGACTTTACAAATTAAAGGAAGAAATTCATTGACATTAAGCAGGCCTTCTCGTAAGAGGCGTGCGATCGCACGCCTTATATGACCACGCATAAAGTTAAAGACAGACAGAAAAACAAACATCACATTTCTTTATACAAATGTTGTCATTTGATTAGGATTTTTCAAAACGAACGTATTACTTCAGCAATTTTTTTCAAAATAATTTTGCCATCATTAGTTTTTTATTTATTATAAAAAACACATATTTAATATGAAAAACAATTAGTTTGATAGACTTAAATTAATGCCAAAACATTAGTACTTTTTTCAATAGTGTCACTTTTAAGTAAAATAACTAAATACGCTATAAAAAAAATTGTTTTAGCATGGTTTTTGTATGCGCTCACAAAAGCATACATAATTTTACTTAAAATGAATGCTTTTGCAAAAACATCAAAAGAAAACATGTCCAAACATTTCGATTGCTTTCTTTTATTGAAAAAAGCAATCATAACGTTTAACAATGGTTTCTTTTATGTTTTTAGCAATTACATTAAAAGCAAATGTATTCATTATAAATAAAATTTAGCATGCTTTTTTTAAAATTTTCTTATTTTCTATAAAGTGAAATAATGTTTGTTTGTATATTAAAACTTTTGCACTTTTAAAAGTTTTTTTATTGTGCATTTATCTTTAATTTGCGTGCACTTTGCAAATGTGTAAAAAAAAGGTTTTTGAAAAATAAAAATTGAATAAATTTACCAAGCATCTTTGATATATTTAATAACTTATTAACTAAACTAAAAATTATTTGAACTTTATTTGACATAAATCTCTTAAATTAGACGTTCATCAATAAATAAAGATAACGTTCATTTAAAAAAAAAAAAAAAAAAAAAAACGATATATCACACTCTGGGATAAAAAATAGTTGGCAGATACGATTGTTTCAAGATTATTGTAATTCCTTTTTTTTTTGTAAATAATTCCATTTGTAAATTTTTTTTTGTAAATAATTTGATTTGTAAATAATTTTTTCGTAAATAATTTCTGTAAAAATTTGTGTAAATAATTAGAAATTATATTTCCATGATAAAATGGTTTTTAATTATTTTTTGATAGCTTCTGTACTCATTTTGCCTTTAACTCTAATCTGAATATTCTTTTCAATGACTGCCTTTAATTATGTTGCATTAAAGTACTCAGGAAATTTTGTGGGAGTTTAACTGTACTTATGTAATCAATTAAATTCAAAATTACATTTGTTTGTTTTTTTGCGTATTTTTTAAACGTGCTAATTATCAAAACTTGCAAAGAGCCGTGGTCAAGTTGTTAAAACAAAGAACTGTATGCGTGGTCATATAAGGCGTGCGATCGCGCGCCTCTTACGAGAAGGCCTGCTAAGGTCACAAGATGAGACAGCTAAACTCAATTTAGTATTACAAAGAGCAAGTAGGTCTGGTGAACTTTACAACAGATAAAACTTAGCAAAAGAAAAGTTACTTTGAAAATTATGAATATTAGTGAATGATACATTTAGAGAACTTTTGTTTTTTATAGTTTTTGGTACTATATATTTTATATATTTTTATATTATATATTTTATATATTTTTATATTATATATTTTATATATTTTTATATTATATATTTTATATTATATATTTTATATATTTTTATATTATATACTTTATATTATATATTTTATATATTTTATATTATATGTTTTATATATTTTTATATTATATATTTTATATATATTTATATTATATATTTTATATTATAAATTTTATATATTTTTATATTATATATTTTTATATTATATATTTTATATATTTTTATATTATATATTTTATATTATATATTTTATATATTTTTATTTTATATATTTTATATGTTTTTATATTATATATTTTATATTATATATTTTATATATTTTTATATTATATATTTTATATATTATATATTTTATATATTTTTATATTATATATTATATATTTTTTATATTTTTATATTATATATTTTATATTATATATTTTATATATTTTTATATTATATATTTTATATTATATATTTTTATATTATATATTTTATATTATATATTTTATATATTTTTATATTATATATTTTATATTATATATTTTATATATTTTTATATTATATATTTTATATTATATATTTTATATATTTTTATATTATATATTTATATATAATATAAAATTTTATATATAAATTTATATATAAATATATATATATATATATATATATATATACACACACACACAAACATACATAGATATATATCTTATACTGCTGAGTTAGGTGAGCATGATGATATCATACTGAAATAGCCTGCTGCGGGGGCTTCAGTACATATATCAACTGACATTAAAGAATTTGGAAATATATATAAATATATTACCACCATGCTCTGCAAATTTTGGATTTGAAAGTATCTGCTTACAAAACTTCAGACCATTTTTGTACTGTTTTTGCTCGTAACATTTCTAAAAAAAGAGTGAATTTTTTTTTTTTTACCAAGAAGACATTTATTCAAAACATTTTTAAATAATATAAAATATATATAATTTTTATAAATACCAAAATTCTTTTGAAAATCGTGTTTTCTTTAGGAGGCAGTTGAGATGGCATGTTTCGTAAAACTCATTAAGTCAATCTAAAAAAAAAATTATTTATATTATAGACATGTAGACAAAATAAAACTCAACGTATTCTAAAAATCACTTCAATGAATTTTCACATATATAATTTTTTATACAATATATCACTGTCATACATCATGATACACACTGTGTGTTTATCATGTTATAAAATAAATTATTGCATTTATCATGCAATAATATTTGATCTAACCACTTGTTTACCACTTCTCATATTAAATAAATATTTTTAATTATATATGATTTTTATTATTATTATTATTATTATTATTATTAATTTATTACTATTGTTATTCATTATTATTATAATTACTTTACTTTCTATTATTACCTACTCTTTAAACTATATGAGATATTTCTCTTTGTTGTCAATCATGTATTTTAGTTCGTATTTCTAACTAGATTTAACTTTGAGCATAAATTGATTGTAGATATAAAAACAAATAAACTATTATTATTAACATAATTATTACATGGTCCTTACTTAAAATTAGTTTCACTTGGTATACTACTTGTAGTCAAGGTTAAAAAACTATGTGAACTTTGAACTGTGAAGCTGGCTCAAAATAATGTAACATAAAATATTAAATATTTAAAAATAGTAAACATGTAAAAATACATTTTTGTTATGGCAATTTCTAATAATTTTAATTTTTTTAACTTTAAACCTATGTATTTTTGCAAAGTTTATTTTTTTCAAGTTATCCTAAATTAGTTATATTTTCATTCATTTACTACAAAACTCGTCTTAAAACATACACCTTAAATGTATGCTTAAAAACATTAGGAGAAAACTATCTTTATATATTTTTAATTTTGATTGCAAACAGCATTTACACACTGAACACTATATGCAATTATATTTTAAAAGTTTTATTCCAGGTGTTAGTTCTATTTTTAAAGTACTGAGGAGGTAAAGATATAGAAATAGCTAAAACACCAAGATATAACTATTTTCAAATCGTTTCCAACTTTGATTGGAAACAGCGTTTAAACACTTTTCTTTTAGATTTTTAATGCAATTATTTGTAAGAACGATAAAAGCCTTGTAAGAACGATAAAAGTTCTATCATAAAAAGCGTTTTAATTTGAGCGAATTATTTCAGTCATTAAAGTTCCAAATAGAAGTCATAGTTTAAGGTTAGATATTAAATATTTCAAATGTCAATCTTGATATTAAAGTAAATTAAATTAAAAATAAACCATTTTTATTCGTCAACATTTGTTTAATGTGTATAATGTATAATGTCATTTAAATCAAGTATGAAACATATAGAAAATGAGACAAAAATTTTCTTTATCTTATATTAGTGAAAAATATTTCGGAAGGAGTTAGTAACATTGTTAAAGTACTGATGTACAGACATACAATTTTAACATACTATTTCCTTATGCTTCCCACTACTGTTCTCTTACTTTTTTTTTGCCTCGATTGAACATATTGCAACTTCGTTATGTTTCGCCGCAAAAATTTAAAAACCTTTGAGCCGCATGCTACTACTGAAATAACCCCGCCATTTACAAAAGATTTTTCATTTTTTTTTAATCAAAAACCAATTTGATTTTTTGCGCCTTGTTTCTTTGCGACAACTTTTCCTATTTCCATCGTTATTTTAAACAACTTCAGATTTTCTTGAAATTTCTTCGTTTCGGATAACCCCATTTTAATAAGACAATGACTTAAAATATTATGTTAAAAATAAACAGCAGTGACAAAATATTGTCAGGGAACGCCCACATTTTAATAATTCCATCCATAAATTATTGTAATTTTAATTAAAGGAATAGCTGAAAATACTAAACGTTCATTTTCTTAACTGTTTTTTTTTTAATATAATGAAAATAAATTATAAAAGTTATTTTTATTCAAACACCTTACACAACATTTAGATATAAAACGTAAAAAGTTATAAATAATAGCCATTCACTTTTATATATATATATATATATATATATATATATATATATATATATATATATATATATATATATATATATATATATATATATATATATATATATATATATATATATATATATATATAATATATATATATATATATATATATATATATATATATATATATATATATATATATATATATATATATATATATATATATACAACGATAAGTAAAATGTAAATTCAAAACTTCATCAATTTTTTTTGCCACTAATTGAATGTTTTCAATTTTAAAAAAATAATAAACTCATTTCTTATATGAACAATTCCAGATTAAGAGCATTTAAATTATCTTAATAGTTCGGGACTTTTGGCTTGCAAGTTAAACAGTTGTTTTTATCGAGGTAAAGAGTCGGAGACATCTAGGTAAAAAACCGGATACTGGTGAAATTATATTTTAACTCTTACATCCGTTAAAACCAATTTGTTATGCCTTGCTAAAATTAAATGAAAATAAATTTAAATGAAAACTTGTTCACTTTTGTCTGCACATATGATTTTTGTCTGCACATAACATTTCTACTATAACTCAGGTAGCTATAATTGTAATTATAGCTACCTGAGTTATAGTAGAAATGTTTTACCTTTAGTAGAGATAATATACCGTTAGTAGAAATGTTGTTCCTTTAGTAGTGATATTGTACTGTTGGTAGAGATATTGCACCTTTATGCAAAAATAAATTTTGGTTTGAATATATCAATAAACTGTAAAAAAAATATTCATATTTATTTATTATTAAAATTTTTTAAAGTTTTATATCTAGCTTAACATGTAAACTTGAAATCTGAAAAAATAAAAATAGTATAACTTTTTAACGGAGTAATTAATTTTATTAATTTAAAAAGTATAATGATAAAAAAGTCAAAATAAAAGTATAAGTTTCTCATGCCATAACAACAAATGGTATCCACTCTTGTAATTATTTCGGAAGCTAGTCAATGTAAACTTTCTATGTCATTTATCTTGATTGAAACCTCTACTGTATTTTTAAATTTATCTAGATTTTCAGTTAGCCTGTTTTTAATGTATACCAATCTTTTAAATGCATACCAAAAATTTTCAATCCGACGTAATTAGCACATTAGCAGGTTTATGCTATTTTGGTACAAACTTAATATTTTTGAAGTTTAGTTTTGCACTTTACATGAATAATGTTTTACGGTAAAATCAAGACAGGAAATGAAATTGTCATTTTTATGATATTTTTCAATTAATTTCTTTGATCTGACTAGTTAATTTGAAATATAAACATTTACATTGACTACTAGGCTCTATGGAGTATTGTAATGCTGGGAAATCCTTTCATCAAAAATGCTATACCAACGAGTAACCTTGGCTCGAATTTGTAGAAATTGAATTTATTTTCAAACGTTCATTATTTAATGCTGATTTTTTATCTAAGGAAAATAGGATCCAGCGTTTCCAGCATATTGGTCAATCATCGTCAATAATAAATTTTTTTTTTCTGAAAAATCAAAAATAATCTACGGCATTTTTCGAATGAATGTTTTTGTGCCGATTTTCTTTTTGGTGCTTTAGCTTTTTTATGATAACAAAAATGTTATTAACTAGATTAACGTCTGCTTTTACTTGTTTCTAATAAAGCAGAGATGAATGTCCTTTAAAGAATTTTAAGTTAAGTAAAAAACCGTTATGTCAACGTTTTGTTCTGGTAGAATATTTTTGCTACAGTAATATTATTTCAGAGATATAGATTTTAATTATTCCTTTTTCCAACTCCACAATCTAGGGGTGTGGAGTCGTAAAAAAAAAGTAACGACTCCGACTCCGACTCCAGTTGTTGAATTTTTTTGAGTACAACTCCGACTCCGACTCCAGTTGTTGAAATTTTTTGAGCACAACTCCGACTCCGACTTCAACTCCGACTCCGGCTCCAACTCCAAAGCAAAATTTTTGAAAAATTCTTTGAATTCTTAAAAAAATATTACGCGATAAGTTAAAAATTTATTTTTTGACAAATTTAAGAAACGTTCTTTAAGGTTTAGTATGAACATAAGGTTAGTTGAATGGTTTGTACATGTACGTGTAATACCGGGAAATTTTACTATTGGAGTCGGAGTCGCGATTTTGTTTAGCGACTCCGACTCCGACTCCGCTAAAAAAGTTGCAACTCCGACTCCACAGCCCTGCCACAATCAGTGTGATATTAAAAACAACCAAATTAATTTTTTTTTTTTAACGTTTTTTATTATATATAAGGATATCGAAATTTTCAGTTTGAACAGAAAGTGAGCGGTAGTAATAACTTATAATTAAATTTGTTGTTGTTGTTGTTATTGTTGTTGTTATTGTTGTTGTTGTTGCCAGTGGCGCTAATTCAATTTTTTGGTCTTTGAGATAGCTAACTTCCAGACATGGAGTAAACTTCAAACATTTATATGTTTATACTTATGTCAAATAAGGATGCTTAGCAAAAAATTGCGATGATTGGAGTCTGGGAACAAAAAATCTCCAAAACTTTTGTCTCCCCCTCCTGCCCCAAACGTGAGAGTAACAACTTGTTGAAATATTTTTTTTACTATTTTTATTTTTGTACTTAAATTATTTTAAAAATTATGACCATATAATACTTGTATTATATGGTCATAGTTTTTTGAACGCTAAGAGATAATACTATGAAACTTAAAATTTATCGATAAATATAAGTCTAGTTGAAAAAAGTACAAAAAAAAACATTTCATCAACTTGTTACTATCACGTTCGGGGCAGAGGGCAAAAATTTTGGGTTTTTTTTGTTCCCAGGTTCCAATCATCACAATTTTTTGCAAAGCATCCTTATTTGACATAAGTATAAACATATAAATGTTTAGAGTTCTCTCCATGTCTGAAAGTTAGCTACCTCAAAGACGAAAAAATTGAATTGGCGCCACTGGTTGTTGCTGATTTTTTTTTTTTTTTTTCATTTAGGTGCCTTATAATATGTGCTCCGTAACATGTGCTCCGTAACATGTGCTCCGTAATATGTGCTCCGTAACGGAGCACCGCGGTAGTACGTTCGACCAGGAATTTCACGCCTCCTTCTTTACCTTGACGCGAAAATATGCCCATAGCTCGTTTTGAACCTGGATCTCCTGCTTATAAAGCAAGCGTTCTAACCACTGCGCCACGGCCGCATATTGTTGTTGCTGTTGTTATTGTTATTTTTGTTGTTGTTACTGTTGTTGTTGTTGTTGTTGTTGTTGTTGTTGTTGTTGTTGTTGTTGTCGTTGTTGTTGTTGTTGTTGTTGTTGTTGTTGTTGTTGTTGTTGTTGTAAACCTCAAACATTCTTTTATCTAAATTAGTAAACATTGCCTCGCTTTCTATTTTTTCTAATCTTATTGAAACCTGGTCAACAGTTATTTGTGTTAGAATTTACCCCCTGAAAAATTATTTTTTAATCATACGTTGCCACATTTTAACAGTCCAATCTTTGCGATCTTTGCAAAATTTGAGGCAATTGAGAATACTTTTTTTAGAATGGCGTGGTTTTAATACGGCACTGTACAATTGAAGTTTAAAATGCTCAAGTGAGGCGTCTTCGAACTTTCGAATTTGGAAAAAACCTTTTTTTTTTTCTTTTTTTTTTTTTTTTTTGTAAATTTATTTGCCTTCAATAAAAGAAATTACAATTACAGAATAGCTTTATTACAAATATAATCGGCAGGACTTCCAGAAGATCATACGATCTTATCATGAAGCCCTTTACAATATCAAATATAATAATAATAACAATAAAATCAAATTAAGCAATAAAAATCAACATAAACTATATATAACTGTGCATTTAAAATATAAATATACTGGATAAATTATATGAAATATGTGAAACAAAAGAACTAAAAACAAGAAAAAATACTTTCTGTTGAAAAGATTTACTTTATTTAATTTTCGTTTGAAAGGAGTTAAAGTCCATTTCAATGACAAATCAAAATTTGGCAAAACTATTTTATTCCATAAATAAGGACCGCGATAAAAATAATTAGTTGTTCAAATTTAGTTTGGCAGAAAGGTTCTTGTAGATTTTTTCTATTGCAAAGATTGTATTTGTTTATGGGTTTTACATTATAAAGGTTTATAAATATATCAGGAGATAAATGATTTTTACATTTAAACATGAAACATAAAATATTATAAACATTTAGTTCGTATACATTTAAGGCTTTCATTTCTCTCAGAAGTGGTTTTGAATTTGAAAAACGATTTGCAAAATTAATTAAACGAGTTGCGTGTTTCTGATGCTGATAAAGAGATTTAAATTTAGTTTTGTGCGCGTTTTCCCATACAATATTTGCATAATTTAAATGGCAGTGGATTAACGAATAATATAATTGTTTTAACTGTTGTTTATTTAAAATATGTAAAAATATATAAAAAATAAAAATCTATTTCAAAAGATGGAATTTTTAGTGACAACGAAAAGAAATAAGAGATTTTTATCAGCATATTTTTATCAACATGTTTTTTCAGCCTATTTTTATTAACATATTAAAAATTCAGTTACTTAATTTACAAAATATCAAACTTTGAAAACTTTCACACTAGGAGGAATTTGATTAAAGATTTGCAAGTTTTAAATCTGTTTGCCCTTCCCTGCAAAAGAGCATATCATGTTGTTGGTTTTTAGAATGGTAATTTTGGTCTTCCAAAGAATTTTTCTAGATTGATGCTATTAGTTGACTTGATATCACAAATGATATCACAAACATAACCTTAATATTATGGAAACGTACAGCAATCATTCTCTCAGACTTACTAACTTTCATTAAGCGTTTTGTTTTTGCACTTCTAAAGATTCCTAAGACATTGGAATGATAACAAACAAAGCTTACTAGAGTAAACTAGGCAAATTGAAGTGCACATTTAAATATTGATTTACTGACTCATTTTCTAAACTACACACAACATATGTCACGGCTAAATTTTGTGCACCAGTCTGGAAATCACCCACAAAAAAATGAGATAAAAAAGTTCAACAAAACTTGCACCAAATTTCAAGCACAAACTGTATAAAAAAAGTTTATTAATCTAAGATTAGAAAGAAACCAAAAGAACTATAGCTCAATATTTTAGAATTAAATCAAACATTAAAAAAGTTAAATGATGTCATCCTAGCCTCATAGCTTTATTATTAACTTTAAGTTGTCAATCATCAGAACAGTATCAGAACAGAATCACACAAATAATACATCATCAAGTATTAGAACAGAATCACACAAAGAATACAGGCAATTCGCTAAAAAAATCTGAAAACTTCTTTACCAACAGAATAATATCATATCGGAACAAGCTACCTTATAATTTAAAAAGAAATACGATAACTTATCGTAAATCAAATAGTTAACTTATTTTTTACTATAGTAAGATTCCAGAAATTTCTGCAAAGATTTGTATTATATATGCTGTAACATAATATTTGTGTTATATATGTTGTAGAGATATAAATAATAATAATAATTCTTTGACTAGTTTAAATACTGTGTGTTTAACTAAATGCATTTTATTGAAACTGTTTTCTATACAACATTGAGTTTGAAATCAGGGTCGTCCCAAAGAGATCTTAAAGGAGAAGGGGGGGGGGCGGGTTACCAAACTGTCTTCAATAGAACATTGAGTTTGAAATTCATTATACCATTTACTATTTTTTAATTTATTTCGCCTTTCACTATAAATACAGTTTTCATATACATAGAGGAAAGGCGCCTATGATGGCATAGCGCCTATAATGGTATAACGGTCATATTTTCATAAATATCGGTTATGGCGAAAAATGATTAGACCAACATGTCTATACTGACTTTATATTAGTTTTAGTAAAATTACATCCCTTATGCACAAATATTGCTTTTATAATCAAGAAAAATTGATTTTGGGATGTGCTGTTGTATAAAATTTTCATGCATTTTATTTCGATGTTTCGTTCATTTAGTGGGATACTTTAATTTTATCTTTTGAACAAGGCAGACATAGCTTGTTTAAATGAAAGTGATGACCTCTTCCTATGATAGCATACTGACGAGTTAGGTGTGTTGGAATATTGAGGAATGGAGAAAACCTTTTTTTTTTCATAAAAACAACATACTTGATATTAAAGTAAAAATAAATTTTTACTCCACTAAAATATTTTAGTTCAAAAAACACATAAAACGCAATATCTCTTATGCGCATGCGCGATATTTGACACTGCTGCTGTGTAGCACGAATGGGTTAATTAGGATGATTACGCGTAGTTTCTAGTATTTCTGAGGAAAGACTCTTAGGTCAAATGAAATTGTCAAGTTACCCTTCATGCTAACAAACCCTATCCTCTTCCATGCCATCATGGGAGCAATAGTTGCCTATGATGACATACTTGTGCTTTTTTTTAAAATAAAAATAACTAATAAAAAAATTAAACTGATAAAAACTCCTAAAGTTATTATTGTTCTGCATGTAACAAAGAATGTATCCATATCAAAATTTTTTGTTCTTGGTCTTCAGGATACTAAATAATGAAACTTCAAAGTTAAGTATGCCATCATAGGCGCCTTTCCCCTACATATACAATAAAATAAATAGCTGGAGCAAGAAGAAGACATAATGTCCCATCACCGAGTACCATTTTTATAAAATCGTAATTTACAAATATATAGAAGATAATATATCGTATTGTTTTATATAAGTTTTAATATATGAAGAAGCAAATAGTAATTGCTAAACTGCATATATTTTCTACAGTAGCAAAAAAAATATATATATTACAAACATACACATACCATTCTTACAGAGAGGTAATGTCATTAATAAACTATGTAATATGGATTTTGATAATAAAATTTTTTTTAAATTCATCTTAACTTTTATATTTGAGTGTAACTTTATTTAAAAGAAACATTTAAAATCAAAGATAGTGTAATTCTTAAATAAAAAGTACTGTTTAGATTCCTTTTTAAATAGATCTAGAGAGGTTAACTTTTTATTAGCTATGTCTAAGAATGTTTTCCATAGATATGGTCCCCGATACTTATTTGAGTATGAGCTCAATTTTAAACTATATTTTGGAACAACAAAGTTATTTTTTGAGAATCTTGTAGTGTTAATGACTGATTTTACTAAAATAGGATTCAAATATTTTTAGAGAGAATCCTATACATAAAGACTAAAATTAGATGTAAACTGATTTTATACATATTTAATGCTCCAAGTAAACACAGGAGAGGTTCGCAAGGTTCTTCTTTCTTAGCACATATAGTTATAAAAAAAAAATTGGTCTTTTATTTAAGATATTGTAGTCAACGAAAAGCATGAAATCATTATGAAAACAGTTTGACCTAATATTTAGCTTAACTGTTTAAACTTTTAGCTTAATTCAAAACTTAATTCCAAAACATGTCAGTTTTTTAATAGCAAAGCAAATATACAGTTTCTTTGAGTACAATAAAATGTGTGTAACTTTAGACTAAATGTTTAGTAAATATGTTGAGGAAAAAATAAAAATTTATTTCAAAAGATGGAATTTTTAGTGATAACGAAAAGAAACAAGAGATTTTTATCAGCATATTTTTATCAACATGTTTTTTCAGCCTATTTTTATTAACATATTTTTATCACCATATTAAAACTTATATAAAAAGCATTTTTTATTAAAATATATAACGGAATTTTTATCATGCTTTATTATATTGTTTTTAATAACAGACAAATCTGAAATTACTTCAGCTCAGTTACTTAATTTAGAAATAAATTTAAAAATAGATAAAAGTCAATTCACAGATTTAGATTGGTTAATAAAGTTACGATTTTTTAAAAGATATTGTGGTTAAAAAATTAGCTGTAAATAATGTAGATAAAAAGTCAGCCGCTTTCAAATCAGGTCAACAGTTTCTTGCTACTATTAGTGGCAAGAAACTGTAGATAATAATCTTATCTCTTTCTTATGAGCAATACTGTAATATTTAAAGAGAAAATAATGTTAGTTTTACTTTTCACCCGAGCCTAAAATCTTTTTAATTGATGTTATATAGTCTCAAACTGGACAAAGAGGAACTCCAAGACCTACAAATCAGGTAATTGAACAATCGTTACGTTTTTTCAAGATGTAAGACCATCAAAAAAGCCAAGACAGTGGATCAAACAACTTCAAAATACCAAAACGTTAACTGTTAGCGTAAACTTTGCTGATCTTAAAATTTACGCGTTCAATTTAAATTAAATACCGGGAAGACTGGGTCTAGTTAACGAATTGCGTTTACTAGAAATTTTTTTTTTATTTTTATTTTGCTTTCATGTTTTGCAGTGTTAATATATAAATACAATTTATATTTCAATATAAATACTGGTGACTGGGACAAAAAAAAATAAAAAAATTTGAACTTCAAATTGAAGAAAAAAAGTAATTAATAAATATAAAAGTATAAAAATAAAATTGTGCAACATATTGTGCAACATAAAACTTGCAATAAAAGTTGTACTTTTCTTTTGAAAAAAGAAAATTAATAAGTTTCAAAATTGAAAGAGAAAAAAATAAAAGTAAAAAAATAAAATGTCGGTTAAACTCTTTTAGAATAAAAATAAAAGATGTTAATTAAGATTAAATACTAATTAAATTATTAGTCAAAGCATATATAAAATATAAAATACGGTAATATAAAAAAGGTCCATATAAAAAAATATATTTAAGCATGATTCAACTAAAGCGACACAACCAAAGCGGTTGACAAGGACAAACTTTAAAGTAAATTGAAAAGCTTACTGTACCACCCAAGTAACTTCAAATGAAGTCACGCACTCACCAGAAGCATTTGCTTCAATATTTGCTTTGAATTCGGTAAGAGTTTCAAGAGATTTAGATTTTTTAGATTTTTATTTCATACTTTTGGTCCTCTAATAGATATTGAAAACTCAGTTGCGGCTAAAAATCTTTTAGGCTAAATATAAGTGTTGTTTGAGTATCTAGTTATAGTGGCGTAACTAGAGGAGTCACAACCCCGCAATAGAAAAGAAAGGGGGGGGGGGAGGAATTCCGAAACTAAAGGGGCCCCACGGAGATTTACGAACCTTATTCATATTATAAACATTTTTCAATTTTTAAATATGAGTGAAACCCAACAACCCAGCCGACATTTAGTTTTAAAAAGACGTCTTTTAAACGTTTAAAAGACTTTTTTTTTAAGAACGAATGCGGGCTGGGAAGATGGTCGTCAAGAATTAATTCTTATTTAGCTGTTAAGTTACGCTTTTTAGATATAGTTTAAACTTTAAACGAAATTTCTTTAAAAATTTTGAAAAGAGAAGAACTAACTAAAGCTTTTAAGCAAAGGGACAAAATATCAAACTTTGAATTTGTTTTTATTTGTGCAAATCTGTATTATTATGCATCAAAAACATAAAAAATAGACATTAAAATAGATATAAAAGAACGTTTTTAGGTAATCTGAAATCAAGTTATAAGATTTTTAATTACAATACGATTTATTTAAAATATAGAATTAATTAATTTAATTAAATTAAAACACCTTAAATAAAATAATTTGAAATAAATTATTTAATTAAATTAATGAATTTTTTTTGGGATTATTATTTAGGTGGTCTTAGAAGCCATTACAATTTTACCACAGAGCACTGCGAAAAAACACTTAACTAGGGAGGTTCACGCCTCCTTCCGGCGTGAACTTCCCTAATTAAACCTTGATAAACCGGCGTCGAACCTCGGACCTCTTGATTCTGAGGCAGAACTCTTTTTTTTTTTTTTAGTTTACAATGTTAGTACAGATACAATGTTAGTACAGTTTACAATGTTAGTACATATACAATAAAATAAACTATTAAAAGTACTTTACAAATATATATATACAAAGTATGATAATAGTGTAAACTAGGTTTCCGAAGGAAGGTCATTAAGATCTTATCATCGGAACCTTAAAAAACAATATTAAACAAATTAATTTACGAATACCTTGTAAAGTCTACGTTACAATAAAGTAGAATATATATGTAGAATTTTTTACATAAACAAAACTATA
Source organism: Hydra vulgaris (assembly GCF_022113875.1). Lineage (NCBI taxonomy): Eukaryota > Metazoa > Cnidaria > Hydrozoa > Anthoathecata > Hydridae > Hydra > Hydra vulgaris. The sequence goes on along the minus strand of NC_061157.1, from coordinate 1,678,690 downwards.
AACAATATAAGCAACATATATAAATGTAAAAACAATATAAATAGTTGTAAATAACAAAACTTTCAAGAAAAATAATAAAAATCCAAAAAAAGTTAAATAATAGATAAATTAATTAGTCATACTGTAAAATAATTAAATTAATTAATTAATTAATACTATAATAAATTAATATTAATTAATAAGATAAATTAATTAGTAATACCTTGTTAACATTTTACAAAATGTTATCGAGGGAAAAAATTAAATTTTTTATTTTGTTTTTAAAAAGACAAAAAAAAAGTTTGGTCGATCCTGGGCCGACGACACGGGTTTTGAAGTGGGGGGAGGGGGAGGAGAACAATCATCAATTTGTAAAAAATATTCTCTACATCAAGATTTTTCTTTAAAATAAAACGTTGAGTTCAAATATATTTAAAATTTTCATTTCAATAAAATAAGGTTTACAATGAGCAAAAACAATCAGCAAAGTTAATTATGCGAATTGCTCGTTTCTGACAGCGATAAAGACGATGTAATTTACTTTTTTCAGTACTTCTCTAGCCAATATTAGCGTAGTAGCAGCGAATAATGAGAAATAAAAGTTGTCTTAATTTTTTTTTATTGAGATAAGTTCGAGCTTTGTATAAAACTCCAATATTTTTAGAGACTTTAGTGCATACATAATTAATATGTTGATTCCAAGTAATGTTCTCATCGAGAAAAACACCTAAGAATTTAATAACGGAGTCTCTTTTTATTTCAATTTCATTAATAAAGATTTGAGGCAAGTTTGAGGGTAAAAATTTTTTTTTCCTAAGCGAATAAAAGAGTCCATTTAGTTTTTCAGTATTTAATGTTGAACCAGTGGGATAAAAGTTTTTTATTTACGGTGGCAAAAAGTTAGCTAATATCACTCTTAGAGATAAATTAGTATCATCAACGAACATGATGATCTTCAGATTAGTTGCTTTATTTAGATGGTTTATATTGATTAAAAAAAGGAGGGGTCCGAGGATTAAACCTTGTGGATCTCCACAGGTAATATTTAAACAATTGTTGTGATAGTTGTCATTACCAACAAAACAAATTGTTTTCTGCTTGTTAAGTAATTTCTGAACCATCTTAGCACTTGGTTATTTCCTATATAGTATTTCAGTTTTACGAGTAGGGTGTGATGGTCAACCATATCGAAGGCTTTCGATAGGTCGATAACGATACCTAAACAAATTGGATAATTGCATGCGCCGTTAAGCTATTCTTTTTTAAAACCAAATTGATTAACATAGAGTAGGTTATTTTTGTCAAAGTGTTTATATATTATTTTGTACATAATACATAATACAGAGAGCACAGAGATTATGCGATAATTAGTTATATGGGATTGATCACCCTCTTTATAAATAGGTTTAACTTTGGCAATTTTTAATTGTTCTGGAAAAATTCCTCGTTTAATTGAAGCATTGAAAACTTTGAAAAGAACATCTTTTAGTTGCTCAAAGCAATCTATAATCACGTTTCCACTTATTTCGTCTGATCCACATGATTTAATATTTTAAATAGATTTGAACGCCATTTCAAATTCTTTAATTGATAAATCAGAGGATAGCGCATCAGATCATATGCATTTATCCAAGGGTAATAAGAAGTCACTAAATAAAGTTCTATTGATAGAAATCTTATTTGATAGTTTAGGACCTATTTCAGTAAAAAATTTATTAAATTCATGTGATATAGAGTTTGGTTCAAATATACTAGTGTTATCAATTTTAATCATTTGTGGCAGAAAACCAAAGCATGATTTTTATTTTTCTGTAATTTCCTTCATTATTTCCCAAATGCGTTTAATGCTATTTTTGAATTTGTTAAGTAATTTCGAGTAATATTATTACTCGGAATTATTAAATTAAAATCTTAAAAAAAAATTATTACTAATAATTTTTTTTTTTGTTTTTACGAATTTTCTCAAATAAATATTTATAGTTTTTGTAAGTTTTTTCGTTTGTAGTTGTTTTTGTTTTCAGAATATTTACGTATAACTTTAGCTTGATTTTGGAAGATTTTTTAAACCCCTCGGTAATCCAAGGAGAATTTAAACTCTTAGATTTTGCTATTATTTCAACTATGGGAAAGTTATAAGTTTAAGAATGTTTCATATATGTTGTTTGCATTATTGTTTATGCTAATATTATTCCAATTGAGTAAGGATAGTTGGTCTTTGAATAAATTAAGGTTATTCTGATTAATAATACGTTTCTACATTTTTACTGTCAATTTTTTTTTCCATATATTGTTACAAAAATGTTACAATTGTTACAAAAATGGGAAAATGGTTCGTTATATCAGATTTTAAAATACCTTTTTTCATACCGTTATTAAAAATATCAGTTGGAATAATGTTATCGATTAAAGTCGCTGAGTTTATAGTTCTCTGGTTGGGCGATTGATGAGGGTGATTGATCCTGTTACAAACAATGCGTCATAAAAACCTTTTTCTTTAAAGTCATTTTTATAAAGAAAATAATTCATATTAAAATCCCTGTGTAAAAATTTTCTTTTCTTTTCGGCATCGCTTTTTTTAATGACGTTTTGAAAAAACATGCTAAGGTTTTCACTCACGCCAGCAGGTGGCCGGTAACAACAGCTAATCAATAAGCTTTTTGTTTGGTTATTTTCAATTTAACTTTTCAAAACTTCTTTGTCGCTTCTAGAAACGCTCAAATCGCCTCTAAAAACTAGTCTTAGTGTTTCGTAGGCATAAATTAAAACTCCACCACCTCGTTTGTTTATCTGTCTCTCCAAAGAAATAATATTTAAATGCAGAATTTGAAAATTACTATTTAGATCTTTTGACGTCATCCACGTTTCTGTTAAGCATGTTGTATTAAAAAGGTTCTTCGTTTCTTCTAGTAGATTAAAAGTTTTATTTAGGCTCTTATACTGAGGTAAAGAATTCTAATTTGATTCTAATCTTTGTCAATAACAATCTTAAAAAGAAAATCTTCTAGTTCGCTTGGAAAAATCTACGAGTAATCTACAATAGTCGCACAATAAAAATTATTGTTGGGGTCTGAGTTTTTGTCCTTGGAAAAAAATTCCCTTTTAAAAAAATTAAATGCAAGAGATTCAAAGTTATTTAATGCAACCACGATCTTTTTATATATGTTTAAAAGAGTTATTTTGTGAATTAATTTACTTTTTTCTATTGTTATCATAAATAGAATTTTTAAAATAAATAATTTTATCATACCGAACGTTCTTTCCGTTTAAGCGTCTTCGTTTTACGTCAGTAACAATTTTTTCCAGATAGCAATGGTTTCTAGTAAAAAGTCTTCGTTAACGAAAATATTTGTTCCTTTTAATCGATTTAGTTTTTTTAATACTTTCACTTTATCTTTACATCGTTGAAGGTTGAGAACTATTTTCCGAGGTCTTCCGTCTTTCTTTTGTCCAGTGCGATGGGCACGTTCGATTTCAATATCTTTAACACCAAGGTTTTGTTTCAAAAAAAAAAAAAAAATGGACTTTTTGTTCTGTTAGTCCCCAAGTTTCTTTTTCGTCTTCGTATAAACCATCTATTCGTAGATTATTTCTACGTGAACCTTCAAGTTTTTGATGTTTTTCTTTTAAATTTTCATTTTTGAATAATTCCCATTCTAATTGTTTGCTATTGTATTCGATTTTTTTTATCAATAATGTTTTCGTTTATGCTATCGCTTATTTCTTCAATTTTTTTGATTATTTTAATTACATTTTCATCAGCATTGGTCTCAAGCTTGTCCAATCAGCATTGGTCTCAAGCTTGTCCAATCTTTCGTTTATAATTTTCAGATTTCCGCCAATCTGTTTGTTCGTGTTTTTTAAACATAGCTTCGGTTTCTTTTTTAAACTCACCAAACATTACTTTTAACATTTTCTTTATTTCTTGATGAATCCATGCCATATTGATTTACAAGGAACTCTAACCACTGCGCCACGGCTGTACAAATTTAAATTTAAATAAACTTTTAAATTCAAGAGGCAATCAAACAGTGGCGCCAATTCAATTTTTTGGTCTTTGAGATAGCTAACTTTCATACATGGAGCAAACTCCAAACATTTATATGTTTATACTTATGTTAAATAAGGATGCTTTGTAAGAAATTGCGATGATTGGAGCATGGGAACAAAAAAGCCCCAAAATTTTCGCCCCCTGCCCCAAACGTGAGAGCAATAAGTTGATGAAATGTTTTTTTTTTACTATTTTCAACTAGACTTATATTCATCGAAAAATTTTAAATTTCATAGTATTATCTCTCAGCGTTCAAAAATTACGACAATATAAAATTTGCAATCCCCTCAAATTGAGGGGAGTTTAAACTTTATATTGTCATTATTTTTGAACGCTGAGAGATATTATGAAACTTAAAATTTAAAAGTCTAGTTGAAAATAATACAAAAAACATTTGATCAACTTGATGTTCTTTTTTTTTTTGCCATATAAGTCTATTCAAGAAGAAGACATAATTGGTCTTATCACCAAGCACCTTATCTATACCGTAAATAAAAAACGTAACAATATATAATATAAAACGCTTTTTAAAGACTTTATTAAACAAAAATATAATATAAAACGTTTTTTAAGACTTTATTAAACAAAAATCATCGGCGCTTAAGTCCTACTTAAACTTTTTGTTTTTTTATTGTTTAAGAAAAATTTAAAAACAAATGAAAAATTATAAAGTAATTACAAAGAAACTATATTACTTATAAGCATGCAAGCAAATACGCATTATCCTGAAGCTTTCCTTTTACACCAGCATATACCTTGAAGTATGTGAATAATTCTTATAAATCATAATTTTTTATATAAAAAAAAAAAAAAAAAAAAAAGAATTGAAGCAATAACAAGTGGCATGATCCTTTTCTAAGATTGTCGACAATATTTGACATATTTCTAAGATTGCCGACAATCATTAAAACTTCAGAAAAAGCCGGTAGCTATGTCGTTCATCAATAATTTTTGCTTCAATTTATTCTTAAACTCATTAAGCGTTGAAATTGTTTTAAGTTCATTAGTTAATATTTTATTCCATAATTTTGGCCCTCTAGTCGAAATTGAAAGTTCATTCGCCGCAAAATAACTTTTGGGTTGAATATAAATGTTACTTAAAAATCTGGTTAGATATCTATTCTAATTATATCTATTCTAATTATAAATAGCGGGTGAAATATTTTAGGAGATATATTTTTTACTAGCTTTGAACATAAATATAAGAATTTGTTAGACATTTAATTGATAAGCATTCATTATTTTTAAATTAACAAATAATGCTTGGGAGTGCGTATAACGGCCTACATTAGAAATGATTCTGATTGCATGCTTTTGTATATTAAATAGCTTTTTTATTTTATTTTTATTTGTACTGCACCAAGCAATGTTCGCGTAATTAAGATGGCAATGAACGAGAAATATAAAAGCTTTAGGTTATATTTAAAAAAGGCTTATATTTAAAAACTTAGTTCAGCACGGGCTTTGCATAAATTATTAATAAAAACCTTCAATTTTTTAATTTTTTTTTCCCATTAATGAAAGCATTCTAAAAATAACTTATTTATTATGAATAAGCATTAAAAATGATAGAGTTATTTTTGTAATAAACTTTGAACATAAAAATTAAAGATGATAAATGTTTTGTTGGTAGACATTGAGTATATTCAGCTTTATAAATAGTTCTTTGAAGTGTGTAAAACGATCTACATTAGAAAATATTATAACTGCACGTTTTTATACTAAGATAGGTTTGCATAATTCAGATAACAACGAATAAAGGAAAAATATAGCAATTTTAAACAAGTTTGTTAAAGTAGGCTAATATTTCTTGAAATTATACCTTCAGGATAATGTAAATGATCTGTCCACATTTTAGTCAAGGAGTACGCCCGGAAATTTTAACGAGTGTTCTCTTTTATTAACTTGACTGCCAATACAAAGTATTGGAAGTTTTAAGGGGATTTTATCGCGTTAATGAAAGCGATAGAATAAAGTATACTTTGTTTTTATTAAATTGATAAATTAATTAAATCAAACAAAACAAAACAGCAACAACAAACACATAAATAACAAAATAAAAAATGAAAAGATTTGCTTAAGTCATTAATAAAGTGTGAAAATAAGAGTGATACTAGAATTAACTCTTGGGGAACCCTGTTCATACTATCAGTTTCTCCGCAGCTTAAAGAAATGTATTGTTTCCTATTTCCAAAATAGTTTTGAAATCATTTAATATTTGAATGTTTAACCCCGTAATTTTCTAGTTAGTTTAAGAGAATTTAAACAGAACTTTCTTATTAAACTATTTGGCGGGCTCAAAGTAAAAAGATAATAACTAACAGTTTTGCGAAACGTAGAAAACACGGTTTGAAAGTTGAAATGCTTTTCATAAACCAATGAAAATCCAAACTTATCTGATATTTAGCATAAAAATGGTTATTAAACAAATGTTCTGATCATAAAATAGTATCATGTTAAACTTAAGCAACCCAATTCATCAGAAATCCTGAGCAACCCAATTCATCAGAAAAACCAATCCTGAAAGCAACCCAATTCATCAGAAAAACCTATGATCAACCCAATTCATCAGAAAAAACACAAAAACCGGGATTTTTGTGTTTTTTGTCAATATACTTTAATAAATAATTGATTTTATTTCTTATGTATTATTATGTGCTATTTTAAAGGTTGGTACAGAGGAGAGAAGCGAGCCATAAAGTTTGCTATCCCGCGAATTTGGCGAGATTCGACGGACAAATCAAGCAACTGCTACTTCTGCATGATAAACCCAAAAAATTGTCACTCCGGTAAACATGGCTCTCAGATTGTTTATTCGGACACCTTCCTCCATCGCCCCAGCACCACACAGCCCCTATCTGATAGCGAGACAGATACTGGAGAAATGGACTATATAGCAAAATGTTGCTGAGTGCATTAAAGTATGACAACTACAGGTGGGACGTCATTGGTGACTTCAAAAGGGTATCATTACTCATGGGTCTTTACGGAGGTTTTACGAAATTTTTAACTTATTGCACAAAGAACTGGCCACAACGAACAGAGTTTTCTGTTGGGAAGAGCAATGTGAAGTCGGAGTTGCTGATAGACCTCATAAAGTGCCTATGCCACTACTGCACATTAATTTAAGTCTCATTAAGCAATTTGTCACTGCTCTTGACAAGTAATCAGCAACATTTAACTACCTCCAAGATCTTTTTCCAAAGCTATCAGAGGCTAAGGTCAGGGCTGTTATATTCGTCGGACCGCAGATCATAGAATGTGAGGATTTTGCAAAGCTGTTGAACAGAAAGGAGAGAGCGGTTTGGAGCAGTTTTGTTGCAGTTGCTCGGGGCTTCCTTGGTAATCGCAAAGCTGAAAACTATGTGGAGTTGGCCAAGACTCTAATAAAAAATAACTCCAAAATGGGATAAAGCATGTCTCTGAAAGTCCTATATTTGACTCGCATCTCGACTAATTCAAGGAGAACATGGACACTTAATCCGAGGAGCAAGGCGAGGGGCACTACATTTAGGGGCTACTTCGAGAGAGCGATTCACAGTACAATCGTAAATCTAGAAAATTTTGAACCTTTCTGAGTGGTTTCCGACTGTGTTAGTTTAATGTTTGTGCAATTTATGTTTTTACCTGATCATGAGAAAAATGAAAAGAACCGTTCAATTTTCACAAAAAAACATGCTTTCTTCGTGCTGTTGTCGTGTAAGCAAAGTTTGTGCTTAATGAAGTCATTTTTTCACATATTTAACAACTTACAGACATAAGCAATTAAAATATAACACTTAGAAACCAGAAACAAAAATTGTGTTACATAGTGTTATTTTTATAGTTTGCATTAACTTACCCCGGCGTGGGTAAGGTAATACATATTGGTAAAAAAAAAATAATTATCTTTTGAGGCTGAGCTGAGTTCTAAGTTTATACTTTTCAAGTTCATACTTTTCAAAAAAATTGCCTTTAGGACTACAGAGCTCAAAAAGTAAAAACATTTTCAAAGAGTAAAAACAGAGGCAATTAGCCCTGGTCTCCCCTACATATACATAAATTTGCAATTTTGACACAGCAATATATAGAAATTTTTTGTCCGCGTCACTTGTAGTTTGCCTTTCGTTTAATAACTGTCAAATGAAGCAGATTTGAAAAAAAAAAAAAAAAAAAAAAGAAAAAAAGAAATTGTATTGAATTTAATTATATAATTTTCTAATTTTACAAATATTATTTTACTGTATAAAAAGTAAAATTATTAAATAATGAAGTTAATAAAAGTAAAACAAGTATTGGGCACTGCAAAATTTCATTTTGTAAAATTCTTCCTTTTCAAGAATTAACTAAAAAATAAAATATACATTATTTAACATGTAGATTACATAAAACATGAAATCTATTAAAGCAATTAATCACAAACCTTCTTTTAAAGGCTGACGTAAGACACTAGTAGAAAGATCATCAATTAATCGTTTTGATTGTGAGGAACTTTCTTTCTGAAATTTAGCAATAACACTTTTCAATTTTAGTACTTCCTAAAAAAAAAAGAACTTACAAAAAACCTTGTTTAAAACACGCGACAAAGATTCCATCAAAAAGCAAACCATCACGAAGTATAATACCAAAAGAAATAAAAGAACTTAAATATACCCTAATACTAAATTTATTTATGTTATCTTGAAATAAAGATTAAAAATTATTTTAACATTTATTTTAAAAACGTTATTTTACGCTAATTTACTTTATTAAACGTTAGTACAAATTTACAAACATTCATCTTTTCATAACTATTTTTCTTTTTTTTTTAAATATGAAATATCCAAATTTTTATTTTGGATAAAAGTTCTAAAATTTCTATGATAATACGCTTCTTTTAAGACCCAGGTTGACATATTTTTGAAAATTTTTTTCTTTGGACAATATTTGGGATTTTATCCCAAATGCAAAAGATTTGAACGTCACGTCAAGTTGTAAAGATTTAATTATTTTTACTTAACGTGATGGTGAAAAATGAGTTGCATATTTACAACTTGACGTGATGGTGAAAAATGAGTTGCATATTTACAACTTGACGTGATGGTGAAAAATGAGTTGCATATTTACAACTTGACGTGATGGTGAAAAATGAGTTGCATATTTACAACTTGACGTGATGGTGAAAAATGAGTTGCATATTTACAACTTGACGTGATGGTGAAAAATGAGTTGCATATTTGAAATGAAAATGAAAAATACTTTACAAAAAACAAATTATTTGCTCAGCACTATAAAATTTTGATGTTGTTGTTGACCTGCGTAATTGAATATAACTATTTTTTGAAAAATCTTATTTTTGTACGAAATAAGGTACTCCAGTTGTACCAACGAAATATGGTACTCCAGTTGTACCAAGAAACAATATTCTAACCAACAAAAGTATTCATTAAGTAAACAAATAAAAACTTATTCTTATTAACTAATATATCATTATTTTGTCATTTAATTTTTTAAAATGGCAGGTGGTAATGCAATCTTATTTTGATTTATTATTCATATTATAAATTCACACTAAGTGTCAACACGCTCAACTCATAATAAATACTTTATTTTTTATATAAGTAAATAATTACAAATTAACTTTTGTCTTTGCATAACTATATTATTGAATATATAAGCAAAAAAAATTTTTTTTAAACTGTTTAGTTAAAATGGTAAATTAATAATTAAAATTATTTTAAATTTTTTACACAAGAATAACTGTGGTTGTTGTTCATTTTCTTAATGAAATATGTAAAAAACTTTTAGGTAGTGGTTGAATTCTTTGATCAACAAACAATACTAATAATTAATCAAGTAATTTACACAAAGATATTATAAACATAGCCAATCTATTAACAAGTTTGTTAGTGATGCTATAGATGTTGTGTAAGCAATAGGTGCCAAACATGTTGGAGTAGGTGGCTTATTAAAAAAGGATCTATCCTATTTCATAGCACAGCAGCAAAAAATGAAAAATTTCACCAGTTCTAATCATCAATTAAACTGATATTATATCATAAAATATTTTTTTAAAATAAAAACGTTGAAAATATATTTTATTATATTTGTCCTTACCATTTTAAGAGAACAATTTTCTTCTTTCAGCTTTCGTACATGATGGATTTTCTGTTTGTTATTTTGATGTCCTAGCAACATTGCATACTTCTCCGATAATTTACCAAGCTACATAAAATGAGAAATAACTTCAAATATAAAAATTTCAGTAATCAACATGATATATCATCTAAATTATTTTTTTATGTATCTATATAAAAATAAATCTTGTATATAATTCCTCAAAATTAAAATGGTTTGTTTTTAATAATAACCAATTAATAAAAACACTGACAATACATTCTAACCTCAACTTGAGATGCAGCATTTTCATAAAGCAAAATATCTTTTTCTGCTTGGAATTTATCTAACTGATCCTATAAAAAAAAAATACTCAATAATAAAAACAAGGCTTGTTTTGTACAGATATTAATTGCATCCAGCCATTGTCTTGAAAAAAAGTATTTTAAGTAAAAAAATTTTCATGACCTGACATCACTTCTTCATCTAACAGGCTCGCATATTGAGGGCACAGCTTTAACACTCAGTTAAAGGTTTTAAACCTACCTGGTTCTTAAAGTCGATGGTAGGTCTGCTACGGCTGAAAATAGCTGAGTATTAACTGTGCCATGTTTGGCATGAAGATAATCCAAAAAGACAATAACATAAAAGAACACAAAAGAAAGAACACAGTGTTGCCACTTAATGAGATTATCAAAAACATTGCAACAATTATTAGAATTAAAAAGTTTGTTAGGGTTACCTAAGCAACTAGCAACTGCAATCCTCAAAGATGATGATGTCACAGAAAAGAAATCTCATTTAAGATTTGCCGCCTGTCCTCAAAGGGATCAAAAAGTAATTTTTGTTAAAACTATACAGCTATGTATATAGCTGTGTCATCAACTTTAGAGGTAAAACTATCAGGGAAATTATTGATATAAATAAGAAGCAACCAGAACTAAAAACAAAACCTTGTGAGAGCAATAACTTAAACTTCACCTAACTGCTCAGTAAAACCTTTCTGTTATAATGATTAACTGCTCAGTAAAACCTTTCTGTTATAATGATTAACAAGTCAAAAAAAGGATCAAAATCAGTATTGATTTTATATTTCATTTTTATACTTTTTTTCTTATATATCAAGTTTTTTAATAAAATACAAACATAATTTCAAATGACTTGAGAGCTTATATAAAATTAACTTAGAACTCATATAAAATTTGAGTTTTATTTTATTAAATTTACCAAAATATTTTTATTACTATTTTATTATTATTTTTTTATGTAAATTTAGTAATAGTTATTTTTATTATTGTATATTTAGTAATAGTTATTTTTATTTATTGTAGTTATTTTTTAGTTTATGTATATTTAGTAATAGTTATTTAGTCATATATTTAGTCATAAATTTTTCTACTTTCTTACTGCGCCTGAGTTCTTACGAATCTGACTCTTATGAGTGTATGAGTGTATATAGATAAATTTGTATCTTATATATTTTAGATAATAAAATAAATTGTTATTACTTTAAATTACAGGGTGGAGAGCCAATAGGTATTTCAAAATTCCAGGATATTTTCAGGACTTTTCAAGGAAAATTTTGGACTTTTCAAATTATGTTGATCTTTCCTAGACCAGAAAAAAACAAAATATGTTGATTTAAAAAAATATGAAAAATAACTAAATAATTAGTAGATGTTAATAATACTGAGACTAACATTAAACAAAATTTTTTTTTTGCATTACAGAAAATCTATAATTATCAAATTCAATATAACTAAAGTATCAGGATTTCCAGGAATTATTGCTAAAAAGTATTTTTCGAGGACTTTTTCAGGACCTATTAAATTCCAGAACTTTCAGGTTTTCAAGGACCGCTGACCACCCTGAATTATTAAAAACTAAACATCCTAATGCCTAATTTACTAATAATTTAAATAACTTACTAATAAACCCGGGGTTGCTTACTTTAGTTAAATTATTAAAAACCAATCTGTTTTAATTATTAAAATCATCCTTGATGGAAAACTCTACTTTATTTCCAATAACCTTTGGGGTAGCCCCAAGTTCCATCCTTGGTCTTGTGTTTATTTTTATTTATATTAACCCCTCTTGCATGGTGACCATAAAATTACAGTTAACCCACATAAAATTACAGTTTTTCCACAATTTGATATTACACTCTTGACAGTAGTTAAGACCCAGTCACTGTAGTGGTCGTAATACTATAATTAATGTTGTTTTTTGCATTCCTTTAGTAGATGGCCAAAAGAACACATTGAAATTTTATTTATTTGTTTTTTTTTTAAGTTTTTTTTCTTTATATATTATAGTTGAATAATGAGTAAAGAATTAGTAATTAAAGTAAAATTTTTTATATTACATAATAACTACTATGATAGCTGAAACTATGATATTTCTACATTGATGAAAAGCTTAAAAATATTACATCCATTACATATATTAATACTAACATGTTTATCATAATCTGTCATGAAATACTGTAAATTATCATAAAATTACAAAAAAACAAATACCATAAATTACCATGAAGGGTCCAGTTTTTTCTACCAAAACATCATATTTTTCTTTCCATCTAAAAACAAATATTAATTGTGGCATATTATTGCAAAAATAAAACACAGCTTAAATTTGTAAGAATTTATAAAATGTTGCAAGTTTGTTTTCAACTACTCCACCATATTTGCTACCACCATATTTACTAACATCATATTTACTACCAGTCATATTTACTATCATCATATTTACAACCAGTCATATTTACTACCATCATATTTTTTCAGATGTTTTCAGATGTTCATATTCATTTTTACTCAAATTGCATCCTTTTGATATATTTGAGAAAAAAGGATCTACAGTAGCATGCAAGGGCTTCTCATTTAACCATATCATTTCTTCCAGATGGTTAAGTTAAATGGAATAAAAGCTGTTTGAAAAAGACAGTTAACTTAGGCCACACTAATACTTGCCTTTGTACATAATTTATTTCACTTTGACTAGCAATACCATCAATACACACTCAACTTTCAAATACACACTCTAGCATTTCCTCACTTTCAGCAAATATTCTTAGCGTCTTAGCATTAGAAAAACATAAGTTGTCAGAGTATGATTAAATATATAAATACTTTGTAGAAGAACCAGATGTTTCTGCTACAATTACAATCTCACGATAACATTTTCTGTTTTTCAATCTTAGACTTACAAACTTGGTAAAAAATACAAAACATTGGAAACCAAACTCATGAAGAAACTAGTTTTGCACTATACTATACCAAGTGTGTAAGGTAGAGTAACTCTTCTCTCACACATATATTACTAAAAAAAAACTTTCTTCTCACATAGAAATAACTTTAACAACTGCATATAACCTGGCAAAAAAATAAATTCAAACGAAAAGTTGAAAAGATATTTAACTAAACTTACGACTTAATTTCTTCATGGAGATAATTATCATGATTTTGAATCTCAGGACTAAACATCATCAAATAAAACTTTAAAGCAGCAAAAAAAAGTAAAAAAAAAAACAAACTTAATATGAACTAAAAAAAAACATACTGTTCCTTTATTTCTTCAGCTTTGGTAAGTTTAATTTGAGTTTCCATCAATCGCCTGAAAATCATTATATAATAAAACTTTTCATTCTTTTTATGCAAAAGTTTTAATTTTCACTTTAAAAGTTGTATACCTTACAACTTCTTCGTGCATTATCTTTGATTCTTTAATAACCTCATCTTTTTCCCTGAATTCAATAACAAAAGTTATTATGGGTATTAAAATATTAAAATAAAAACTTTGTTCTTTCTACAAAAAATTTATTTTAATTTATTTAAGAGTTTTTTTTCAAAGGAAAGTCTTTCTGTAGGTTTTTTCTCTTTTTAGAAATGTTTTTCAGACTGGTTTAGTTAACAACAAAAGATCAATTAAAAAATCTGTTAAAATGCTTCCTGGATTTGCCAAATATTACAAAAATATATTACATAACAAAAATATAACCATAACAAATTGTTTATTTATAGATCTTGTAATTGGAAAATTGAGCCAACACTATGTGGTTGAAAGTACCCCCCTTCTCCTGGAATAAGTGACTCTCAAAACTGTATGAAAATTAAAAATTCAATTAGTCCCACATGAAATCATGTCAAATAAAATATATTGTGGCTTTCTTTTAAATGGGGATTTTAACTTTGAAAAGATTAATTAGAAAGAAAAATTTATGGAAGAAACAAACAAAATAGCAAGTTTTTTATCGCACTTTTATGGACTGCTTAGACAAATATTTTTTATTTCAAAATATAAATAAGCCAATGTTTCAATTGGATGATAAAACTGAAACTAATTTCTTCGATTTAGTAATAATAAAAAGTACTTTGCAAATATGTAAGCTAGAACATCTCCAATCATATGTAAGCTAGAACATCATCCAATCATATGTAAGCTAGAACATCTCCAATCATATGTAAGGTAGAACATCATCCAATTAATTTAACTATGGTCATTACATTTTAAAAGATAGTTACAACTACAGTTTGCTTGAAGCTATGGCAGTGAAGTTAAACAAAAAAACATCTATATTAAAGGAAACTACAATGAAATTAACAAGCACTTTAATATTATTGACTGGTTAAAGATATTTGAAAATTTGAATGCTAACAAGTATTACGAAAAATGATTAGAACATTATAAAAATGCTTGTAATTTAAATATATCATTAACTAAGTCAAATAAAAGAAAAAAAACACCTAGGTTTAACAAAAAAAAAGCACCATGGTTTAATAAAAGCCTATTAGGAATGATTAAGGCAAAAAAAGATTTACCAATAAAGTGTAGAAATGCCAAATTCAGAGATCAAAATGGAGTAAAAAATGGCTTCAATTGTAATGATAGAAAATGACATCAAATGGGAAAAATACATCAATACAATTGGAACAAGAGCAAATAGAAGGCTTGGTCAGATAAAAAACTCTTTTTGCCAATCAGAAAAAAGTTCAATTAAACTGTTATACACATTATTAGTTTGTTCACAATTGGAATTTGCAGCAACGGAATCAAATACATCTAGAAAGTTAAAAACAAAATATAATTTGCTGTGAAGACTGAAAATTATACTTTAAAACTTTAAACTGACTTTAAAAACAAAAAGAGCAAGTGGTGATAGAATATTATAAAATAAGTAAAAATCATCCTCTTAGAATAACTAATAATAACAATAACAAAAGATCATATACAATACATAAGTATGCAATAACAAAAGATCATATACAATACATAAGTATGCAATAACAAAAGACCATATACAACACATAAGTATGCAATAACAAAAGATCATATACAACACATAAGTATGCAATAACAAAAGATCATATACAACACATAAGTATGCAATAACAAAAGACCATATACAACACATAAGTATGCAATAACAAAAGACCATATACAACACATAAGTATGCAATAACAAAAGATCATATACAATACATAAGTATGCAATAACAAAAGATCATATACAACACATAAGTATGCAATAACAAAAGATCAGAAAATATGAAAAGCAACTCACACACCATAAGATTCAACTTCTTCACAAACAGAATTACCAAATGGAATAGTTTAACAGAGGAGATAATCAATTTAGATGTGAACATCTTCAAGAACAAGTTTGATCTTTTCAAAAACAATTAAAAAGAAATAATTTAGCTGTAAAACAAATTATATATAAATTAGTAGAGAATCACTTATCAAACTTTATTCATTTAACACAGTGCTTCATCAATAAACACTCATCAGAAATAAACACTCATCAAAAATGAAGACTCATCAGAAATAAAGACTCATCAGAAATGAATATTCAAATTGATAAAACTTCAATTAATACCAAAAATTAAATTACCAGAAGTCATAAATGTCTAAGCTACTGTAAATTGTATATTTGTGGAATATGCTGACACTATTATAAAAAGAATCATTTAGAACTGTTTACTTCTGCTTTTTATTTAAATACATTTTTAATGTAATTATTTTTGAGCTCACTTAATTTTATAGTTTTTTAGGAGAAACTTATTTTCATTAATATTATACATAAATATATAGTTTTTTAGGAGAAACTTTATTTTCCTGCATTTAGAAATCAATTTCAATTTTTTTTTTAATGAACATTCTTAGTTCGCTTGTGTAATTATTTTAAATTTTTCTTGTATGCATAATATGCATTTTTTTGGAAATATTGTTATATGCAGGCGGTGTTTTAATGATGAACCAATTCAATATAAAATTCATAGATCATCCAGGCCATATTTTTAAAAATCTGGAAAATTGTTTAGGTAAAATATATCGGGAATATAATTTCATTAAAAATAAACTAGTAAACAGTAATTAACCTTCTCAGTTTTATCTCTGACTCATCAAAAAGTAATATAATGAGAATGATTTTAAGCTGAGGACTCCAGTATTTTTCCTCCTAATATTTTCAGTAAAATAAAATGATTTAAGGTTTTATAAATAAGCTTTAAAATTTATTTTTAATAGTTTAAAACACCATTTACAAATATTAGCAAGAATTGCACACAAGAGTTGCACCTGTTTCGTATTAAAGTAAAATTAAAAATACAGTTTACAATCTTTATCATTTGTACCAAAATGATTGTTAAAAAACTCAGTCACCAATGTCATGTAAAAGATTGTGTTAAAATATAAAACTTCAACTTCAGTTATAATTTGATTCATTTATAAAATGACTCATATATAAAATATCTGTTCAGTTTCATTTCCTTAAATTTATTTAGATTTTCTTAGAAATAGGAAAATAATAGTTGTTCATAATTTGCAACCTTCTAATATTAGTATCATGTAGGCAGATAGAAGTAACATTGTTATACCAAAAAGAGCACTATTATGTTGGTAGCACTATCATATTGATAGCACTATCATGTTGATAGCACTATCATGTTGATAGTGCTTATGGTAATGCAAAAATAACTAATAGCTCATTTAAATAATAATTGTGCCTTATTTGATGCAAAATCTTTTTGTCTCTAATAAGAAAAGCTTCTCATTTTATGTCATTTTGGTGCAAATGATTGGTAAATTTAGCATTGCCTTTTACACAGACTACACAAGAATTTTAAATATTCTAGGATTATTAAACAAACTTAGTTTTCAAAAAGTATTTAAATTGGGTCTCAAAATAAAATTGAATAAAGATTTAGAAAATAGTTTTGAATAAGAATTTTAACTTTAAATACCTTATCTAAATTTTTTTTTTGAAACATTCAATTTTTTAAATGTTTAATTGGCTTTCTAGTAATATTTTTTAAAACACCTTTGCTTTTCTAATAATATTTTCAAAATCACCTTTGCTTCACTAGAAACTCTTCTTTTAAACTTTGCAATTGGTTACATAACATAGTTATTTCTTCTTTGTATCTATGAATCATACAAGAAAAATCTTATATTTCTTTATAGTTTACATCTTTATATTTACACATTTAGTTTCTTTTTTGTTTAAAACTCATTTTGCTAAAAAAAGTTTAAAAAGCTAGAAAATACAATAAATAAATTAAAAAAAAAAAAAAAAAGAAAAAAAAAAAAAAACCATGGTTACCCTTTAACATCCTGTAGTAAAGATTTTGATTTCATATCTTCTTCTACTTTTGTTGTTTCTAATTTCTTATACAATTCTGAAATGATTGTACTTTTTTCATCCAATGAGTTTTTTAAATTTTCATTTTCTTCTTCTAATCTAAAAAATGTTTTTAAAAAAATTGAGTAAAAAAAAAAAAGTAAAAAATTAATAAAAAACTGAACTCTTTGATTGCAAACAAAAGTTACAAACCTAAAAAATCATCAATTTAAAATTGTTATTTAAATTTGGTATTGTAATGTGTTATTGAAAGTTGAAGGATCCCTTAGAATAGTTAAATTAAAATGCTATTTTTATGTCATCTTTTTTTGATCTGTCATCTGAATCTAACCTATCAATTGGAGGTGTCGGAACTAGTAATTAAGGTTAAGTATGTGGCATTATCCAATTCGAATC
The DNA here is from genome assembly GCF_022113875.1 of Hydra vulgaris. Classification (NCBI taxonomy): domain Eukaryota; kingdom Metazoa; phylum Cnidaria; class Hydrozoa; order Anthoathecata; family Hydridae; genus Hydra; species Hydra vulgaris. The sequence goes on along the minus strand of NC_061157.1, from coordinate 1,660,550 downwards.
TAATTTAAAATGTTTTAATTAACTCATACAAGATATTATGCATTCATACAAGGCATTAAACATTTACTGTTATCTATTTCTTTATTTATTTGTATTTCTCTTATTTGTATTGATAATATATCTTTAATTCTAAAACATTTTATTTCAGATAATTTAAGTTTTTTTAAAATTTTTTATATCATTTTCACTTCCAACAAGGAGGCAAGCAACCACTATCGGGGTTAGAAGTTACTAGAAGAGAGATGAAGTATATAAAGCAAGGAAACCATAAATATACAACTTAAAAAATTGCAAATTATAGGAATCAGGAAAACAAGATAAAGGAAGCAAATTCCAAAAGACTGATGTTTGAGGGAAAAAACTAGACAAATAAAATTTTTTGGAGCACTTAGGAAGAGTCACAGTGAAAAGATGAGATTTAATTGAATGAAGTAACACAAGAATGAATTTTAGTAGATGGCTCAAGAGACTCAAGCTCTTTAAGAGCAGTGTCCATTATAATATTTATAGAAAAGAGAAAGAGAGGCAACATTATAACAATGTGATAATGGTTGAAGGTTGGCTGCAAGAGCAGGCCCAACTATGTTTAATATGCATTTTTGCATAGTAAACATAGCTGTCTAGAAGAGAAAGAGCATCATTAGAAGATCCGCCCTAGATGTGGCAACAGTATTCCATACAAGGACGGTTTTGAGATTTACAGAGATAAAGAATAGAATCCAGAGTAAGAAAGTGTTAAGCACAATAAAGAGAAGCAACTTTAGCAGATGTTAATTTTACAATGAATTTGATATATGGTTTCTAAGAAAGATTGGAAGTAAGAATTAATCCTAGAAGATGAAGGGTAGATGACTCATCAAGTACATTACCGTTTATAAATATAGGAAGATCTAGATTGTTGCGATAATGATTTGCTGAAAAAAATTGAGTTTTATCTGAGTTAAAGTTTACCAGCCACCGAGAGCCCCATACTGTAGCAGAAGTAAGATCCTTTTCAAGCTCAAATGTCCCCTCCAAGCAATCAGAAAGTGTTGACATCTTATTAAACTTTTAAAAACAGAAATTTTGCAAGTTGTTTATTTTTTGTGTTTATATTTTGTGTATGAACAACATTGTCATGTACTATTTGAGTTATAAACTAAAAAAAATTCCAATAGATAATCAATTTGTTTCTTTTTGCCATAAAAATAAATATTATCTTTCTTAGATTTTTTTACAATGAAAAGACCAAAACTTGTAGCTCATAATGAAGACTTAAGTATTCAGATAGTCAACCATGTGATGCTATTAATGTGGTTAAAAAAGGTATGATTGTGTACAAAGGGAGCAAGACATTTGGAATTCTTTATCAGAGGATTCGTGATAAAATTTCTAGAAGAACTTCTTTAAAGATACAACACTGCTAATATGAATGAATCAGTATCAGTTGAACGCATTAAAAACAAGTTGAATGGTTACTTAGATACACAAGAATGGTTACTTACATGCACAAAAATGGTTACTTACATGCAAAAGAATGGTTACTTACATGCACAAGAATGGACCATGTATGTATGTACATGGACCATTGTATTACATGTAGTTTGTTATTAGATGCTGTACAAAAATATTTGAATTCCAACAAAAAAACACAATTTACTAACAACTGTCCGGCAAAAGGTTGGTTTTAGGCATTTCTTCAATTAACATCATCTTCAATTAACATCATCATCAATTAACTTTTTACTTATATATAATAAGTAAAAAGTTAATTGATTATTTAATATAATCTCAAAAACAAGGTGAATACTTTAACAGAGCTAGAGGAGGAGTAACTGAAAATTTTTGATTCACTCACTTAACAAGGCTAAAACTTAAAAACATTAAAACTCATTCTGATTCACTTCTAACAAGGATCCACCATCATTAAGTTGGGAGTTACTAGAAAAAGAGAGTTGAAGAGCAAGGAAACAATCAACAGAAGACTCAAAAAGCTAAAGATTGTATGCTTTAGAAAAATATAAAAATGGCAATTCCAAAGTATTGAAGTGCGGGGAAAAAGATGAAAAAAATTTCTTAGAGCACAAAAAGACAAATACAGTAAAAAAATGCACCTTTTCTAAATAGAACTAGAGATAATAGCTCTTTGATAAAGCAGGTCCAAATACGCTTACAATGAGAGGTCAGTAGTGAATGATAGCCCAATAAAACATAAAGAAGAGGACTGAGAGAGGACTCAGTGAGAGAGTTATATATAAGGTTGCCATACGTTCAGCTTTTACGAAGGAGAACACAGTAAAAAAAAATTATTTTTATAAATTTGATGCTGTATTCTCCTTCGTAAAAGCTGGACGTCTGGCAACCCTAGTTATATAGGGATGTTGACAATTATGCAATAGTTATTTTGTGTAAATAACAAAGTTTTGTTGGAGTTAAAACTCACAACCCACTGCAAGCCCCAAACTGTTACAGTCTTATTTTGATTGCTTAGAACAGGCTGCCTGTTCCAGAAACAATAAAGGAAACAATAAATGACAAAGGATAGAACCTCAAGGTACCTCAAAAATTAACGGAAATGAAGAAGAGTGTTCAGTGAGTGTTAGCTTTAGAGGATGACTTTAATACTGTGATTAGAAAGAAACGATTTGACCATCTCAAAAATTTGCCCCAACACCATATGAAGCACAATTATGGAGAAGTCTAGCATGCCTAAAGATGTCTAAATAGCCCTTGCCTGGCTGCTCCCTTCTAATGCACAATCTTCTCTTTCTATGAATGACTTGCCTCAGTTAGCAAGTCAGCCATAGAAAGAGAAGATCAAAAACCATACTGATTTTCAAAGAGTAAGTTATTAGATTCAATATGTTAGAAATTTGTTCATTAAATAAAGACCTTGCTAATAAAAGAAGTTTGATTGGACGATAGTTTGAAGGACCGGAGTGTTCTCAAGAGTTTTTAAAAACTGGAATCACAGATGCCACTTTCCAGCAGACCAGATGGCAAGAAACAGTCAAGCACTTAATAAATAGTTTCGAGAGAGTAGAAAAGAGTTCTGGAAAAACACTTTTCTAAGACTATAACAGAAATGTTGGCTGGATCACAAGCTGCAGAGTTTAATTGAGAACTTTAGCAAGCCTGATTGATTTGGATGTCTAACAATGGCTTAACATGTTTAACTGGAATGAAGGAAGAACATGGCCATAGATTCAAGAGTCTTATTATAAGATAAGTTCTGTGCAAACAGATCTGCCTTACCCTTAGGAAAAATAATCAGATCAGAACTAAAAATGAAATGCTTGATTTACCTTAGTTAATGACTCTGTTAAAAATTTTCCATAAGTCTATAGAGACTTATTTCTGAGGAAAGATACAAGATTTAGTCAACTGTGAATAATTGAGATAAAAGATTTATAGAGATCACTGCATGGTCAAAACTACCTAAAGGAGATCAAGAGAACCTAAACACAAGTTAGGGTCAGAGAAAAGACACAAATTAAAGAATGAAAGTGCATGATTAGGGTTCTCAGAAAAACGAGTCACAAAGTTAACTACCAGAGTAAAAGATTGAGAAATACAGAAGTTTTTGAGCTTTAGAGCCAGCAAGGTCAGTGGTGTTAGAACAAAGCCATTCAGTGTAATGAGCATTTAAGTCACCAATAACAATATTGTTGGTAGAGGAGTAAAGAGAAAGGGCTTGGTCAATTCGATTCATATCAAAAAAAGAGCAGTCTTGAAAACAACAAAGTGAAAGGAGTGAAAAGATGCTAAGCGGAGACAAATAAAAAAATGGTCAGCGGATTCAAAGCTAATTTCTAAACAAAAAGGTGAACTGATGCATAAGTATACATCTAAGCCAAACATGTGACTCTTGCATTTTAAAATTTAATTTTATTAGGAATTTCAAATAAATTAAAAATGATAAAAAGAACGTTTTAAATTTAAATAAAATATTTAATATTAACACAAAAAAAAGAATGTTTTATTTAAATTCTGAATGAAATTCTTTAAAAAGAACAGAAAAACAAATGTTTTATTTAAATTCTAAAAAAATTGTTAAAATAAAAATGAAAAAAAGAACATTTAACTCTAAATAAAAATACTTTTAATAAAAACAAACATTTTATTTAAATTCTAAATTAAATAATTAAAAGAAAAAAGAAAAAACAAAAATTTTAATAAAATTCTAAAGTGTTAAGAATTTTGATTGTAAATTAAAAATGTATGTAATGTTTGATTATATAAAATAATAAAATAGCTAAAATAAAAGTGGGTTGTTAAAGTAAAATGTTTAAAAGCAATTTTTTTCTGGATTTTATTTTTGTTATTATAACATTGCATTAAATTAACTTTGTATTAACTTTATACTTTATTAATAGCTTTATATTATTAAATGGATTTTATTTTTGTCATTATAACATTGCATTAAATTAACTTTTTATTAACTTTATACTTTATTAATAGCTTTATATTTTCCAAATAACAGTACTCAACAATAATAACAATAAAAAAATTCTACTTCAAATATATTCAATTTATATATTTATATTTCAAGCTTTATATTATTAATTTATATATTTATATTTCAAGCTTTATATTATTAATTTATATATTTATATTTCAAGCTTTATATTTAATCTTATTTCAAGCTTTATATTATTAATTTTCAAATATAAACTATACTACTTCAAATATATTTAATTTTTTATTAAAATTTTTATCATTAGATAGAAACAAGTAACTTTTTTGCTCTTACATTTTTCACTTTAACGACTCGGTTGAATGATAATACCAAGATTTGAAGAAAAAGGTGGCAAACTCTGCATTCTTTTTTCTGTTAATTTTATGCAAAAGGTTTGCAAGTTTGTTAATTTGTTGAACCCTGTTTCAAAATTTTGAAACGACTTTATGTTGACCTAAAACAATTTTATGTCAGCAAAAAACAACTTTTTTTTTTCAAATTTCAAGGGCTGCTATTGGAGTCTTTGCATATGAAAGGATATTGACACTGAAATCCAAAGAAAAAATGCTGAATTCAAATTAGTCTCAGAAAGAGCAAGCAAGTTTGGTGAAAATTGCATAAGGTAAGATTAAACTGATGTTACATCGAAGACTACACATGTTTATAAAAGATATACTGAAACAGTTTTGTTAGTGATGTGCTCTCGGCAATGAACACCAAAAGCACTAACAGCTTTACAACTGTAGATAGAATCTCTCTGAGAGCTATTACTGAGTTTGATAAACTTCCAGTTTCAGAACTAAAATATTTGAAACCATTAACCAAAACTACCAACCAATTTCAGAAATAACTGAAATACTTGAAACCATTAACGAAACTACCAGACAGTTTCAAAACTAAATAACTAAAATATTTTAAACCATTAACGAAACTACCAGCCAGTTTCAAAACTAAATAACTAAAATACTTGACACCATTACAATACTAGTAACACTGAAATTTTTAGTTAATTATACTTCTGAAATAAGATTTGAGTACCTTTCTGCTTTTTCTTTTGTTCTAATTGACAAACTGAAAAAAAAATGTTTTAATTGTTTAATTTATTAATAATTTTAATGTTATTTATTTAAATAATAAATGTAAAACAACATAAAAAAAAAAAACATTTTCTACCTCTTAATGTACTCTATTTCACGAACTAGCCTCTCTTGTTCAGAAACACTTTGTTCTTGAGTTCTCTGTAACTAATATATATATATATATATATATATATATATATATATATATATATATATATATATATATATATATATATATATGGGCATTTCCAAAAAATCACGCACGGAAACTCGTATATGTTTTTACTTTTATTTTCATAAAAATAAAACTAGCGATCTCCGATTTACTCTCATTTAATTCTAATCAATATAAATATTTTGTAAACAAAAAATAGTAAGAATTAGTAATGTTAACAAAGAATAAATAAAGTTTGAAATGGAATCAAGCACGGAACAGAAAAACTTCGATTTTAGTTACTAGATAAATAAACTTTAATTCCTCGGACAATATAAGTTTCACCGGTATACATTTTTTTAAAAATAATATTTTAAACATTAGTAAGATTTCCAGAAAGTTACAGGATTGCACTATGAATCATAGAGTCACAGCAATCGTTTAAATGCAGTTTATGAATGATCACGCACGGAAGTCATGCACGGATGTTGCAAATTTGTCAATTTCATGTAGTTATTTTTATGAAAATAAATTGCTAGTGAGTATTTCAAGTAAAATATTATACTTCTGCAACTCATATTTAATATATTTTCGATGAGAAACGGCAGTCATCAATTATTAAAAGCTAGAGTATGGCGTTTTGAAAATTATTGTATATTTTTCAAAATGTAACGATATTATTACTCAAAAAAATAAAATTGTAAAAATGTGTATATTTAATTTATTCAGATAGCCTAAAATATGATAAAATGTTATAATTGTTCTTTAAGAAAATCAAAATAGTATGCATATTGCATAAAGTCCCAGCTTTTAATTGCTAAAATAAAGAAAAATAAAAAATCATGCACAGAAATGGAAATGCCCATATATATATATATATATAATTATTTTTTTCTCTTTCAATAATATATATATATATATATATATATATATATATATATATATATATATATATATATATATATATATATATATATATATATATATATATATATATATATATATATATATATACATACATACATACATACATACATTCTAACACTTGAAAAAATTAACACATTGTAGATATTAACAGACCAAATGATTTCAAATTTAAATTGTTTCAACAAATAGCAGAATGTACTGAAATATTAATCCAATAGTGTAACCATAGCACCCACTCGTAGAGTTATAATAATCATAAATTTATATGTGATTAAATCATAAGTGTGTCCAAAACAAAAAGTAGTTTCAAATTTTAATTAAAAACTGAAACCAGTATTGATTACTAGAGAGTAAGTTGTTGGACTCAATATAACAAACAAATCTAACAAAAAAAATAAGAAGAACTACCATTATTTTAAAATAAAATTTGAACTGAAGGAAAAATACTATAAATTGCAAAATGACATCAAATTAATATCAATTTTGAAAAAAAAAATTCCCAATCAAATTGTAAAACCAGAATACTTATTTTAATAAATATTATTCTTTTCCACCCCTTTTTATGCATTTTTTCAGTGCAAACATACTTGATCAGATTGATAAAGTTTTTTTTTACATTTTATTTTTGTTGCTTTGTATAGAGGTGTACCGGATATTTTTGCCGGATATGCCAGATAGTGAACTTTTCTCAAGTTCTTTAAGTGTTTATGAAATAAAAACAAGTTTTACCATTCTACATTAAACAGTGTTCAAGATTTAAAAAAAAAAAAAAAACAATAAAAAACAATAAATAACACAGGTATATAAGTTAATAATGTATAAAGAAAAATCTTTTTTTATAGCCAATTTTTTTTTTTTTTTTAAATTACTATTTTCTATACTTTGTCAGCACATATACCATGTCATACAGTTTTTCACTGATTTTTTAAACTAAGAACTTGAATAATATTTATTGAAGACTGGCACGACTTGTTTTTTCTTCATAAACACTTATAGAACTTTAGAAAAATTCACTATCCGGCATATCTGGCAAAAATATCCGGTACACCTCTAGTTTTGTAGTATTATTAAATAAAATATATTGTTCATTATTTATAAAAATTAATTTTTGTTATTTGTAGTATTATTAAATAAAGTATATTGTTCATTATTTATAAAGTTTAACAATGATTATATACATAAAACTTGAAATAGGTGATGGACTTTGGCGCCCATCTGACTGTTTTTGAAGCTTGCCTGAAAGGGCAACTAAGGACTTCTCATGCTTTTAAAAAAATGTAAAACAGTTGCTTGCCCTCTTTGGGTGGGTCTAAGGAGCAGACAAAAGAACACTATTTTGACCTCTGTATAACCAACACACTCACTTACCCTGAATGGTATGGTTCTAATATTTCTAAAAAGGTATGGCACAACCCCTTCATTTCATCAAACTAAAATCAGATTCAGCATAATTGTGTTTGTAAATAATTAATGTAAACATTAATTTATTTTCAAATTCCTTTGCTTGCATAAATTTTTAAACATTATTTGTCAAGGCTGACACCATGTTAGTTGCGCAGTTGTTAATCATAAACAAAAACATATTTTCAATTTTTGCCAAAATTAAAAACTTCATGTATACTGTTTTATATATTTATTTTATGAAAATAAACTTTTGAAACTGTACAAGAAAACAAGTTGACCTCGGTATTTCCAGAGTACCGCACTTGTTTCTTTTGCAGAACCTTGAATCTTATAATTGTGAGCCAATTGTTTTTTTACTAATCTAAACTGTATACTATATTATTTAATTAATATAATATACAGTTAAATACCTCATTTTCCTACTAACAACTTAAGTACCACATGTTTTAGGTATAAATGTTTTACTATTTATTACTATTTAGTAATAAATAGTGGAATATAAAATTTCTATTTACATTAGAAAAATATGTGATTATAATGACACAAATAAAATCTTTAATTGTAATAAAATAACTAGTAACACAATACCAATAACATGTTCTTTTCCCATTACTACTCAATTTTTACATTTTAAATTTTATATAACAGCTTAATTGTGTCCTAACTGTGGAATAAAACTGATAATTGTTGTTTTTAGACTTTAACCTTAGGAAGTACAACATCAGAAACTTTAATTTTAGGGAGTACAATATTAGCAACTTTAACCTTAAGGAGTAAAATATCTGCAACTTTATATTGAAACAATGTATGCTGAGGTAAGTGAGTTTATATGTATACATTTGTGAGTGCATATATATAAATATATATATATATATATATATATATATATATATATATATATATATATATATATATATATATATATATATATATGTATATATATATATATATATATATATATATATATATATACATATATATATATATATATATATATATATATATATAACCACAAGTAGCCTCCTCATCTGTAGTGGCCTTCTCGGCCTTGGGGATGTGAATAAAATATATATATATATATATATATATACATATATTTATATAAACACACACACACAAATTTAGGGAAAGTTTAACAAACCTCTGAAATTAACTTTTCCAATTCTAAACTTAAAGAATTTTTTGATTCTTCTAATGCTTTTACAGTTATGGATAAAACTTTTTCATTTTCCTAAAACAAAAGAAAAAAGTAAATTATTTTAAACTTAATTATTTGTACTTAAAACACACAGAAAATATGGAAAATTAATAAAAATCTTTTTAACTATTTTAAACATAATAATTTTAATAAAATTCAGCATAACTTTTTAATGTTTTACAAATTAAAAAATCCAAAAACACATCGATTTTTAGATATCAGTTTATAATGGTTATGTTTTATGAGGTTCTAACATTTGAAAAAATTAACACATTGTAGATATTAACAGACCAAATGATTTCAAATTTAAATTGTTTCAACAAATAGCAGAATGTACTGAAATATTAATCCAATAGTGTAACCATAGCACCCACTCGTAGAGTTATAATAATCATAAATTTATATGTGATTAAATCATAAGTGTGTCCAAAACAAAAAGTAGTTTCAAATTTTAATTAAAAACTGAAACCAGTATTGATTACTAGAGAGTAAGTTGTTGGACTCATTTGGAGATGTTAAAATTTTTTTAATTTAAGACTCAAAGACCATCATAACACTAGTAAAAAGAATGACTGGACAATAGTTAGGTGTCAGCAACCTTGGAAATACAGAAGCCATTTACCAGCAGCAAAAAAACAAGATTAAATTTAGGACACCTTACAAATGCATTCTTTAAATTTAGAAAGAATTGAGAAGAGTTTTAGAAATCACTTCAGTAAAACTTGTGACTATCGGACCACAAGCTATTTAAGTGTTTTAGTGAAAAATTACATTAAGAGCAAACGAAAAAATTTAGTACAAATCAACCTCTCTGAAAGCTACTTTAAATTTTAGAAAACCTTTCTACAAGTCAGAATCAGAACCATCAGACTTTAAAAGCTATACCCTCCTTAGAAAACTCAATATAAAGAGTTGCATAGCAACTATTTATTTAAAAGACATAAAAAGCAAAAAAGTCATGAGTCAAGAATATCCACCAATCACTATCCTAGGTAGGAAATAATGCAACACAGATTTACATCTTATCCAACCAATTAAATGAAAAGAAGGTACAAAGCTGGTTAACAGAATTTTCTGTAATCAAATGTAAGAAGTCTAAATTTAATTTCAAATTTAATATAAAAGTTAACAATTATGTTTATTTCATTTTTATCAAAGATGGATAAATTTCACTGAGCTTTTACGAGACATTTATATAAAAACAATAATTATGTTTAATTTAATGGTATCCCGGTGGAAAACGAGCAAGTGACTAGCGAGCTACTAGTTTTTTTTCTTATTTTATTTTTTCCTGTCTCTAACATCTTTAAAAATTCAATTTTTAGTGTTGAGTCTATTATTGTATTTATTATATAATTATGAGAATAATTGAACTTTAACCATTGCAATATTGTAGCAGTTTGTTGCTAGCTACATATTGTAGCTTTGTAGCTAGCTACAAAATATCTACAAGTCTATAGCCGGTTAGTAGCTACATATTGAAATTTTTTAGACAGCGATTTTATTACGATATGGCTTAAGTTGCAATAGGCAGTGGGTTTTTAGCTTATTAAGCTAGCTGTCCTCGTAGCCAAATTGCTGTCTTTATCTTTACAAATATTGATAGCTTTTCGTTAACTTAAAAAAACGATCCTTATGGCTCTTTACCATTATGATTATAGTTAGCTATTTGCTAGCCGATTTCCCACCGGGATATATATATATATATATATATATATATATATATATATATATATATATATATATATATATATATATATATATATATATATATATATATATATATATATATAGAATTCCAGTGCTGTTTTATTTTAAAGACCTCAATTAAAGAGTGAGAGTAAACAATTAAAAAAAAGATATTTTAAATGGTCCCCTATTACATATATATATATATATATATATATATATGGGCATTTCCAAAAAATCACGCACGGAAACTCGTATATGTTTTTACTTTTATTTTCATAAAAATAAAACTAGCGATCTCCGATTTACTCTCATTTAATTCTAATCAATATAAATATTTTGTAAACAAAAAATAGTAAGAATTAGTAATGTTAACAAAGAATAAATAAAGTTTGAAATGGAATCAAGCACGGAACAGAAAAACTTCGATTTTAGTTACTAGATAAATAAACTTTAATTCCTCGGACAATATAAGTTTCACCGGTATACATTTTTTTTAAAATAATATTTTAAACATTAGTAAGATTTCCAGAAAGTTACAGGATTGCACTATGAATCATAGAGTCACAGCAATCGTTTAAATGCAGTTTATGAATGATCACGCACGGAAGTCATGCACAGATGTTGCAAATTTGTCAATTTCATGTAGTTATTTTTATGAAAATAAATTGCTAGTGAGTATTTCAAGTAAAATATTATACTTCTGCGACTCATATTTAATATATTTTCGATGAGAAACGACAGTCATCAATTATTAAAAGCTAGAGTATGGCGTTTTGAAAATTATTGTATATTTTTCAAAATGTAACGATATTATTACTCAAAAAAATAAAATTGTAAAAATGTGTATATTTAATTTATTCAGATAGCCTAAAATATGATAAAATGTTATAATTGTTCTTTAAGAAAATCAAAATAGTATGCATATTGCATAAAGTCCCAGCTTTTAATTGCTAAAATAAAGAAAAATAAAAAATCACGCACAGAAATGGAAATGCCCATATATATATATATAATTATTTTTTTCTCTTTCAATAATATATATATATATATACATACATACATACATACATACATACATACATGCATGCATGCATGCATGCATGCATGCATACATACATACATACATACATACATACATACATACATACATACATACATACATACATACATACATACATACATACATACATACATACATGCATGCATACATACATACATACATACATACATACATACATACATACATACATACATACATACATACATACATATATACATACATACATACATACATACATACATACATACATATACATATACAAACACATTCTTGAAGCTCATAGTAGAGTAAAGAACGAGATGGTGATTCAATAAAAATAGCTACTGTCTTCTATTCTTGCCTCATAGACCATATACAAGACAGTAGGTCTTATAGGAGAAAGCAGAAAATTTCTGTTATATTCACACCCCTTCATTATCTAATAAGATGTTATTCGGTTATCATAGATGTAAATCAGTTACATTGTTTCCTGTCTAGAATAATGAACACTTGATATTCTTGACTTGACTCATGGGCATTATATTTATTCTGCTTTGGTAGGCCCTTAGACTTGAAGGGATCTCAAAGTGCCAAGACAAGTTGTGTTTATTTTAAAGAGAATGATAAAAAAAAATGTTTGGGCAAAATTTTTTTAAGTAAAAGAAAATAATAAATGTATAGCAACAAAAACAAACTTTATGGTTTTAGTCGAAGCTTGCCGTTTCCGCAGTAGCTATTCTCTGAAAGTCCTTAAAACATACGCCGCAATCTACAGACTTAATAATTTATTTAAGCGTGTTTAAATCCAAAGAGTTTTAGTAAATGACGTCATTGTAGAAATTTTTTTTTGAATCAATATTATTTGTTATTGTTTTATTTGTTTTTTAAAATAGACTTTATTATCAATCGTATGAGTTTCTTATTTTATAGGAAGCTAAACATAAGAATTATGTTTTTTTATAGAGTGCGAGAACCAAATAAAATATATTTATTTGGTTCTCGCGCTTTATCTCGAAAAAGATATTTATATTGCACTCTTAAATAAACTAAATATATAAAAAAGTCATTGATCACCTTTTATATTTTCTGAACCTTTTTTTCTTTTTATGTAAACAATGTGAACTTTTTTTTAGTTTATCTAAGCCGTTTTTTAAGTTTATCTAAGCTGTTTATTGCTATGACGCTTTTGTTCTCCTATTGAAATGACATTTAATTAATAAAGAATTTTGGTAAACGACATCATTTATTAGAGATATTTACTGAATTCTTAAATTTTTAGTTTGAAAATATTTATAGATTTTACACTTAACAAATTTACAGATAGCTTTTTATTAATTAAAGCATAAAATATTGTTGGCAATTACTAAAGACAGATGGCGATTAAAATTGTCGCAGCACGCTTTAAAAAACATATTTTTAATACTTTTCAATTTATGTTGTATTTTATATTAACCTGTCTCTTAAAAATACAAATCAAAAAACTAACAAAAAAAATAAAAAGTTTTCATTAAATGATTTCAATTTTAAAATTTACTCAATAATGCTACATTTTTTTTTGCAATCTTGACCAATAATTGTTTAATCTTAAAAATAAAATAAAGTAAGCAATGTTTTACAATGATTTACATGTTTCACATGTTTTACAAAATAAATTTCATTAAATATATTCTCGCATGATTAAATAAGAATTTTGAGAATACTTAGCAAATAAATGCTATTAATTAAACTCTTTCGCTACCAGCCGTTTTAACAAAAATTTTTACACACTTTTTTGAATAAAACTTGAAAGACATTGACGACTAATTAAAATTCGAATTGTAAATCCTTTTGAAAGCATAGCAAACTATATAAGAATATAAACAGCTAAACAAATGAACTTTTTATTTAAATAAGTTTTTAACTCGTATCATTGAACAATAAGAAATGCAAAGGGCTTAAAACATTGTTTTATAAATAGTAATCAACACATTTCCAAAACAAAACTCATTTAATGAATAAAGAGAATGTTTTTCGAGATGAAAAATAAATGTTTTTAATTACTCACCTAAATATCTATACATTTATACGAGTTAAATTTTACAGTGTTAATGCTTCTTTATTTTACAACTAAATTTAAAGAAGTTTTTTTAAGTCAGGATTACTATAGATTTTTTAACTTTGTCAAATGATAACTTTTTATAACACAACATGTTTTTTTTGTTCTTGATTATGTATAGAATTAAACCTTAATAACAAACAAATTGTGTCTAAAGTAAAAAATTATGTACAAGACATAAAATTTAATAAATTGTGAAGCGTACTCTACCAGCAGTTTGCGGTAAAAATTTGAAAAATCAAAAGCCGTCTGCAGTAGTGTTAAATAATAAAAAATATTTTTTTTAAACAGAATCTTAATAAGGATGATAATCATTTAATAACAATAAATATAAAACAAAAAATAATTTATAGCAATAGATGAGCTAAAAATATCTGAAATATTTTATATTTTTAATGCGAGCTTTGCGAAAGTTAGAAAATAAAATAACTAAACAAATTCTACAGTAATTTATCATAAAAATTTTATTTATATAAAATAAGTAATTAAAAATATTCTTTAGTCATCTATATTGCCGAACTTAATAGTTTTAATAGTAGTAGTAGTAGTAGTAGTAGTAGTAGTAGTAGTAGTAGTAGTAGTAGTAGTAGTGTCCCTTGGAGCATATTTGACACGAAACCCTTGGCAGCCATTGCAACCGAGGTATTGGCAAGAAAGAGTCGCAGCACTATAAGAAACGTAAACGAATATCTAACGTACGTAAACTTTAAACTAAGTAATGTTAAAGCATATGTTAAAACATACTGAACATTTATCATGTTTTGCAGTTTGATTATCACTTGAAAATTACATTGCGTCAAGCCCTCCTTAATTTTAATCTCTAACATTTTTTTCCTCAAAAAAATTACTACATTATTATAAAATCTACGCCATATAATATGCCGGTGTAACTCGAGTGGATAAGACGTCGAACTTCTGAACAAGGAACTAGAGGTTCGACTCCTACCAATGGCGGCTATTTTTTTTAATTTTTTTAAATTATTTTAAATTACGAAATACTTTTGAAGTTTTATAAAGATTATATACAAACATATGTAACGTAACAATATTATGCACTCACAAAAGAAAAGATTTCAAAAAAGCTAAATAAAAAAACATCACCGGGAGAAAAAAATCGTTCCGTATGTATGATGATTGAGAACTTATGTTATTATTGTGCTCAGGTAATTAGTCCTAATAAGTTGCAGATGGTCTGAAATAAAAGTTGTCGGAAACTTAATAAAGAAAAAACTATATTAAATAAATAAGAAAGTCCTGCTACTCAAGAAGGTGCTGCTGTGGAGGCAAAAAAAAAAAAGCCCGTAGCTAGAAAAAAATTAAAAACTTTCTTTTGATAATCAAAAGCTTTTTTAGCTACATTTATTTTTTTACTATAAATATATGCTGCAGCTGTTTTTTAAAACGCCTTAATATGCTTATTACGTATTTCGAGAAAAACGCAATTAAAAAAAAGTTATTTAAAATTAACTCTTTATTAAATGTTTTTTGAAACAAATAATTTTAATAAATTTTTTTCAGAAATCTTTGAAAATATGTATTCAATGTTTGTAGACATATAAACTAGCTTATTTTGTAAAAAAGTCAAAAATGATATTTTTAACCTTAAGGCGTTTTGAAAAAACGGCTGCAGTATAGATGATACAACGAATATGTTAAAATGAGGTAATTTGACGCAAAATTTAAAAGCTCTTAACAAAAGCCACTAAAATAAAAAAATTAAAAATAATTGCTTAAAAATATTATTATAGTGAAAAATTTTATTTTAGTGAATATAGTAATTGTAGTTCAAATATAGAAGATTATTTACAAAATGTAAAAAATCCACTTATAAAACATTTTATTCAGGATCGTATGTAATATAAGTATACTTATATTACATACGATTCTAATAATTACAAGTCTTTTTTGCTTAAGCTGTTTTGTTTTTTGGTTTTAATAGTTATGTTATTATATTTAAAAAAATTGACAAAAAAATTGACGACCTTTTCAAGGGAGTATAGGGAAAAAGAACAACTGGTGATAAAGGGAGAAGGGGGTCAACAATTGGCTAAAATCGATGACGCCCTTTACGGATGGCTCCAAAACTATTTATTTATTACTATTGTAATAAATACAATCTCTTATCTGTGAAAATGATATATCTGTACCAGTTTTATATATTTTAACGCATTTGTATGCAATATAATAAAAATTAATAAAAAAAATCTAAGATAAATGCAAAAGGAAACTTGACGCATAAAGGTTTATTTTGCCACAAACTGACGTCAATGTGCAAAATCTTTTTGGCTTAACTTTTAGATTAGCGTTTAATAATATTCTTTAGTTCTTCATCATAACCATAAGAATGAATTTTTTTAATGACTATGTTTTAGTGCTCTAAGATCTTCTTAGTTCCATTTGTATATCGTTACATACAAACGTCTGTAAGTGTAATTTGTAAGTGTAATATCTTTAGTCTGTAAGTGTAATCTGTAAGTGTAATGTCTTTAGCATATGTTGAGTTTCCGTGTATTATATGGAATAATTGCGTCTATCTATATCTACAAAATGAGAAAACTTTAAAATTTTATTTAAAATTTTTATTTTATCTTACATATTATCTTATATATCTATAAAATAAGAAAACTTTAAAATTTTATTTTAAATTTTCAAAATCTTTTTTGCTAAATTATTATTTTTTTGCTATAAATATATAAGCAAGATTAAAAAAATTTCAAAACTTATTACGCTAAGAGGAGGTCTTAAACCTTCCAAAACAACACTGATGACAGCGCACTTAATCGCTGAGCTATCAATGAAATGCATTTAGCAGAAAAACAAAGCTAATTATAAGTATTTTATAAGCTCTACGTATGCGGAAAAGGTGCGCATGTTTAGTTTTTTGCTCATATTTTTTTTCAAAATAAATTATTTTACTAAAAAACATAGAAGTAAATAAGGAATAGGTATAGAATTTTTCGGCTAGAAATAGATATGTAAATTGGTAAAGACATGTATTTTACGGATCCAGAATGTTAGAATATATAAGGAAAAAGTATAGAAAAGTTCGGTTTGGATTAGATATACAAAGACCCATATTTTTACGGGGCCGATCTCAGCTTTTTTCATGTCATTATTTAATTTAGTTTTGTTTCATTTTAGATATCTTACAATGCTTTTTTAGCATTTTGCAGAATGAATATTGGGCTCACATTCCCCACATGGTATGGGTTCAAATTTAGGGCAAAAGCATCCCCCACCTTTTTATATATATAAACATATGTAATAGATGCAAAGTAATAGATACAAAAAACGTTGCGTCTGTAATGAGGTTTTATGTAGTTGGTTATTCTACCAATTAAACCAAATATTGGTTAATCTACCAAACCTTTATTGATAATGCAAATTTAGTTGAAATTTTTTTGTGAACATACATTTTTTTATATATTTTGTTTTGTTATTATGTATAAATAAATTGATTTCCATTTAATACATTAATACAATACAGATTATTTTTTATTCCTTTAAAACATGCCAAAGTGGTTAAAGTGCTTCGCATGGGTTCAAATCCTTTCATTTACACCTAATTTTTTAAAAATCTTATCTAATTTTCTAGAATACAAAATAAAACATTTTTAAAGGCCTATAGATATATGCATGACATATATTAAGATATTATATACTATAATAAACGAAAGGGAGAGAATTTTTTATAAAGCTTTTTAAAATTTCTAAAAACATGATTACACCGTTAAAAATTTGTTGAGCATATGTCACGGTACTCAAGTTGCTAATGTGTTTACTTTATTAGTTAAGTCTGTGCATTAAAGGGACAATTTTATTTCTTATAGAAAAATATTTTACATGCCCTGTTAATTTTAAAGAAAAATTTTTCTTTAAAATTAAAACGGCAAAAATCCTAATAAGCTGCAGATTCGAAAAAAAATTAAAGACTTATTAAAGAAAAAAATAATTGCTGCCCTGTTTTTTTTTTTAAAGAAATTTGTTGAATTAATGAAGTATTGAACATTTATGGTTATATCAAAACAAAGATTTTTATATTTATCTCTTTAAAATTGTTGAAATAAAGAGAAGTTATATCGGTCGGTGTGGAATAGACTTACCATGACCAGTATTAAACTGCTCATGGTATGTCCGTTGTTCCACATATTTAAAAAATCTCATATTTTTAAAAATTATTTACGATAGAATTTTTTTTTATGGCTCAAAAATTAAAACAATGAGTATAGTTTTTTATGTTTATTTTCCTACCTCTTACTCAAATATATTGAGGTATAGATTTAGTATAGAAAAGGTCGGTTTGGAATACATTTGCAAGATCCATATTTTATAGATCACGACAACAAAAATTAAAAATAAAGCAAGCTGATGATTTGAACTTGCCACGCGGCTACCTTAAGCTTTTCAAAACAGTACGGAATTAAAAATATTTGTTTTTTATAAAAAAATAATTAAAAAAATTCTAATTTTATATTTAAATGAAACCATTATATTAAACTGATTACTTTTAAAAATAATTAAAGTTAAAGTTTAACTTTTATATTTAATATTGATATAATAAGGAAATTTAGAGTTATACTGCTATTAATTCACGCCCCCGTTAAACATACAAAACCAAGTGCGCAATGACAACACAATTTAGATAACCATTAAAATAATATTATACTCTATTATTTTTTGGCTTTATATACTTTTTGGCTTATCCTTTATCTAAACTTTAAAATAAAGGATCGTCCATAAATTACTCAACGTTAAATTTCACAATTGAAGAAAACAAAAATGATCTAAATTTTTAGAGCTCATTAAGTTTAATGAAAATCGTCATCCTAAAGAACTGAAGATCTCTTCTACTTTTTAAAAAATAAATTTAGCGTTGCGTAATTTGTGGGCGATACCATAGCGTTTTATAGTTTATCTAATTTTCTGCTCTTAAAGTAGTTTTTCAGAACAAAATTATTTTACTTAAAAGTATTGAAGTAAATAAGGAATAGGTATAGAAATAATTAGTGTGGAATAAGTATGTATAGAAATAGTAGGTTCGGTAAAGACCCATATTTTACGAATTCGAAAAGCTATGATATATAAGGAAAAGGTATTAAAAAGTTCGGTTTGGAATAGACTTACAAAGACCCGTATTTTTACGGGTACGATCTCAACTAGTCTATAATAATAATTTAAAAGAATTCTATTATTTGATTAAAAAAAAAAAGAATTTTCAACGAAATTCTACAATGACATCATTTACTTAAACTCTTTAGAATTAAACACGCTTGAATAAATTATTAAGTCTGTAGATTGCAGCTATATTTTAAGGACTTTCAGAGAATAGCTACTGTGGAAACGACGAGCTTCAAGTAAAACAACAAAGTTTGTTTTTGTTGGTATACATTTATTATTTTGTTTTCCTTAAAAAAATTTTGCCCAAACATTTTTGTTTATCATTCTCTTTAAAACAAACACAACTTGTCTCTTAAAAAGTTAATAAACTTCTGTGTGTTATTTATTTGCTGTTGACACAAATATATGCTGAAATATATATCTTGACAAAAGTCATCACTTTTTAACCACTTCAAAGAAGCAGCAGATCTAATACTTGATCTCACTTCTGTGACAATTTAGGGCTCGCAGTGTTTGAGTTGTAAATATTACAAGTATATAATATAAACCTAAAAAAGCACTAAAAATCATGGCTGTAAGAGGTAAAAAATGTTCATGCCATTATAACCAATTAGAATTAAGTAGTGGTGATCAGAGTTGATTAGGCATTGAGATCTGTTGCAAGGGCACACCCCCTGAATTGTGGCATTAGTGCAGGTCTTGGGCTCTCTGAAACATCATTGGTGATCATCATTTCTGAGGAGGGGGATCACAACTCATCCACTACTTAATTCTAATTGGTTATAATGGCATGAACATTTTTTACCTCTTACAGCCATGATTTTTAGTGCTTTTTTAGATTTATATTATATACTTGTAATATTTACAATACTCATATATCCTGTTGTGACACAGGTGATAATCAGTTTTTAATTATTCATTTTCTAGTCTTAAGACCATGTGCGATACTAGATTTATAAAACAACTTTTTTTATCACACTATGTGTGATACTAGATTTATAAAAAAAGTTTTTTTAAATATTTATCTACTATAACTTGGTGGATTAGCAACACTATAACTTGGTGGGTTAGGGTTCTGGTAATCCACCAAGCTTTAGCTTGCTGTAACTGAGGATTTAAAGTTAGAACCATAAAGTCTATGCATTATTTTTCTTTTTATATTATTATAACTACTATTAATTATTATTTTTCTTACAATTTTATCTATTTGTTTTATTTTATTGTTTTCTATTGTACAACATTTTTATTCATGGAAGCACTTCGTACACTAGCAGATTTATATAGACTTGCTAACTCATAGGCCATTATTTTATTATTTGCTTAGGATGACTAGAGTGTGAGTTATTGTCCCCATCCCCCTGAGCAGTAAAAAATTTTTTTTTCCTCCTATTAAATAGTCTTTACATTCATTACTGATTCTCACCCAATGACATCATCTACACCTGTTTTTATTATCACATTCACCATGTCTACATAACTCAGAGTGTTAGACAGGATTGCGGAGTCCTGTTATATGCAGTATTCCTGTTAACCTTAAATTCTCAATATAAGGAAAATCCAGCTATAGTTTACCAAACTATATCCAAAGTTTTATCATTACTTTGAAAATTATTGCAAACTAATAATTTTTAAATATTATTAAAAATAAAAAATAAAAAAATGGTAACTTATTAATGAAATAAAACTTTAAAGAAATTCGCTATTTTAACATTTAAAACTTTGTAGAAAACTGTTGTTTTCTGCATAATTTAGCTCTTATTTTGCCAACTACAATTAAAATCATTAACAAAAGTTACCTGCGATTTTCCCTGCTAGTAGTTTTTAAAATTACTAACTTTAGTTACATAATTAATTTTAAAAATCGCAAAGCCTTCTAACAACATCAAGTACTATGTAAAAATGTTAGCAAGAAATTCAATCTTAATAAATAAAAAATTTGTTTGGTGTAACACCTAAAAATGATTTTATGTCAAAAGTTTCGCCAGAATTGTGTAAATCATAGAATTTTTTACACCACAACCTTTTCTTGTAGCTTTATCAGAAAATGTTTAATTTAAATTAAAAAATAAAATAAAATAATAAAAATGGCAAAGCGAATGTTTTCTTCTGTAATGTTGTATGTAAATTACTTATATAAAAAAAATTTATGTATAATTTCTATTAAAATTTTTTTTTTGAAAATTCATATAAAAATTAATTAATTTAAATTATAGATTTAAGTAATTGAAATAAAAACGACAAAGCGAACTTATGTATGTATGTAAGTATTAGATGTCTTATTTAATGTTGTACGTTGCTTGGATGAAACTTTTATTGTTTAAGATTGAACTTTATGCTAACATGTGAAAAATTAATTACATAACTTTACCAATTTTAAAAACAATTCGAGGAATGTTATGTTGTATGTAAATTACTTATATAAAAAAAGAAGTTAATTTTTTTTTTTTTAACGTTTTATTTAAAAATAAATAATAAATAAATAAATTTAAATTAAAGATTTAAAAAATAAAAAATTAAATCCTAAAAGAACTTTTTTTAATTTTGTTTTTTTAATACGTGTGCCAGTTCGATTATTTCTTTTTTTAAAAAAAAACTCCAGATCATCTGTAGTTAATATTTGATGTCAATACAAAAAAGTTTATTTAAATAAAATTTTGAATTTTCCTTTTTGCAGATTATCTTTAACGATATTATTCAATAAAAAGTTATTCAAGTTTATATTAATTTTATTCAATCTAAAAATATAAACAAGATCATTTTTAATACGAATTCTTTAATTACAACTATAAATTATTATAATTAAATATAAATAAAGAATACAAATATTAAAAATATACATAAAAATCTTTTCGAAAAAAGGTTTTGCAATTGATTGCTTTTTTTGCCTCTGCAATATATCATTAGAAAATAAAATTTAATTTCTATGGCTCTCTAAAGCTATTCATGGATTTCATATTCATCTTTAGCTTTAAATGTTCATATTATATGCTACAGAGAACAGTTGCAATTAGGTCTACTCTAACTGCTTCTCTTTGTTCAAAGGTTACATCACTTTCACTTTTCTACAAATAATACATGATCATTGCTTAAGTAAAAATTGTATAAATCCTGACAATTTACAGTTTTTAAACAATAAGTAATAAGCGGTGTTAACTATTTTATTAATAAGAGGTGTTAACTACGTTAATCTGATAATATTAATATGCTAATTTAATAGTAGATAATAATCGAGTTACGTCATTTTCTAGGCTTTTCTATTTTAAAGTAGTTTCTAGGCTTTTCTTTACACGTTTTTTTTTATTTTATTTTATTTACTAACAACCTCTAATATGGGTTGCTTACTGCTAGTAATAATAAAAAAATGTTAATAATAAATTAACTATGTTAATAATAAAGGGTATTAACTTTATATATAAAAAAGAATATTATTTTATTGTTAATAAACTTTGATAACAATCAAGTTTATTATATTAAAAATAAAGAATGTTAGTTATATTTTGAGATTAAGAAAAGTAGATAACCTCTAACATTTAAAAGTTTTTAACCTTATGTTCATTCAATATTAACTCTTTCTCATTCAGTTTCTGCATTTGAATGTTATTTTGGTCTGCCATTTGTTGAAGCTCTTTTTTTAACGAATTTGAAATTTGGATCATTGATTCAAGTTCTTTTTCGCTTTAAAAAGAAATTATTATATACTAAGAACAAGTTAAAGCAAACTATCAAATTTAAAACAACCAAAATGTTTGAAACAGCAAATTAAATCCGTAATTATCAGCAATTAACTGATTGATCAAACAAACCATCAAAAAAGAATCCAAAATAACCAACCAAATAAAAACAACCAATCAAAAACTTTAAAAACTCAATTATAGAAATAATTAGAATGTTAAAACCTTCTTTTGTGCTCTTCATTTGCTCGATCCAACATTAAATTAGAGTTCTCTAAACGCTTACTGTAATCTTTCTGCACATAACCTTAAATAATGTTATTTTTTAATTAGACCATTTCAATATAAACTGCAATAAAACGTATATAGGAATAAAAAAAGAATTGTATTAAAAATGCATAAATTCAAAATACTGAAATTGTATGAAAAAATAACAAAAAGCAAAATACTTAAGGTACTCTCTAAAGCTTCATATTTATTTGTAATACCAAGAAGATTTTCAGACATTGTTTGTTCAATGCTAAACACAATGAATTTAAAAAATAAGGGTATTTTAAAACTATAGAAACTAAATTTACATTTTTAAGTTTTTAAAATTAAATTGTTAAACTTTTTATATCATTTTGATATGAGTATACTTTAAAAGTATAGCAAAATAATTATCTATTATATTCATTTGCACCATGAAATCAATTATCATGAAATCTATTATCTTCAATTATACCATAAAATCAATTATCTATTATATTCATTTATACCATGAAATCAGAGGATTATAATAAACTTTTAAAAACTTATCAGACCTCAAAACTTTTAAAAACTTATCAGACCTCAAAACTTTTAAAAACTTATCAGACCTCAAAACTTTTAAAAACTTGGCCTTAAAAAGGTGTATAGAGTAAAAAAAAAAAAAAAAAAAAAAAAAACAAACAAACATTAAGACTACTGATAAGAAAACAAAAAGAAAACCTGGAAAAATAAAAACAATCAGAAAAACTTTAATAAAAGTACCTTTCGAGTTGCTCACGAAAATCACAATTTAAATCTTGCAACAAAACAAGTTTCTGATTTAAAGTTTCATTTTCTTGAAAATGTTCCTCGTTTAAATTTTCAATAACCCTAAAAATTAAATCAAAATTATGATTCATACATAAAAAGCATACCAACTTCATAAATTCAAATAAAAAACATAAGAAGCATAATAATGTATAATGTAGAGATTTAGCGTCATGTTAAATTTTTTACAAATCAAAAAACATTAAAAATAATTGATTAAGTTAAGCTTTAAATAAGTTGGTATTTTTAACTTCTATTGTTTCAACTGGTAATTTGTTCCAGAATTTGACTTGTAAAAAAACTCTCATGAAAAAAATCCATTATGATTATTAGAAAGTGGTTAGACTCAAGATGAGATATCAGAAGTAAGAAAGACTCAAGATGAGATATTAGAAGTTTGTTCATTAAAGACTCAAAAACTTTGTTAATAATAGAGAGGGGTCAGAGTGTTCTATAGATTTTTTTTTTAAATTAAAGCCACAGATGCCATTTTTCAGCTGGCACAAAAACAAGATTCAGTTAAGCACTTTTAAAATAGTTTAGAAAGAATTAAAGTGAGTAGTGGAAAACACTTTTGTAAGATTATGACATGTTGTTTTCATGCTGTAGAAGAACAGCAAAATTTTGAATTTGATTTCTTGCAATAACAAAAACATGTTTATTCTCAAGACAGCTGTTCTTGTGAAAAGATGAAATTCTTATAATTAAAAATAGCAGGTGCATAAGAAAGTGAAAACCATACCATAGAATAAGGCTTGGCTTATTTTAAAGCATGTCTACCAACAAGAAGGAATTACCATTATCAAAATAAATCAGCCCAAGAACAGTCACAAAGTCATAACAGGAAACCCAGTCAGCAGGTAATAGAAGAAACCCTTTTAAGTATGATGATAGGGTATGTAAAAACATCATTAAAGTTAATTATTTTTACAATCTAAACCCAACATTGATCAAATATATAATCCAACATTAATTTAAAGTATATGGATCAACACTGATTCAATGTATTCAACCTAGCGTTGTAAGTGCAACATAAGTATTCAAATTATTATACGTATTGCATCTTACCTTTCGCTCAAGCCACCTTCTTACTTTTTGCTTAATACTTACTGTTTTTCTTTTTTGTTAAATACTTACAGTCTGATGACTTGTAAGTAGTTAGTAGTAAGCTGATTTTAGCAAGAGGTAAGATACAAGTTACTTCAAAGACCACCAGTATTTGTAAAGGGTGGTTTTAAGAGAACTTGACTTGATCAAAGATAGTGCATGGCACCCTAAACAATAAGTTATGCAGTTGTGTCAGTCCTGCTAATTAACTCATTAAGTCAACTTTTCTAGTTTTTGCCTAAAAAAATCCTACAAGGTCACAAACCATAATTCAGTTTATTTGAAGCTTAAACTGACATTTAAAGGGCATAATATCAATTTATAAACAAATACTACCTATTATGTTGCAAATTTATTTGTTCGATTATTTCAGCTTTTTCTTTGTCATATTTTTCTAAGTTTTCCTAAATAAAACAGTGTCAAATAACTATATATATACATATATATATATATATATATATATATATATATATATATATATATATATATATATATATATATATATATATATATATATACACATATATATATATATATATACACATATATATATATATACATATATATACATATAGAGAGCATCATTTATATTATATATACATATATATATATATATATATATATATATATATATATATATATATATATATATATATATATTTATAGAGAGCTTTAGATAATAGTATTAAGATGTAACAAAGTACGTTACAACCATTACCCTATGTTTGTTTTTCCATAACAGCTTCTTGACTTTTGTATAAAAAAGTTAAGTGCAAACGATCTTATTATTGAAACCAAGTAAAAAATCAATTTCGTTTCATTTACAGTGAGTTTACTCATTATATTGCTAAGCTTGTTAAAGTATTTCTTATTTCTTTTTAAATTATAAGTCACTTATTTCAAATAATCGATGTAAAGAAATTAATATTTGTTAAGAAATAAAAACTTTTAACATGAACAAAACTTTTTTTAGTTAAAACATTTTTTATAGTTAGCATTGCAACGTTTTTGTTCATTCGATTTTGCGATTTTTTTAAATCTTAGCAGAACGTAAATCTAAAAGGGAAGCTGTTATATTTTAAAAAAAAATTTTAAATGCCTAAATTAGATGCTGAAAGATCAAAAGTTTATAGAGCAAGAAATAGAAAAGCATTGTTGGAAAAAGAAAGAAAGAGAAGTTATCAAAGAAGACAGTTATTAACACCAAGAAAAGAAAACAAGCAAAAAAATCAAGCGAAAGTTCGCAACCAAAGGTTAAGAATGAAAAAAAAAACTTGAATTCACTGCTAACATCAGTTTAAATTTTACGCCTGATAATTCTTATAAATGCAAATTGATAATTCTTATAATACAAGCAATAAGATTTAAAATCATAATTAAATACTTATTTAATGCTTTTGTCAATGACAAAAGCATTAAACAATCTTATTGCTTTCACATAATTTGGGTTTTTTTTTAAATATTAAATTTATATTAAACAAAATTTTTAGGACAAAACAGGCTCTTTCAAAGTCTCCAAATAAAAGACAAACTATTGTAGAGCAGTTAGGTGCTGAATATGGCTTATGCACTACTAAAGAAACCACCTGAGTTCGCATCACATCAGAAGAAACTGAAAAAGTAAAGCTTTTTATGAAAGAGAAGATATATCAATAATGTCTCCTGGAAAAAAAGATATCAAAATTGACGGAGAAAAGGTTCAAAGGCGCTATTTAGTTATGAATCTAAAGGAGCTGCATCAATTGTATTGTGAAGAGAATGCCAGCAAAAATGTTAAATTAACTAAATTTTGTGAACTTAGGCCTAGATACATTCTTACATGCAAAGATACACCACTTGAATCATGTGGTTGTGTTTATCACAGTAATTTTACTTATTTGTGTGCTGCTTTGGCAAGTAAAGTACATTTTCCATTGTATTGCAATAAATGGTTAGAAAAATATGTATTGTGCAAGCCACCTACATCCCAATGTTGGATAATGAAATGCTCTTTGTGTAGTCATTATAAATTACTTGCTTTGCCCGAAAACGGAGACATAGATCCAATCATCACCTATAGTTGGTGAATAAAAGATGATAACATTGTGTACTCAGTGAACATAAAAAAAACATAAAAGACGTTTATAAACATTTCTGCAACTATTTACCAGATTTTACTGAGCATCATCTAACTAAAAAGCACCAGTCTGAGCAATACCTCAGTCAAAAAGAAAATCTCAAACCAGACCAAATTTTGATAAAGCATGTGAATAATTACTTTATTATTCACAAAACTATAGATGTGGCTGTCAGGATGCTGTTCAAGCTGCTTATTGGTCCAAGTCTACTATTACTCTGTTTACAGTTGTTATCTATTGTTACCAATTAGAACCAAAACCAGTTGTAATAATATCCAATGATAATGATAAAACAAAGCGTGCCACTACTACTTAATTACTTACATGGCCAAATTCATACAATATTGCTCTGTGAAATATCATTTCCAATCAATAGAGTGGAATTTTTTTGCTACCTCTCACCTTTAGCAGTTAATGGTGTTGGAAGATCGTTAAAGCGATTTGTTTGGAACAATGTAAAATCTCAAGAAATTATTGTCTTAAACGCAAAAATTTCCTCTTTACACCAAATGGTTGCAAAACTTATGTAAGGCTAATCAACACAGATGACATTAATCTAAAGTGGGCCATTATAGCTGACCAAATTGACGAAGCAAAAGCCGTTAAAAATATTACTAAAATGCATTTCTGGCAATTAAAAAATGGAAAGTTTTTGATTTCAAAATTGAAGAATATTTTTTAACAAGCTTGTAAAACAATTTTAAAATTAATATTTTTACTTTTCTGAAAAAACCATTATATAAACTTACGTTGGGAACAGGGAGCATTAACCATTTAAACTTAAGTAAAGTATTAAAGTATAAATAGATATAGCAGCATGCCTTTAGTTGCTTATTTCAAATTTAACAAACCCAGTATCAAAAAAACATTTTTTAACTTTGATGTTATTAAATTTATACTTTTACATAGTTTACATGGTTTTTATAATTATTCATCTTTTATTTTGATTGCGTTTGTTTTGTTTGTTGTTTTTTAAAATTAGATTTTTTGTTACGACTGTCATGGCAAAAAAAACATAGAAATGCTTATAAAACATCAAGTAAAAACTATGAAACTCAGCATATAACAATATCAATAAGTGCTAAATACACACACCAAATTATTTTTTTTTACCATGCCATTCGCTGCAATTAGTCTGACAAAGTTAATTTGTTCAAAAGTGATAAAAAGTAAATGTTATGACCGTTACACTACGCAGAGTTAACTTTTTGAAAAAAGTTTAAGACTTCGATACTGTAACTTTTGGATACCAAATTATATAATAGTATTCCACATTTTTGGAAAGTCTCAAGTCATTTCCATTTTTGGTTCATTTTTAATAGCTTAAAGAACATCAAATGTTACGACAGCCACTCTCACAGAATTGCCCATATATATATATATATATATATATATATATATATATATATATATATATATATATATATATATATATATATATATATATATACACACATATATATACATCAGGGTGTTAACCAGGAATAAACTTTAAACAGCGTTTTAACGAAATTGGAAATTTGTCAAAATCCTGCCGTCACTCCCCCTCTCCGCTGAGATTAAAATGTGTTACGGGAATGCGTGGGGTTTTTTTCCTATATTCTTTTTTATTTCTACTCCACTTCAGCGCTGCATACATTTATTAAACAACGCCAAAAATTAAATAAAATACCGTCTTGTAACATTGAAGATGAAAATAAAATCAACACAAAATTAAACATGGTTTCATAATGGCACAGCAAATTAAGGTCCGATTTCCAAATATATATTAAGAACTTTATATTTTTCTATTATAAAATAATGAGTGTATATTAAATAATAATTATTAAAAATAATATAATTAATTTATTTTTAATCTTAATATATCTTTGCCGCTTTTATTTCAAGAAATAAAAGCAAAAGAAAGCCAATGATCTTCTACTTCTAATTAATATTTAAATTCTGTTTGACGTTCTTTTTCGACAAACCCTTATATCATCATGTAATAAACTGTGTCGTCAAAAGAAATATTTTTAAAAAGATAAGGTTTTAAAAATAGTAAAAACTAGCTTGTAAATTTTATATTTACAAGTATATTTAATACTTAATAAATAATAATAATTTTCTTTATTCATAAATCGCATAAAGAAATAAAGTTATAATTACAGTCTCAGCAAAAACAACAACAAATGTCGTTTTATTATAGAAGAATATTGATCGCAAGCGATTACGTGGCAATGAAGAATACCAATAGTTATTTTTTCATTCTTAGTTATGAAATGTTATGACTATGTTTATTTAAAATGTAACATCTCAAATTAAAGCAAGCAGTGAATCTTGTTTTCTGCTATTTAAATTTCTAGTACCAGCTTGTTGTAATAAAAATAAACTTTCTTGTTATTAAACGTATTTAATATACCTATTTGCGTGATAAATACAAGCAAGCTGTTTAGTAAAGAAATCTATTTTGCTTGTTCAATAAATTTGTAGTTCCATTTTTTTTTAATCATTAAACATTTTTTGTAGGTAACTTACATTTCAGAGATTGTTTTTTAAAAATGTTTTTGAATTAATTAGTGAATTAATTAGTAGATAGGTAAAGAAAGATTTTAATCGATGTGATCACATAATTCAGTTGATATAAAATACCAAACAAAAAAATTAAAAACTATAACTAAAAGACTTAGGAATCCATTAATTAAATAATAAAACTTTCATAATAAATAAAACAAAAAAATGTTTTCTCGCGTAGGGTCTTAATTTAAATAAAAAATCATAATAGCTGATTCAGTTAAATGAAAATTGCAGCATAAAAGAGCTTAAAATCTGCGACTTATGTTTTTTAAAATTTTTTTGCGTTGCGTAATTTATGGACGACTCCTTTCCGTAATATCAGTAATTGATCAAAATTTTGAAAGCATCTGACATAAAAAATATATACATATATATATATATATATATATATATATATATATATATATATATATATATATATATATATATATATATATATATATATATATATATATATATATATCTACTATAGCATATTTATATGCGCAATTGCTCACTTTTTTTTGCCTAAATTAAGTGAGCGTTTTTAGAAAACAATGAGGGAAAACGAAGAATAATGAATGAAAATGTTGCTGACCCATACCAAACCCTCAGTCGATGTAGCAGCACTCCACTGCGAGTCAGGCTATTTTTAAGTGTATTAAGTGTAGACTAGAAAGAATTTGTGTAAATAAAAGTAATATTGCAAACTATTCATAAAATTAACTTTCCTAATTTTAGATAAAGCACATGCTGATATATATGCCATTAGTTTTTTCACTTGAATTGAGTTCTAACTTTTTTTTAAAAATAGGCATTCTTTCCTACAACAACAAAGTATAGAAAAATATAAAAAAACAACTTACAAATATTTAAAATTTTTTGCTTCAATGTGTTGTATTTACTAAGATTTACTAAGATACTAAGATTTTATTTACTAAGATACTAAGATTTGTTACTGGAGCCTAAAAACTATTTTGAAAGTTTGATATTTTGACTGCACTAAATTTAATTTTAACTCACGTTAAAAATCATTTAAACTAAATTTAATATTTGAAAATCTAAATTCAGTATTTGAAAAGATAGAAATTCCTTATAATTTATAATTCTTTATAATTTATAAGGAAACATATTTTAAACTACAAAACAATCTTATACTTAACCTTTTGTTTGTTTATCACAATTTTTTTTATTTATTCACAAGGCCCTTAAAACAGCAGACGAAATTGGACATATCACCATTGATCGGTTGAAATTGTTCATATTTCAACTGATTATGGTGATTCTCTAATTAATAATGGAAAATGCAGAAAACAAACTTTGGCACTGTGACTCAAAATATAGTTTTATCATTATTTTAGATTCAAATCAAATCTTTCTTGAGGTGATCATCATAGCATAACATGCTTTTGCATATCTACCTCAACATTCATTTTGTTTTAGAATATAACATTTTGCCACATGCAACCAGACCAATTTTTATGTTGATTGCATCACGCAATCCTTGCTTTTTGCTGTTTATTTGGAAGTCTTGGCTTCTTGCATGCAGTTTGCCACAAAATTAATTCTATGATATAAATCATATTACAAGTCTTATAAAAACAATAGAAAAAACCTTTAGCTTGATAGATAATAAATTCATTTCATTTTGAATTGATAATTTTTCATGACGCAGGCTTTCTATGACTTCTAAAAAAAAAAAAAATCAGACAATTGTTGAAGTAATTATTAAAAACTTCACTTGTAATCTAGAATTTTCATTTAAAAATTTATATTCAATAAATGGTCAGTCTTTCTAAAAAGCTATTTTTAAATTTCCTATGAATTCTATTCAATGTGTTAAACTCTGTTTAAATGTTAAGTTTTATAACAATCCAATAAACATTTTTTAATTTTGTATACACAACTGATGTATGTTTGTATACACAACTGATGTATGTTTGTATACACAACTGATGTATGTTGTTTATGTTTGTTCTGGATGCATAAATCAAATTTAAAAAATATTTGAAAAAAGCATCACACATTTAATTACAGTCTACCTCTAATGGATAGTTAATGTTGATACAGACTAAGAACTAATGGTGCTAGAAAAAATTCCCAATTGTAAACTAGAATAACAAGAAGATAAAAAAAAAAAAAAAAAAAGCAAAGTTGTCTCTTTAATAATTTATAAAATGATTTTATTTAACATTAACTCAACAAGACAAAAACATGATAACAAATGACATGCTAATTTGTTTGATAAGAAAAAAAAAAAAAACATATATGACATGCTAATTTGTTTGACAAGAATCCACAAAATGATTAGAACTATTTACATGCATTACTTATATATAAATTGAATAAAGATAACACTATTTTTAATATTTACCATTTAGAATATTTTTAATACATAATGATGTAACAATAAAATATTAAACAAAAAATTGAATAAAAATTGATTTAAAACCAAGATCCAATATTTTTGTAGAAAATACACCCCTAAATGCTTACTGAGCTACCACCACCTTGCATACATGCTTACTAAGCTACCACCACCTTGCATACATGCTTACTGAGCTACTACCACCTTGCATACATGCTTACTGAGCTACCATCACCTTGCA
This sequence comes from Hydra vulgaris, assembly GCF_022113875.1. Taxonomy (NCBI): domain Eukaryota; kingdom Metazoa; phylum Cnidaria; class Hydrozoa; order Anthoathecata; family Hydridae; genus Hydra; species Hydra vulgaris. The sequence continues at coordinate 1,628,314 of NC_061157.1, read as the reverse complement.
CACATGGTTACTGAGCTACCACCACCTTGCATACAATGTACACTAAAGTAAGAGTCTTCTTGCTTTTCAACCTTTTTACCTGTACTTATAGTTTAAGATTAGAAAAATTCATTGCTGGAAATAATTCAACTCCAATCTTTTACAGACATGTTTAGTTTCCTCAGACATCATTTTCTCTTAGCAATGCAGTCTGAGACTCTTAAAAATGGCTTTTTGATTGAATACATCAGATTTTTCCTATTGATTTGATAATATTATGCTCATTTTAATATGAAAGTTTTTTTGGTTGTCCCAAGCATTACCAGGAGATGCGTGCCATTTTTTGTCTCATATGTCAACGCATAAGTTTTTTATTTTAGACAACTTTGCCACAGCTCCAAGTTTTATTATATTAAGTGTTTTAATACTTAGTGCGAAAAAAATAAGTTTTAAAAACAAAGAAAGCAAAACTAACAAAATAGGAAATTAAAATAAATTTATATAGAAAAAAAAACAAACAAATAATTCAAATAATTCAAGCACTGTTTTTATTTTTGTTTTTTTGTTGTTATTAAATTTAGTATTTCAAAAGATTTTATTTTGAAATACATATACCTGCTATACACATATACCTGCTATATACATATACCTGCTATATACATATACCTGCTATATACATATACCTGCTATATACATATACCTGCTATATACATATACCTGCTTCATACATATACCTACTACATTAACATTTATCATTTGCAACCAAACTTGCAAACCAGTTACAACTGTCTTATCTTGTGACCTTAATGTTGATGGTTATCTTCCTTTAATTCGTAAAGACTCTCATAATCACATGCATGGATTGGGCATTTATATTCGTAAGAAGTCACCCATTTGTCGGGAAGCTAGGTTTGTCTAGGTTAAGTCTCATCCTTTTTCTGTGACTGTTCCTAAGTCCTCCAAAAACTCTTATTAGTCTAGTTTTTTTCCTCGAACATCAGTTCTTTGGAATTCACTTCCTTTATCTTGCTTTCCTGATTCATATAATTTGCAATCTTTTAAGTCGTCTGTCAATCGTTATCTTGCTCTACAATCTTCATCTTTTCTCTTCCAGTAACTTCCAACACTAATTAGTGGTTGCTTGCAGCCTTGTTGGAAACGAAGATGTTTAAAAAAAAAAAAAAAAGATTGCAATTTATATTTTTGCTTTCCTCTTTAAAAATAACAAATAAAGTATAGGAAAATCATTATTTTTAATGTTGATTTAAAACAGTTTATTTTTTTGCTTTGCCTTATTAGATTTCGTAACTGAAAAAAAATAAAAACAGTACACAAATTATTTAAATTATCAAAATTTTTTCATTTATTTCTATTTAAATTTATTTTAACTTCTGATTTTATTAGGTTTGCTAACTTTGTTTTTGAAACTTGGTTCATATGCGTTTTAGTTTAGTTTAACGTACCTAAATTATAGAAAGTTTTTATTTGCTTTCTTGTTTCCAGCAAAACACTTTTTGAGCCCATTTCAAACGGTTATGCAAGATTGTTTATAAGTAGCTCTTTCTTTTCTTGCCAAGAATCGATTTTATTATCAATAAAAAAATCGATTATATTATCAATAAAAGAATCGATTATATTATCAATAAAAGAATCGATTATATTATCAATAAAAATTACTAAATTATATCACTACTAAACTATTAATACATTGGCATTACCTAATTACCTAATGTTATACTTTTAATTAGGATAGCGATTCGGGGATTAAATAAACCATCAGTTTGTCACTTTTTTTAGATTAATTCAATTTAAATATGTGGTAACTATTTATAATTTTTTTTGTTTTACAATCAATGTTTGATATGAGAAAACCAAAAAAAAAAAATCAAGACAATAACTTATTTAGCTTTAATTTTAATTTTTAAACAATTTTATTTTTAAAAATTTTATCTGGTCCAAGCAATATTTTACCACTGTATATTGCACATAGCCACATACTTTACAGTTGCCTGTAATATAATTTTAACTTTAACCTAGCCAATTTGTTTACTTTGATCATCTTTAGGTAAAGAACACCTATGTAAATTTATTTACCTTGCTTGAATTGTTTATTGTACTGTATATAAAATACTTTATTCCACAGCATGTTGCAATATACATTACACTGTATACTACAAATTATATTAAGACTTACTGTATACTACAATTTATATTAGGACTTACCATGTAATTTATAATTACTTTCTTCTAATTCCGAAGAAAACACTTTTAAACTTTCCATTTGCTTTTCTATATAAAAATACAAAACAATGATATATATATATATATATATATATATATATATATATATATATATATATATATATATATATATATATATATATATATATATATATATATATATATATATATATATATATATATATATAGATATATATATATAGATATATATATATATATTATAGTAAAAAACACTTATCTATATTTCTTCTAATTAATTCAGTCTGCTTTTTTCTAAAATTCTTAAATTAATTCAATCTGTTTTGCCAGGAAAGCCTAGTGAAGCTTTGAGAAACTTTAACTCTTTCTAATTAGTTTTGAGGCAAGCCTTACTCTACAATAAAGTGTTTTTTTTACTTTCCTTTTTGTTCAGCTTGTATTTCTAATTTTAATCATTTCTTTTGCCTTTTTATAAGAACAACAACTTTTTAAAAGTTTTTTACAAGAACAACAACTCTCTAATAGTTTTTTATAAGAACAACAACTCTCTAATAGTATTAACAATGTCTCATATTCCATCTATCATATACAATGTCTCATATTCCATCTATCATACATGAATCTAACCTTATAAACTCCATAACTTTCTTATACATGAGTCTAACCTTATTAACTCCATTAAAAACAGAACTATTATTTTTGCTGTGATTTATCTCTTAAATATTTCCAAATTCTTCCTAATAATACAGAAAAACTGTTCAATCAACTGTTAGACATCCAAGTACTGTTTAATCGATTGTTAGACATCCAAGTTCTTCTGGCCTCCATTGCTCAAGCTTTTTTTTACTTTTACTTTATTTGCAGCTTACGTCTCTAACAATAACTTAATAACAAAACAATAACAAAAACCTAAATCTTGGTTTATTGCCTCGTGGAAACTGCATCTGTAGTTCCAATTTTTGAAAATTCTGACAATCACTTTGAACCCCCTAACTATTGCCCAATCCTCTAACTATTACCCAATCTTCTTCTTACTGTTATTATTAGGTCATTGAGTCTTTAATTAGTTTTAGAATATCTTGAAATAAATTTTTTTAAATTATTGAATCTTTTCTTCCTAACTGCAGTATCAAATTTATTGTTGATGAATGACATTTACCTTTATCTATCCAGAGGTTACTTAAGGAGATGAAGGCATATCATGAAATATTTTCTTTTCTGTGAGCTTGGAGCTTGCAGCGCTTGATGATTTTTAACCCAAACAAAATTTAGTGTTTACAAGTTCAAGCTGGATCTTCTAATGATTTTTTTCTTTTTTAAATAAGTTTAAAAACGCCTTGTAAATTTAGTTAGACATGCTCATTCTGCCAAGCTTGAACCACAGTCCTAAAGTGTAATAACGATGCCATCATGTCTTTATCTGACTACTGTGTATCCCACAATTATTACTATTAAAACCTAAAAACTTAAAAAAATCAGTTTACTGAGACTGTTTTTATGTTAAGTACATATCTTAGGCTCTCACAAAACCACGCTCAACTCATTTCTCCACACAGTGACCATGTTTGTCAAGGTTTGTGTTTCGGAGTTATTAACAAAAAAAAAAAAAAAAAAATTATCTATATATAAAAATATATATACATATGTATATATATATATATATATATATATATATATATATATATATATATATATATATATATATATATATATATATATATATATATATATATATATATATATATGTATCAAACTTTTTTATTCTACACTGTTTCATCTATAAAGACTCATTGGTATATATATATATATATATATATATATAGGCCTTGGCAGAAGTGAGAGCTTTAGCTCTCGCCCACACTCCCCTAAAACAGTTTAAGGTAACAACTTATGGCTCTCGCTAAAGTATAACTTTTTTCCTCAAAAGTCTAATTATCATTGTAACTAAAATAAAAAAAGCAGTCATTTTAATAATTATTTTCAATAATTCTTAAAATGCCTACATTCTTTTACAAAAATATAAAAACTTTTTTATAAAAAGTAAAAACAACGCTCGTCTAAAAAATTTTTCTGCAATAAATGACACTTGTTAGATATATATTTTCATGCTGCAATATTAAAATGACACTTGTTAGATATTCCTGTAATATTAACATAATAAACATTTGTTTGACATGGCACAACAAATCTATGAATGTGCAAACTTTTGTTAAAAAAAGACAGAAAAATGAACTCCAAATGAACGTTTCTATATTTTTGCATATGCAAACATTGGTGTTTGTTTACAATTTTTAAAACAACATGCATTATTTCAGCAATTTTTTTCCAAATAATTATGCGATTAATAGATTTTTATTTGTTATAAAAAACACATATTTATGATAAAAACAAATAGTAACTAAAATTTAAAACACTTTTTAAAGACTTTAAAAGAAACCATGCTTAAACATTCAATAGCATTTAAATTTAATTACTATTAAGTAAAATAACTAACTACGCTATCAAAGATAGTAATTATGTTTTAGCATGATTTTTACATGTATTAACAAAAGCATGCAAAATGTTACTTAAAATTAATGCATTCGTAATTACTTTAAAAGAAACCATGCTTAAACATAAGGATTGTTTTTTCTATAGCATGCTTTTTTTTTTCATATTCTTATTTTAATTAAAGTGAAGTAATGTTTATTTGCATATTAAAAACATATTTTTAAATGTTTAAAAAGAATAATTAAGTTTTGTTGATAATATATACAACCTAATAGAATATATAGAATTAATATGTTTATTACAGTTTTTATTTTTTATTGTGCGTTTAACAACGCTAATAATATGATATTATTTATTAACTTACTATTAAATACTTAATATGATATCATATTTCAAAGTTTTAAAAAAGAAATGTCAAAACAACTTTTATTTTATTTTTGGCTCCTTTTAATTTAATTTTTTCAAGATTGTACGTTTTTTATATTTGTAAATAAAATTTAGCAAACTAAATTGAGAAAAATTCATTTTTAGTATTAATGGTTAACAACTTACTATCATTAGGTCATTGCATATTAATTAACATTAATTTGTGCGCACTTTTGCAAAAGCGTAAAAATTGTTTTGATGAAATAAAAATTAATTAAATTCAATAAGCATCATTGATATATCTAATAAATTGTTAACTAGAATAAAAACTATTTGAAAATAAAACTTCCTTATATGACATATATCTCTTAAGTTAGACATTCGCCATTAAATAAAGATACAAACGTTAACGTTCATTAAAAAAAACAATTTGTCCCGCCCTGGGTTTGTAACAAATATTTAACCAAATTTTAGTAATTAATAAGTAATTTGTTTAATGAATAAACAGATAGATATTGCAATAATCAAAAGCTCTCCTAAGAAGCTTTTTAGAAGAGCAGATCACATAGCTCACCATGTTCGTTAAAGAAGAGCTTTTTGCCACTCTTGCACTTATTTCTTCCCGTCGAGGCATATATATATATATAACCACTTCCCTGGTAGTACCGCACTCAACTCGTTTCTCAGTGCAGCGGCCTTGTTCATTAAGGTTTGTGTTTCGGAGTTATAAAGTTGAGAGAGGGTTATCACCACAAATAAGTAGCCTCCTCGTCTGTAGGCCTTCTCGGCCTTCTCGGAGGTGAATTAACAATATATATATATATATATATATATATATATATATATATATATATATATATATATATATATATATATATATATATATATATACACATATATATATATATATACATATATATATATATATATAAATAAATATATATATATATATATATATATATATATATATATATATATATATATATATATATATATATATATATATAAAATTTGTGTGAATATATATAAACACACAAACATACATAAATTAACAAACCAAGTGTTTGAATTTGTTGAAGCAGAGAATTTACTTTAGATTCTTGAAACTCCATATCAGCTTCTAATGACTTTCTGCACATGTCATTATCTAGCGATATGTCTTTAACAGATAACGACTTTTCACTAACTACGATTTTTTTAATTTTAGATGGTTTTTTGCATGTTGATTGGTCTAAAAAATAACAAAAAATAAAAAGTTAAGCATTAAATAAATAATAGGCATGTTTATCATAATTAGTTCCATTAAAAACTAGTTATTGAGACCACAACAAACAAATAAACCTGGCAAGCTGGATAACGATTGTTTCTTCAGAATTTATTTCAGAGACCTCAGCATTTTATCAAAATTCAAATTTTATCTTGCATTATTAAAAGAACTACTAGCGAACAAAAAATTTTAAAAACAAATAGCAGAAAATGTGTTTATGTGTTTGAGATGTGCTTAAGCTGGCTTTTAAAATTAGATATTAGCCTATCGTTTTCTGAATTTGAGTCTTTATAAGATTTTAAATTTTTTAATTTTAAATTTTACTTTTTAAATACTGATAAAAAAAGAACCTTAAAAAGCCTTAAAAAAGTAAATACTATAGAGTAGCTGTATAAAAAAAAAAAAAAAAAAAAAAAAGGAGTTATGTTATGAGTTTTACTTTAATTTTCTTTATTCATTGTTCTTTTGTTTATTAAAATACTTTTTGTGTTTTTTGGTTGTTTGTGAACTTAAATTAATATTGTTTCAAAGTTTTGAGACCTTATAAGTTTGTATAAATATTTTTCAATAAAAAAGATCTGTAAACAAAATTGGCAAATTTATAATTAATAACATAGGTGTTCTTTGACTGATTGCATAATGAAACATTAATAGGGAAAAAGGCTGTTTTCCAAATGTGACAAACCATAATAAAAAAAAGGAAAATAAAATATATTTTAAATATTGCATAAGCCAGCCCAACAATTAAATTTGTTTTTCTGTTGAGAAGCCTTGTTTATCAAGGCTCATTGCAGTTATAAGATTAACTTTTAACTGCATGAGGTTGCAACAATACTTAAAAAAAAGTGAAAACCTACTTATTTGTTACCTATTTAGCCTACAGTAAAAAAGTAATAAAACTTAAATAACATTTGTTAAGAGAGTGGGCTGTACATACTACAACATTATAATAACAGTGAGCTGTAATACTACAACATTAAGCAATCATATGACAAATAAAAAAAATTATATAAAAAATAACCTACTATAAATTGCCATAGAGCTACTTTCTGAAGACGATGATAAAATACTAGATGAAACATCTAAAATAAATTAAAACAAATTTTTTTTATCTTTTTTTAAATTTCTAGTTTTATAACATTTATTTATCACTTTATATAACAACAAAAAAATGCAAAAAGTGTAAAATATACCAATATCAGACTTTTTACAGTGATTTCTATAGAAAACTTTATTTTAAAAATTCATTTATATAGAAACTTATTCAAAGTTTAATACTTAAGAAGTAATGCTATATTATCTAAAAGAAACATTCTGTTAATAATAATAAATATAGTGAACAATTTTTCTGATAACAAATGTATATAATGTATAAACAATGTATTAATGTAATAAAAATTGTCTGTTATATGTATTAATCATTATAATGGCACTTAAAAATACAACTTATGACTCTTGTCAACAACTTTACAATAACCTCAATAAATAAAACTTTGTTATTTGTTTGATGATAGAACATTTGAACATTTTAGAAACACCATATGTCTTTTTAAACAAAAATGAGTCAAGCATGATATTGTGATATCTAAGGGTAGATATCAAAATATCGTGCTTGACTCATTTTTGTTTTTTCAAAGAAACATTATCATGCTTCTTTGAAAAAATCGCATTTCTTAGACTTTTCAGTCAGTACCTTATCAGGTATTGACTAAAAGGTTTGATAACATGATTCTGTACTTCATCTTTTTTAATTAGGAAAAATGAGGTTGGCAATATATTGCCGACCTAACACTATTAGAGATTGGCAAAAAGAATTTGACATAAAGGAGTTATAAAATATAGAAATGAGGTCGCCAATTTTTTGCCTACCTCAAACACTTTAAGATCGGCATACACCCTAATTCCAAGAGCTATATATATATATATATATATATATATATATATATATATATATATATATATATATATATATATATATATATATATATATATATATATATATATATATATATATATATATATATATATATATATATATATATATATATATATATATATATATATATATAAGCTCTCGGAAGTAGGGTCAGCATTTGCCAACCTAAAAGTGTTTGAATTCACCAAAAAATTGCCAACCTTGTTTCTATTTTTAATGGCAACTTCTTTGTGTAAAATTTTTGTAAAAAAAGTAAAAATGCCTACCTACAACCCTCGGAATTAGGAAAAACAAGGTCCGCAATAATTTGCCGACCTCAATCTTTTAGAGGTCGGCATCAGGTCAGCAAAAATTATTTGTTACAATGGTCTAACCATAAAACATAGAAACGAGGTCGGCAATTTTTTGCCAACCTAAAACACTTTCAGATCTGCAGTTAGATCAGCATTGCTGAATGCCGAGCCTAATTTCAAGGTTTGCACCTGATACTACAGTTTGAGGTTGGCAATAAATTGTCGACTGATAAAGTTGATAAAACTGATAAAGACTGATAAAACTGATAAAGTTGGATACCCCTTAGAATTTTTCCTAATTCCGAGGGCTGTATATGTGTGTGTATGTGTGTGTGTGTGTGTATATATATATATATATATATATATATATATATATATATATATATATATATATATATATATATATATATATATATATATATATATATATATATATATATATATATATATATATATAAACCCTCAGAATTATGAAAAACGAGGTATATGTATATATATATATATATATATATATATATATATATATATATATATACATATATATATATATATATATATATATATATATATATATATATATATATATATATATGTATATATATATATATATATATATATATATATATATATATATATATATACATGGGTTTACCCACAGCTACTGTGTTTTGCCAAAATAAAGGGTAAGCTGGCAAAACACTTGCTCAGCTGTGCAATAAATTATTATATTACTTTATAATTTTTAATATTCTAGAACTTTCTGGTGGAATAGTTCGCTATTCACCATTAAATACGATTTTAGTTTTTTCTTATAAATAGTTGTGTTTTTTTTATCTCGAATGATACTTGAAAGAATATTCTAAAGTCTAGGACCATAGTGGGATACCGCCCGATCACCAAAACGATTGCTGGATTTTGTTTCTTTTAATTTCAGAGTTCTCTCTTTTTGGCATGCTGTTCTAAGTTTGGCATGCTGGTCTACTCCAAAAGCTCGCTTCATGTGGTGCATCTGGGAAAACTTTTGAGATTATTAAATCATTTTTTCTAAACCTGATATAAAAGTCATCCTTGAAAGCCAACATTCTTCTTCATTTCCAGTAACTTCTGAGGTACCTCAAGGTTCTATCCTTGGTCCTGTTTTGTTTCTTATGTACATTAATGGTCTTCCTGACAATCTAACATTTAAAGTGGCTTTAACAGCTGACAACTCAATTTTATGCTTCTGTCATGACAAAAAGTCTTTTTGTATGCTTAGAACAGACAGTCAACCTGGTTTACTACTGACCTCTTATGGAAATCATACATTCGATTGCAAAGTTTGCATCTGCAAAGATTGTTTACTGTGCTCGCCATTACTATGCTACGCCATTACTGTGCTTCCATTCTCTATCTCAATCTCTACCTTTAAATCTCTTATTCATCTCTACATGAAATACTGTTATCGTGTTTAAAATACTGTTATTGTGTTTGAAATACTGTTGTTGTGTTTGGGTTCTTCTAATGATACTTGTTCTATATACTTTTAATAAATCTTTTTTAAAATACAAAAATTTATTTGCTGACCTTGTGCTGTGAACAAATCTCACTACCCATTAAATTTGCTTATTTAAATTATTTATAAAATAGTATATTGCAATGAAAGTTTTTTTAACCATCATTCTATTTGACTGAAAATGGCAAGCTAAGCAAGTTTCTTATCTAAAAGATATTAATCTAAAAATTTAAATAAGTTTTATTAGTTATTGCTGATGAACGTTTTAAAGCCTTAAATGATATTTAATGCAACTTTAAATCACTATAAATTTATTTAAAATTTACACATAAAAATAATTCAACTATAAAAATTATAATGCAAAATTAGAAAAACAAAAATACGAAAATCTATGTAGTAAAGTTCAAAATTATTTTAAACACTTTTAATTTTAAAATACTTTTAGTTTTAAAATACTCAAGTATTTAAAAACTTAAATCAGCAAGGAAAATAACAACCAGTCAATGGTTAATGACTGCCCAAAATGACTAAAATTGCTATTTTGACCTCCCAAAATAAATTTTTGCAGTCATGGTTGACCGGTTGAAAAATATAATCAGAGTTTTGAAAAACAAGATTTGACATAATAATTAAATTGAAATAATCACGATGTAATTTGGAAAATACGTATACTAAAATTTTATAAAATCATTTAAGTTTTGAAAAAGAGTTCCAAATAGTTTCATTGTTTACAATATGCTACTTTAATGCGCTTTGACATATGACATAAACAATGTTGACATATGACATAAACAATGTCTATTTATTTTTTTGCTTCAATTATTTAGATTACTTTTATTTTACTTGTGGTAAAAATCCTTTTTTCATAAATGATTAAAGTTCTTATTTAATTATTATTTTAATAAAAATATTTGATACATCATTTTAATAATAATAAAATAACATATAATAATTTTTGTATTTAACTAAGAACATTTTTTTTAACTATAATTTTAACTTTGTTTTTCTTTTCTTTAAAACTTTGCATTTATTTTTTGCTGCAAATTGCAATAAATGAATTAATTGAAGTTAATTTAATTTGAGCTTTTTTTTTTTTAATTAAATATATATATATATATATATATATATATATATATATACTATATATATATATATATATATATATATATATATATATATATATATATATATATATATATATATATATATATATATATATATATATATATGTCAAGTAATTCAAAATAATTACTATATATGTATATATATATATATATATATATATATATATATATATATATATATATATATATATATATATATATATATATATATATATATATATATATATATATATATGTCAAGTAATTCAAAATAATTACTATATATGTATATATAGTAATTATTTTGAATTACTTGACATTAGCGGTTTTAATAGTAATGTTTCATGAAATGATAGTCTTCTTAATATAAACATTCAGCTTAACAAGAGTTAACAATATTATTGTTAACTAATTAACATTAGCAGTTTTTAAAATGATTTTAATGTGCAGAAAAAAAGATGTGCAACTATCTTTCTTTAATGTGGTTAACTTTACAGATTGAAAATCTTATTTTGTTATTATTTGAAATTGTTGTACAAAATTAAGAACATTTTAAGTTCTTTTTTTGTGTGTATTTATTCAACCTCTACATACAATTTTCACATAAATTTTCCCGCTATTTGCAAAATCATTGCAATGAATAAATTATTTTTAAATAAATTTAAAATTATCAATAGTGCGTTTGCATTTTTTCCTCTAATAATAAAGGAATCAGACGAAGCATATTTTAATATAATATTTATAATATTAATAATATATTAGAAAATATATTTTTATGTAAAAACTATGTTTTATGCAAGGTCCTCTATATCTAAAAATTTCTTTAAAAAAAAAAAGTCCTTTAAAATAAAAGTGGGACCCCAGTATCCTTGCTAATGTTGTCGGCTCTGTTATACAACATAATTAACTGTTATAATAATATTTCACAAAACAATTTTTTTTAGTACTAAGTAAGTATTCACTTTAAAATTTTTTAATATTTTATAAAAATTGTTTTATATTTAAAAAATTCAAAATTAAATTACTTAGATGGTATTGATCTTCCTTTTTTAATTGAACGGAAATCTGTGTGCACCAGAATTATTTTAAACTAATAACATTAGCTGGTAATTTGAATGTTAGTTTTTTATGTTTTCATTTAAGCTATTTTGTATGTATAAAACTCAGTCACGAAGAACCATTACTAAAATACAAGTAAAAAAATTCCATACGTTAGTCAGTCAAATTAAATGCTTACTTTCCATTTCTAATATAAAAGAAGACAATATATGTAAATTAACATTTAAACTTCTAAAGAACTTTAAAAGTGATGAGCAATATACGCAGCTAAAATAGATTAAAATATCGAATTTATTCAAAACTTAATTGCAAACTTTGAATTAATAAATTTCATTTTGATGAAAATAATGATGCACACATACTTAATATTTTAAATAAAATATTCTTTTATAAACAGTTCAAAAATTAGTTTGTTTAAATTCGAATTATATTACACAAAAAAGTAAAAAAAGTATTTTTTTATAACTACTTACTTTTTTGCATGAGCTATTTCAAAGCAATTTTTAAACTTTTCAAATAAGAAAAAAAAAATTCACAATAAAGAAGCATAATGAATAATGTTTTATATATGAAAATAGGAAGAAACGTTACTTCATGAGCTTTTTTGTCCTATTCTCAAAAAAGCCCTTCAAAATGCTGTAGGCCCGCACAAGCACTAGCAGCACGTGCAACTTGCACAGAACGTTTATTCTGTTTTAGATAGGCATTTCACTGCTTGTGCAATCCTTTACTTCTGCCGAGGTCTATTATAAAGATTAAAAAATTTTTTAAATCATTACTATTATTATAAATTTTGGAAATTGGAACAATACTTTTCACTAATTATATCAATATAAAATTTTGTTGCTATAAAAAATTGTGGTCTTTTCTAACTGATATTTTATGTAAATCTTTTTTTAATTATCATTATTAAGAAATGCAAACTAAATGCTACTTCCTTATTAGGTGATTAATATAAAGCTTTTATAAACTAATTTAGTTCTGCTCAACAGCCATGTTTCCACTTGTGGTTTAAGATAAGGGTCCATTCAACTTACAGTAAACAAAGGAAAAAATTCACGAAGATTCATTTGACTAGTTTTAAAATATTATTATTATAATAAATTGAATTACTAAACGATATGAAATACAATCATTATGTTTCCAAAACTATTCTAGTATAAAAAATTGCTTGTTGATGCTCTAAGTGCAACCAAAGAACCTAATATATAGTTAGTAACTCTGAAAGTATTAAATCATGGACTCAACTTGCTACCAAAGAAAGACAATAACAAGGAAAGATTATTTAAAGAGCTCATTTGTTTTTAATGAATGTAAAACCTAAAAGCTGGTATTTTTTGTTGAATTACTCAGTACAAAAATCCAGAACTGTTAGTGCAATAAAATTTTGAGAAAGACCTTATCTATACAAGTTACCAAAATATTATAATTTTTATATGCATGGAAATATATTGCCCATTTTGCAAAGAGATTTTTTGCTTCTTTGTCTTTGTCTAATGGCATATTTACAGATGTTTGCATGCTAATATTTCAAACTAATATACAAACATTAGTAAATTATTTTGGCTTTTTAAGATCAAATTTAGAATTTTAATTTTGATAAATTACTAAATTTTTTTGTAAACTGAAAAAATATATATTATATATTGAACATTTATTTTATACATTTTTAAAGTTAAACTAATGTAATTAAACACTTGTGAAATAACATTGAATGTTAACAAAAGTACCTTTTGGTTCATTGAATCTTTTAGATTTGTCAAAACTGACAAGATTAACTTTTTTAATATCTGGAATATTATACGATCCTGGTGGAGGTGCACATGATACTGAAATTAAAACATAAAATCTGTAGAAAAATCTTTTTCTACTTCTAATAAATACGCGGTCAGATAACTAACTTAAAGTAAAAAATAAATTACAAATGGTAAAAAATTATAAATTATAAAAAATACCTGGATCTTGAAACCTCTTTGTTTTAGATTTAGAAAACATTTTGCAATGTTATTGTGAATTGAAGAAAATTTAAAAATTACGCGCCTTAAATCGCTAGTTAGTTTTAACTTGAATTAAGCAACAAAAATTGTTTTTAAAGCTTTTTATTAAAAACAAAGACAGGCAATGTCAAATAAAAATAACAGCTAAAAGTTGAAATTAAAATTTTTTTTTTTTTTTTTTTTTTAATCAACAAAAACAATTAAAGTAATTTAAAAAAGTATTGAAAGGTTACTGTAAGAAATCTGGCGCCAAGTTATATTTATTTTTATTTTTTAATCGTGATTTAACTTTTATAAATGATAAGAGTGGAAGACGATCTGCGACAATCTTTGTAAAACTGTTTATTGAAATAAAAAAATCTTTTCCACGTAGTTTTAAAACATTTTTGGGTTAGGATTATAAATAATAACAAAAGTACTTATAGACTAATGGATTTAATACTTTAACATCGCGTTATAAAATAACAATAATTTGAAAAAGTAATGAAGTTTTTTATTACTTGTTGATTTTGTTTCAATTAAAGAAATAACAGGTTAGTTTATTAAGTTAAAACGTTTACTTTTCAAATAGGTTTTTTTGTTTAACTGATTAATGTTCACTGGCGTCGCTAAGGGGCTTTTAAAAAAGGACCTTTTTTTATTTAGAAGTATCTAGATAAAGAGAAACTTTTTTTGGTGTCACCTTCCACCTGTTAGTCTAGAGGGGTGACACCAAAAGTTTACCGCTCTGGGTGACACCAACCTCAGCGATGCTACTGTTAATGTTTATTTGATTTGTATCATTTGATGTATAGGTATAGTTGTCTCTGTAAGTATAGGAGACCCTGATGTGACGGTCACCTAAAAATAAAAAGTGGGAACGAGGCTATACCAGGGGGTCAGGGTCGCCTTCGTGATGGTTAGCTCCCCACTTCAAATCTGTAGCTTATTTTCGTCTTCTTGAAAAGGTTAATTCTTTTAAAATAGTCATTTTTTTTATTGTTTTAATACTTCCACATTGTAACCAATTTCAACATATTTTCGAGATTCATGTCTACATTTTTGAGAAGTTTTTGTTTTATTTTTATGGGGTGACATGCTGATAGAAATTTTCTCTTTACGGTTTCAGCGTCATCTGGAAAAGCACCATATTCAGCTTGTTTTTGTAACCGAGTAACAAAACTTACTGAACTTTCATCTTCATTTTGGTTGTTAACATTCCTAGTGTTCACCTTATTTTTGTAAAGTGTTCACCTTATTTTTGTAGCTACTCTCTGCTAGTTCTAGTGTATTTAGCATTTTTAAAGTATGTTATTCTTTGACTTTCTTGGTAATTCTGGTCTTGATAGTTTGCTCCGTCACAATGAAATTATCGTTAAACCCAGTCTGCTCCCATAAATTGACAAGCTCTCTCAAAATACAGACACCAGTAAGTATCTGCTTGGTGTTCTCTCTGCACATTCCATCAGCAAACCTGGAGCATCTTTAATACGTCTCCCGGAAGCAACTGGACAACCAATTTTGATATTGATCTTTGTGGTGCTGAAAAATTAAAAAAAAAAACATTAAAAAGTTAACATAAAATTTGTAAAAAATGTAATGCTTTTTTTATTTAATTTCAGATTTACCTATTTCTTTTTTTGAGATTAAGCCAGTAATACCTTCTGAGCATTTCTCCATTTGTTGGAAGTCTATTAAGCGGCAAAACTCTGTAAAAGGAATCTCCTCTTTCTTGTAGCTTTTGACGCATCATCAATATCCGTTCTCAGTGAATGACAATTCATGTCTAGAGACATTATCTAAAATCAATTTATTTCTTTAAAAAAATCCGCATTAGACGTATTTAGTTGTAGTTGATTGAATCAGGATATTAGTATACAAGTAATAATGAAAAAATAGTGAGACTGGTAAATATGTTTTATATACAAATTCAAACCTGTGTTTTAGATAAATTTCTTGGTTGAAAACAACTTTTAAACTTGATTTCTACTTTAATAATTTATTAACTTAAATTAAATTTACGCATCATTAGTTTTTATTGTTTATAAAACACACATCATTTATCTTATTGTTAGCCATGCTTTTGTCGAAACATAAATAAAAATTGACTCGGATAAAAATCAATTTTAAATCAAAATTTATTTGTTATGAATTATTATATAAAAGTAAATTTACCTAAATAACCTTCCCCATGAGCAAAAACTTAATTTTTTTCTTTATAAATAAAATTATGCTAAATGTAGTATTCCGCTCAATAAAATTCCGCTCAATAAAATTCGATTTATGATATATTTTTGGGACACCCTAATATGCATTCAACAGAATGCTTCAAATTACGGATTTGAGATTTATAGAGATAAAGAATAGAATCCGGAATAAGAAAACGTCAGGCACGATAAAAAGATGCAACCTTAGCAGATGCTATTTTTTCAATGGTTAAAAAATTAGCAGATACTAATTTTGCAACCTTAACCCTAACCCTGACCCTTTATATATGGTTATATGACCCTATATATATGGTTTCCAAGAAAGATCGGAAGTCAGATTTAATCCTAAAAGACTAAGGGTAGATGATTTGAAGAGTACATTACCGTTCATAAATATAGAAAGATCTAAATTATTGCGGTAATGATTTGCTGAAAAATATTGGGTTTTATCTGAATTAAAGTTTACCAGCCACTGTCAGCTATAGCAGAAGTAAGATTCTTTTCAACTTCAAATGCCCTCTCCAAGTGATCAGAGAGTAATGGCTTCTTATCAGGACAAGAATAAATAGTAATATCATTAGCAAACAATGTCACCTTAGATGTGAGAATATCTGGAAGATCGTTAATTTAAAAGAGTATAAGGCCAAAGATAAAATCTTAAAGAACCCCTGAAGTTACAGGATATGAAGAAGAGTGCTGTCTATCGAGAACAACTTTTATACTACGATTGCTAAAGAAAAATTCAATAATCTTTAAGATGTTACCTAATTCATCGTAAGAAGAAAGCTAATGGAGAAGACTAGCATGCTATACTTTATTAAAAGCTATAGAAATGTCAAAGGCGATAGCCTTAACTTCTCCACCTCTATCTAATGTACAATAAAACTTATTATTTATTACTGTAAGTAAATTAGCTGTGGAACGAGAAGATCAAAATCCATTTTGATGATCAGAAATAAAATATTCGATTCAATATGAAAGATTAAGTGATTGTTAATTAAAGATTTAAAAACCTTGCTTACGATTGAAAGAAGATCGGACGGATAGGAAGAAGACTAATCGGACGGTAGTTAGAAAAGTCAGATTGCTCTCCAGAATTTTTGAAAATAGGGATAACAGATGCAGCTTTTCAGCACTCCGATAAGCACTTGTTAAATAGTTTTAAAAGTATAGACGACAGCTCCGGAGAATACTTCTGCAAAACTATAACAGGTATGTTGTCATACCTGTTATAGTCTTACCACAAGCTGTTGAAGAGTCTAAGCAGGATATCACTTAAGATACAGAAGCTGGAGTAATACGAATATCAAGCAATGAATCAACCTGTTTGTTGGCAATATCAGGTAGAACGCAACTAGTGGAATCGAGAGATGATATTGGTGAAAAGTTCTTAGCAAACAAATGAGCTTTGTTTTTAGGCGAAGTGACAAAATCTGAAACACACAGGAGAGTAATAGAGAGAGTAATAGAGAGAGTAAAAGGAGAGTAATAGAGAGAGAGGAATAACAGGTTTGCCCTTATTATTAATACTTAAATATTTTATTTAATATTTTTATAGTTAAAAATCGAATATTCATTGTCAACAAAAGGATGAACGAGAAAGTCGATTTCATCAATTAAAAAATAAATATAAATGCAACCTTCCACTTCATTCATGCAATCACTGCTGTTGCAAACTTGTTTCATCACTTAACGATAAAATTATGCAGACATTGCTATAATACGTAGGAAAATTTATAAATATTTTATTTACAGAAAAGAAAAAGAAACGTGCTTCAATTCTTGCAAACGGATGGGATGGTTTGACTGAAAAATTAAACCCCATATTCTTGAGATTTCTACAATCCTAAATGCTACTAGTGCAACCCAGAAATAATAATTTTTCCACTATTCTAAACCATGGAAGCTACATGATAACTTAGTTGCTCTTTGCTTCGACACTACAAATAGTAACGCTGGCTGGAAGGCAAGATGTGCTTTCTATAATTGGAAAGGAGATGGGTCGTACAATTTTATGGGCTACTCGTTGGCACCACATTTATGATTATATTATGTTGCACATTAAACACGTCCGGGAGGTATTTATTGGAAACCATAATGAGCCAATCGAATCGCTACTTAAAATGTTTCAGGATAACTGGGACTCGACGAAAGTTTTCCACGAAAAAAATGACATTGTTAAAAAAAGATTATCGGGAACTTATTAGAGTGGTAACTGTTTATTTTGGTGGAGAATTACAAGATGAAAAGATTTTTCGGAAATTTTCCTTATTATAAAGCAAGATTCATCCTATACTTCTTTAAGTACGTAATATTGGACCAACAATTTATTTGGCTCGACCAGGACCAAAACCATAAGTTTAAGAGATTTTAAAGTTTTCCAAACATCTATACAACAAGGTATTTTCCCTGATCTATTAAAAATTGCAAAAGTTATCCCGATTTATAATAAAAGAGAAAAATCAAACGTAAATAAATATCGCCCTTTTTCTATTCTTCCTACGTTTTTAAAAATATTAGAAAAAATTATCTTCGAAAAAACATACAACTACCTGGTTTCAAATAATTTACTATATAAAAATCAGTTCGGCTTTAAAATAGTTCAACTGAACAAGCCATTATTCAATTTACACGTGAAGTCTCAAATTCTTTTGCTAAATCACAATATACACTTGGTGTTTTTGTCGATTTATCAAAGGCTTTTGATACAGTCAATCATGATATCTTACTTAAAAAACTTGAGTTCAACGGAATAACTGGTAAAATGATCAAATGGTATAAAAGTTACTTGTCAAATAGAAAGCAATTTGTCTACCACGGAGAAGAATTGCTTCCTATTTATCTTCAAAATAAAACATTAATTGAAATAAAATGTGGTGTTCCACAGGGTTCTACCCTTAGCCCACTTCTCTTTTTAGTATACGTCAACGATCTAAATAAGGCCTCGAATCTTATAAGCATCATGTTTTCCGACGATACCAATTTATTTTTGTCAAACAAAGACATTAACAAACTTTTTTTAGATATGAATAAAGAACTTAATCAAGTTTCTAACTGGTTTAAATGCAATAAATTAACCTTAAATATTGAGAAAACAAAGTGGATCCTTTTCCACTCCTCAACAAAAAAACGCTTTTTGCCTTATGATTTACCTAAACTTTATATTGACGAAGTAGAAATAAAAAAAGATTCCGTTTTAAAATTTCTAGGCATTTATCTTGACGAAAATATGACACGGAAAGCTCATATTGATTATATATCAACAAAAGTTGCGAAAAGTATTGGTATCCTCTATAAGGCCAGAAATTATCTAAATAAAAATAATTTAAAACGACTATACTACTCATTTATTCATAGCTATATAAACTATGCAAATATTGCCTGGGGAAGTACAGGTAAAAGTAAGTTGCAACGTCTTTACCGCCATCAGAAACATGCAATGCGAATAATATATTTTTTAAATCGCTTTTCAAATACAAAACCTCTATTTAAAGATATGAATGTATTAAATGTTTATGAACTTAACTTGTACAATATTTTATGTTTTACGTTTTGTTCCCCTTATTTCATGTTTTTAAAGATCTATTTACCTTTAAAGTAAAGAATAAATATAGTTTGCGAAATAATAATTATTTAAAAGAACCCTTTTGTCAAACAAAGTTTAATCAATTTTGTATAGATTATCGAGCACCTTATATCTGGAATATAATTGTACAGCCTAATTTAGATTCATCTATCTCTTTTTATGTTTTTAAAAACAAGTTAAAGAATATTATTTTTTCTACGGATAATATATTGAAATATTTTTGAGATATTATTTTAACCATTTCTTATTTCAAATGTTTTGGATTCTTATTTTGTTATAAACTACCTGTATTATACTATATTATATTTATATTGTAATTTTTATATGGTTCTGGCGACAAGATCGATATGATCTTCTTCCAGATTCCAAGTTTATATGTTTATATTACATGGAAATCACGACATGTAAATAATGTAAACTAAAAAAAAAAAAAAAAAAAAAAAAAAAAAAAAGAATGACGGCTTTTATTACACTGTTCCAAGCAAAAGCTTTTTTGAAAAGTTGAATTTCCATCATTGCACCAAATGTCGATCGCCATTACCATTTTTTATTTTAAATTTGAAATACCCCCATAATTGGGGCTATTTCAAATTTAAAATTAAAAAAATCTCCTGACTCTTTCGGTATCTCAGCAGAACATTTGAAATACGCAAAGTGCGATACTTTAACAAAATAGCTCATCAAATTTTTTAATTACTCCATTAATTATGGATCGACTCCAATATCAATGTCGACGTCAACTATTGTACCCCTTGTTAAATCGTACA
>NC_061157.1:1505073-1602573 GCF_022113875.1 Hydra vulgaris | reverse complement strand
GATACTCTTGAGTTAAATATCATCATGTTGATTTATTACAAGATCAAGCAAGTTGGCTATACCAGTAGTAGATGATATGCGAGTTGGAGATTGAACTCATTGTATCATGTTGTAGGTCTCTAAAATCTCATTAAATCTTGAATTGCAGGTTATTGGAGTAGTACCTGGACAGCTAAAGTCACCACACAGAAGTATTTCTCCAGATAATGTTTGAAGTTCCTCTAGGAGTTCAGATAATTCGAAAAAGAAAATGTTTGTTGGAATGATTGGATTTGATCGATAAATAGCAACAATATTTGCCAGATTTAGTTTAGCTGATATACGTTCAAAAGACAGACAGGTAGATGATAATGAGAGTGGCTTGATACTTAAGTTGTCTCTTTATATTATCGCAACGTCTCCTCCACGATGGTATGATCGGCAGTATTGAATTGTTTTAAAGCCTGGTGGAGCCATATCTTCTTTAATTGCGGTAGGGTCGTCTGACTTTATCCAAGTTTCAGTGAGTATAAAAATATCTAGAGAATAATTTTGCACTATATCATGAATGATAGCAGATTTTTTCATGGCAGATTGAACATTTTGGATACCCAAGTTTAATGCAGAGGTTCTTTTAATTTTTATATGTAAATTATGCCGATTTAATTTCAATCCATTTGAGTTCACCTGATTGTATACTCCAATAATATTTTTTTCCATTGTGCACATTGTATTGTTCCTCCCATTTGTTCCCTCAACCTCTTGAGCAAGTGTTGCATTTCTAGTATTTCTAACTTTTCTGAGTTCACTCTCAAACAATCTCTCGTTTGCTGTTTTGTCTTTATTAATAAAAATATTTTTGAAGTTAATACTGTCTTTTAACTTTTTAGAATTTTTAATTATAAAATTTTGAGTTTCTTTGTTCTCCAATTCAACTAATATGTATATATATATGTATATATATATGTTTGACAGGAATGGCGTGCAATCGCACTCTGTAACTGACCACGCTAATATTTTTATTTCTTTACAACTTGACCACGGCTATTTTGATGTTTTACAAATTTGAATGCAATAAAAAAATTGTTACGTTTTAAATATCTTTTAATCGTTGATCTTTTCTAAAGTTTTTTATTTTACGTAAAGGCTTTAAATAAAATCATAAAATTAATTATAGTTTTATTTTACACAAATGCTTGTGTAAACTAATAAAAAACGTTATAAGTTTTTTTTATGTAGGCATTTATTTTATATGATAAATTTAAACGTTTGAAACTATTTTCTTTTGTCTTCCTAAAACATTTTTAAACCATTATTTTTAAAAAGACTTTTTTTGTTACTTTGTGGTAATTTGTGAATAAGTTCAAAAGCTTTTGTGACTACTAACTTTTACACATTTTATGTGAATTACACAAGAATATAAAATAATTTATATAAGCATGTATTTTGTTAATTTAATGAAAAAGTTTTAAAGCATTTTGTAATGTTCATACAATTAATTTTTATGATTAAACTTACGATTTTTTTAAATGTTTTAAAGAAACATTTTATTTTATGTAAACAATTTTTTAATTTTTTTTTATTTTCAATTTCGTTAGAAATGAATGAGATTAAAATTTTTATAATAATTTTTAAATTCATTACGCGAATTTAAAATAGTTATTAATAATGTTGAATGCTCAAATTAAAATTAAATTAAAAAGCTTGATGGCAGTTTATTTTATTCAAATTGCAGGCGCTTTTTTTTTTTGTGCAACTTTTTTGACAAAATAAATGTTTATACAATTTAAAAATATTTTATAAAATACTTTTTATTAAATTTAATAAAATTTGTTCTTTAATTAAACCAATCATTAGTAGTAATTTGTTACTTAATTTAAAAACGTTTTGCGTAACTTTAATAACGCTTTAATAAATAAGCTTTAATAACGTTTATTTCATACGTAATTAAAAATGTAACAAAAATTTTTGCTTCGAGTTTCAGTTTTTATTTTCATTTTAGTGCTTATATAATTTCTTTTTCGTTATGAATTGGTTTTTCGTTTCTTTTTTTCGTTATTTTTAAAATTTTTTTTCCTAGTTTAAGTTTAGCTTAGCGTTTCTACATTCAGAATATTTCTGAAATTTTTAACTCATCAAAACATATAAACATTCATAGTCAAGTTGTCAAAAAATAAAATCATTAGCGTGGTCAGCAATAGCGCTCGATTGCACGCCATTCCTGTCCAAGCCTGTATATATATGTATAAATATATATATATATATATATATAAATATATATATATATATATATATATATATATATTTATATATATATATATATATAATATACAAACTTTGATATTGCATTGTACAAACAGAGGCTGTACATCATAAATAACTGTGTTTTTATGTATAAACTAAGCTTCTTTTAAATCATTTTTTGAGAATATTTGTACATGTATATAAACAATTAATCTAACTATAGCAGCATTATCTGGTTAATTATTTTCAATTAATAACTTAGATAATTAAAGTTGTCCACTAAAATTAAGGTAAACCAGCTAAGGTAAACCAGCTAAGGTAAATATAACTAAGGTAAACCAGCTAAGGTAAATATAGGAAATTTGTATGACCCAATTTTACATTTCTGTTTTGGATTAAATACCATGGGCTCTGTTTTCATGGTATTAAATGACATATTAATGACAGTTGCTTCAACATTTAATGCAGTTAGTAATTTTTGCTATGCAAACCAAAACATTGCAATAAGGCCACAGTTTGAAAATTTTGGACCCTAATACCAAAAACAACTCCTATGAAAACCCTTTTGAGGGATGTTAGTACATATCATAGGGATCTCATAACAAGTAATTTTGAAATCCGGGATTACCGTCCGCAAGACTTATTCATCATGGAAGTTTTTGCTTTTAAATTACAAAACCTGAAAAATTGCAAAATTCCTCCAAAAATATTTGGCTGCCCTAAATTACCATATTATGAAGTAAAAAGGTAACAAATGATAAAAATACATCTTAAAACATTTATTTATTACAAAATAAATGCATTCTAAAGATAAACTAATAAATTCTCAAAAATGCAACATGTTCATTGATGGTCAGTGCTTCATAGCAAGCTACTCTACATTTTCTTGCTGTTATAATCAATCACACACTTCAGGAGTTGACTGGAGTAGTCTGGATGGGTGTTCAATCTTTTGTATCGCTCCTAATGCTTGCCAAAATCCGAATGCAGTGCTTCAGTGGCTTGTTCACTGTATAGACCAAGGCTTTTCTTTTTCAGCTTGATGAACTGTGTCACATGAAGGAAAACAGTGCGAACCTTTGGAGTAACAGAGATTCCCAAACTCATGTAACTGTTTTTGAAGATGGTGATTTTTTCCTCATAGTTGGGATGTAACGTTTTTCCAAAGCATGTAGAGACAACTTCATGAAAGTCTTTGAATGTCTGAATGAATTGAGATGGCTCAGAAGTGCTCTCCTTTTCAGCCATTTTAGCCAATTTTTCAATTTTCCTCAGAAGCTTCATGCAGTCATTGCCATTGAAGTGCCCTCCATGAAAAGGCTGAATCTTGATGTGCAATGAAGTTGGCCATTTTTGCACTAAGCATTTGAACAGATGGTTGACCACCCCTAGCAGAAGATGAAGCTCCATAGGTGGGATGAACTCCAAAATCAGTGCTTGATCAGGACCAAAGATTAAAGGACTGTGGACAGCATTTTGGAACTCCTTGGATCTTCTTACATCTCCGCCACTACCCACAAAGCTTTGATGTTGTGCTCTTATAGCTCCAAAGGATTGGGGATTCTCACACAGAAGAAGCTTTGAAGACTCAATATCACACCAACAGCAAGGGTGCTTGCTGCTATGAGACTGGATGCCACAAATAATGTTTGCAAGTTTCATATCGCAAGAAATTACTGCAGCTTCTGATGGGATTAGTTCTTGAAGCTTGATGAGTCGAAAAATCTCTTGCACATTCCAATAATTTTCAGGAGTGTCATCAGCAACAGCCACAAGAAATTGCTTTTTCACACTAGTTTTCTTTGAGACTTGTGTTGTGAGTTTGGCAGATTTTTGGACAGCACTGTGGGGATCTAGGTTGTTTTCTTCCTCATCTTCCTTCATGCTTACTTTTAAGAATGACCCTCCTCCATCAATACCTATCTTTGCAAAGCCAGTCTTTGAGGAGCCAATTTCTTCTTCAATCCTGTCTTTCAAGTCCTTAATGCTTTTGCAATGAACCACAACCCTGTTTTCTCCAGAATCCGAAATCTTTAAGCTGCTGACAGTAAAAAAGTCCTGCAAATTTTGTCCAGACTCAGCAAACTTTTTTTGAAAGTTTGGTTCAACTAATCTTGTTGGGCTGATATGATTGATGAACGATCCAAGTTTCCTCATTCTGTTGTTAGACAATCCTGTATTCTGTTGAATTTAAACCATATCCCCTGTTGAAAGTCTTGGAGGAAAAAGCTCTTGAGCAACAACACCACCTAAAAAAACGAAATCTATTAGCATTCTCTAAAAAAGAATGTGGTAAGTACATTTTACCTTTTCTGATTGGACCTATACATTTTACCTTTTCTGATTGGAAGATGCACCCCACTCAATTGACTAAGTCAAATTGTTCCTCCAGGAGATGCTTCCTTGGATGCAACAATGGAAGATGCAACTTGTTCAGCTCCTTTAGGATCTGACAATGCCAGTTGCTTCAAGTTTTCATGGCGTGAACCAATTGTGCAATGATGAGAAAGGCCTCGTGAGAGAACAGACAAACATTTTGTACAATGTTTTTCTGAACTTTTAGGTGGCTGACTGGTTGTTGCAGTTTGGGTGAGTTTCTTTACCTTTGAGCCTCCCAATTTGGCAGATCAAACAATCACAGGTGTTTGAACTTCGAGTTGCCGGTTTTATTTGGATGTCTTCAAACCTGTACAATCTTGGTTTACACGTCTTAGGATCCCCATCTTCAAGCTTTTTCAGTTTAAAACGACATGTTTGACATGAGGCAAGAAGAACTCTGCAGTCATTGAAGCTCAGGTCATTCTTGATGAGGCACTGAATCCTTTGCTTTAAAAAGTCTGTCAGAACTTGGTCTCCTTTCTTCATGCAGATAATGCACACAGATTTTCGACAATACTCATGGGTTTTTGCTAAATTGGGCATTTTTGATGCACATTCTATGAATTTAAAAAAATCACACTGGTGTTTTAAAATACACCAAATACCATCAAATAACACTTTCTTAACCTTTTGATACTTGTTATATTTAGAAAAGTTGTGTAAACTTGCGTCAGAAAAATTTTTCAGTAAAAGTCACAGCGTTTCATTAAGATAAAACTATATAAAGTCAATAAGTCTTGTGGACGGTAATCCCTGATTTCAAAATTACTTGTTATGAGATCCCTATCAAATGTACTAACACCCCTCAAAAGGGTTTTCATAGGAGTTGTTTTTGGTATTAGAGTACAAAATTTTCAAACTGTGAGGCAATATTATCAGCATATGCTAAAAGGTTCAAAAAAATGTCACCTATGCTACATATAATATGCAAATTCTTAATTTTCAAGTTCACTTTTCTTATATATAAAATTGGAACAAGAATGGTGAAAAAAATATACCATTGTTTATATTAAAGCTATCAGAGTTTGCTTTCTGCCATCTCATACATATAGTTTGATTTTTGTACCAAAATGCAATTAAACAGACAAATTCTTGGCTATACCCTGATCAGCTAAACTGATCAGCTGATTATTTAAATAAAGAGGCAGTTAATATTCTCCATATAAAAGATTCCATAAAAAGGCAATCTGGTCCAGCAGTTTTTTTTTTGCTGAAGCAAAGCATTACTAATATCTATAATGTTTACTCCGTCATGTATATCTACCAATGAAGATTGCATTTTCAGTTATATATATATATATATATTATATATATATTTATATATATATATATATATATATATATATATATTATATATATATATATATATTATATATATATATATATATATATATATATATATATATATATATATATATATATATATATATATATATATATATATATATATTTATTCAAAATTTCACGAGAAATCAGATTTTTTACCTGATTGCATTTAGCATGAAACAAATAGTTGTAAAAAATATGTAGTTTTATTTATAAAAATATATATTAACACAGCTCTGTTTTAACTTAATTAATTTTGACTTATTGACATAAAATTAGCATCAGGTTTTTAAAACTTAATGACATAAAAAAAGCATCAGGTTTTTATGATGCCAGTCAAAAAATTTTTTATCTGGTAATGTTAACGCTCAAAAAAATTTAAAAACAATTGAAAATATAATTTGTAAACACAATAATTATTACATTAAACTAATTTACTGATACTTTTTAAAATTTTTTTTCAAAACTTTTTATTTACATGTTTTTATTTATTACCTTATTATTACCTTTTATTTTTGCATAAAATTGATTGCATTAAAATCTTAATTTTTACTTTAGTTACACTCTCAAGTGTAATCAAAGTCTAGTTTTCAAATGTCTTTTAAAGTCTAATTTTCAAATGTCTTTTAGCTTCTGTCTCAAAGCTAAGCAATAGTTCACTTAATTCGTTAGTGCCTGTTACAGTAAATACAATTGTAGTAAGCATTTCCAGTAACAGAAGCTTTACAACTGAATTGTTGTAAAGCTTCATTTTTAGATGAAAAACTTTCAAATAGTTTTTCATCTAAAAATGATATAAACAAATTTCGCCACTCACCCTTCTAGATTTATATCTAAATAAGTTTTAATGAAGCAGTTATAAAATAAAAAAATCTCATTAGCACTTAATATAAATATTTAGAAGACAAAAGTTTTACAATATCCAGGATGAAATCTGCGAACTATGGCGCTTTATTTGAAGTCTATTTTCATATTTGTTGTTAAAAAAAAACTCAGTTGATATTTCTACTGCTCTTTTTCCATGTTATCTTTTTCACAGTCTCACAAAACAATTAAAATTGAGTTCGAAGAAAAAGCAAATGAACTCTTGATGATTTTGAATTTAAAAAATCAAAATTTGCAAGTGTTTTCTTTGCTTAAAAAAAAAATTACTTCAATGGTTCATATATTTTAAGTTAGCTGTCTATACATGGTATGTATTACCATGTCATTTATCACCATCTAACATGGTGATGTAAAGAGATGTTGAAAAGTCGTAAAATTCTTTTTTTGTCCGAAAAAAAAAAAAATTAAAATTATATATTTTTAACATTATTTTTTGATATCTATTAGAATTATTGGGAAAGTGCATGTGTCCCCGTTAAAATAAAAATAGCAAAAAAGTGTGTGGGCCTTTTCGCTCTTTTATTTAATAACAAAAAATGTTTCAATATTATAAATATTTGCATCATTTAAAAGTTAGAGGAGTTATTATAAAAACAACTTACAAGATTGCAATAAGTGTATCTTTAAAAAAGTTTGTAGAACTTTATCTATCAAGTTGCAATGAGGAAATTGAATATTCATATATCACTTTAAACTGTATTTAACACTTTAAAGTATTTGTTCTATTCACTCAATTGAAAGTGGACAAAAACGTAACAAGACTATGCAAGGCAATGGAACAGAACTTACTAATGTATCATAGAGATGTGACGTGTTTTTTAGTTCTTGTTACACCATTATAGAGATGTGACGTGTTTTTTTGGTTCTTGTTTTTTTGTTTTTTTTTGTTGTTTTTTTAGAAAAAACGGCAGGGGTCTGTTTTTTTAGATTCTTTGGGAGATATTTAAAAATTCATTATTTAGGCTACTAAATTAAACTCTAATGGCAGTATTATTAAACATATTTTAATTTCAGATTTATATAGAAAAACTAAGGCTGAATTTGAATAAAATTCTTTTTCTTTTGGTATGTTTAAAGGTAATTATTTTATTGTTAATGTTTAGGTTAACACGGTTATATAGTCCTGTATAAAAAATTATTAGTTAATTTTATCTTCCTCTATTCAATTTTTATTGATTTTATTGTTTTTATTGACACAATAAACACTTCTTATCTAAATATATTATTCTTAAGTACATTTACTTAATTTTATTTAATATTATATGTATATATTATTATTACTATTATCATTATTATTATTATTGTTATTAATTAACTGTAATTATAAAGTTTCGAGTTACAAATAAAAAGGTATATGCAGTTTTAAAAGCTCTTTTTAATAATCAATTATGTTCTTTATTTACTTATATTTAAATTTTAGATATTTTGTTTAACATAGTAAATTTTAATTATAAAAATAAGTAAAGCAGGCAATACAGAGGGGAAAAATAAAACTGTAGTTGCCAATTTATTTGAGAGTTAAATGTTCCTGTTACTTTGACATTATGTCTAAAAACGGAACTCAAATGACTAAGCATATTGAAAAATGTCAAAAATGTCCTGATGAAGTAAAAAGTCTGTATGCAAATAAATCAGGTTATAGTCAAAAACAGCAAGACTCTCCTGCAGATGCTGAACAAAAAACAAAAAATCCACAATCAGATTCTTTTGGAACATCCTTTTTTGAATCAATTTGTAGAAGTAAAATACCAAGTTCTGTGTTTGACAGCATGACAAAAACTGAAAAGGTGTGTATTGTATTTTTATAATTTTAAGATTTATTTGAAGAATTAGCTGACATAGCAACTAGCTTATTAAAAATTTATGATGTATAGATTTTAGATTTGTTTCATGATTGACTGATGTACCAGTATGACATTATCTTTTGCAGGAATTGATTGATACACACCTAGCCAGAGCAATATATGCCAGTGGATCACCACTCCATATAGTAGAATATAATTATTGGAAAATCTTTTTGAACAAGTTATGTCCTGCTTATAAGCTTCGGTAAAGACATGAAGTGTCAAATGTATTATTAGATAATGAATTTTCATGGATATTGCTTGACAATGTTGCTTGACAATTATTTAGTTAATAAACAGATCATATTTGTTTATATGCTGTTTCTTCTTTACAAAAATGAAGCTATCATTAACTTTGTATTGACATTGCCTTCTTCGTCACCATTTTGTGGAAGACATTGCCTACAGGTAAAACCATAATTGTAGTACTGTATACAATGGATTTACTTAACAGACTGGTAGACTTAACAGATTGGTAGACTTTTAAAATATGCATACTATTTAATAATTAACTTTGATATTAAATTTATAACAAACGACACTGAAAACATTTTCAGTAAGCAGAAATAATATATCAGTAAATAGATTTATAATATTTACATAGTACAGTATATATAATATAATATAATATATATAAACTGTTTTGTAGGAGCATTAAGCCATTCTGGTGAATATATGGCAAATGAAATAAAGAAAGTTTTAAAAGAAATAAATCCTAACAAAGTTTTGGGCATTGTGACTGACAATGCTGCAAAGATGAAAAAATGCACGTACTATCAGTACGGACTAGGTAATACAATTAAAAAATATACTGTACATTACAAAAAAAAATTGAGTTATGTAACTAATTTTATTATACATTTATAAAAATAGATTTCATTTAGTAAATTACTATATTCAAAATTTATTACAGTTATCATAAGTTCTTTGTGTTTTATATAAAGGTGGGGATCAACTGTAGCATGCTTAGATAGCATACAGAAAAATAAGCAACCATTAAAAACATTGGCTATTTCTGAAAACAGTGGACTTAATTCAGCAACAAAAAATATTCTTTTATCAGATATTTTTTGGGACAGGGTTGAAGGTTTTTTCAAATTGCTGTCACCAATAGCTGATGCAATAAAGAAAACTGAATCAAATACTCCCATGTTATCTAATATTGTAGAGACTTATCACTTCTTGGAAGATCACATTTTTAAAAACTTAACAAATAGCCCATTTTTAAAAAAAGGAAGAAGCCAAAAAGATCTTCAAGAAAAGAAAAGAATTTTGTTTAACAGAAATTCACTTGGCTGCCAATAAACTAGATCCCAAATTTCAAGGCATAGTCTTGACTGGAGAACAAAAGGTATTTACTACACATAATTCATATATGATTCTTAAAACCAAATACATTTTAGCCTTAAAATTAAAAGTACGTTAAAAGTAAAACTTTTTAAAAATTTTGAATTATTTTAAATACTATTTTCAAATTTAAAAGTTCTATTTCAAGTAATGAAGTAGTTGTAAAATAATTAAAACAAAAATCTTTTTATAGATTGATGCATGTGAGGCAATACCCAACATTGCTGCAAGTATACCTGAAGTAAACAAAGAAATTATGATGTTTGACTTGGTAATTACCAGTCAAAAGGTGGAATATTTTCAAAACCTTTTATTTTGGACTGCAGTTGGAATAACTCAACCCATAAATTGGTGGAAAGGGCTGTGTTCCTTTACTGAACTATCAAAAGTTGCATCTAGCTACCAGTTTCAAGTGCAGCATGTGAGAGAAGTTTCAGCGCTTATTCTAACATTCATAGTGCGAAAAGAAATCGCTTAACGACTGAAAGAGCTGGAAACTAGTTTTCATTTCACAAAATTAAAAACTTGAAAATATTGAAAATACCAGTTAAAATGAAAATGGTACAAGCATAACTACTCCTCAAATTATTAACTTGAGTGTAAATAAAGTTCCTAGCACTTCAATGCCTTGGTCAGAGTCTGAAGCAGTTAATATAGAAAGTGACAGTGACTTTGTTTATGAATTCTAGTCTAGGGAAGAAAGACTTGAAATCAGAAAGCACATCCATTTAGAATATATTTTATAGTTTAAATACATGTTTAAATTGACTTTTTTGCTTAAATATTTATACTTTTTTTTAATTGTGTATATACTACACTACACAGTACTACACTACTTTGTACTAAATTAATAACCAATTAAAACTAATAAAACATTATTATTCAAAAATATTAGACTTTCATGTAAATTAAACAAAGTTACAGCTTTTTTTATAAGGACTTACTGGCAATATAATTTAACATATGTAACAAACAGTGTAAGACCAATTTATTACATAATAAATATAAAGTCTAATATTAAAAAAACATAATAAAGTCTAATATTAAATTAGCATGATATTGTATATTAGTATATTTGAATTATAAATGGTTATTGTCATAGGACAAGTATACTTTCTGTATATGAGTGTAATATTTAGGAAGTACAACAATATTTAAGAAGAAAAAAGATGACAAATAAACATTCTTATACAATATACCTAGATTTATAACTAACTTAATATTAAATCGCATAATAAATATACTTAATAAATAGCTCATTCAAGTTTTTTATCAAAACATTAACTTTAAATTAGTGTTTATACATTATATTTGTGGTTATGATGATCATATATATATATATAAATAAACAGAATAATAAAAAACTTGTTTAAAATGTCAAAAAAACCAAAAAACACCAAAAAAACGCCAAAAAAACAAAAAAAAAAACAGTTTTTTTTGACCCATAAAAACGCAAGAAGAAAAAAACGTGTTCACCCATCCCAACAATTACAACACCCCTATCTAAAAATTTTTTACTATTTTTCTCTACTCCCCTACTATTTGGTTATTAAACCTGAGGTAACAAAAGAAGTTATTATGATGTGTTGTCAATTATTATGATGTAAACTGATGTATTGTCAGGTCATACAACAACCCATATGGCAATTGATTTTTGGAAATGTTTGATAAATGATTTTCATGGTTTTTTCTCCCCCAAAAAACTGATTTTTTAAATTTTATTTAATATTTTTTTATCTATAATGTATATTTTAGGTATATTACATATTCTATACTTTTGTAAATATTTTTTATTACTGTATATATTTTGATAAACAACTTTATCAATTTAATTAAAAACCATCATAGATTTGCAAATCAAAGAAATGTAAAATTATGACTTATACATTCAAAAAATATGGAGGCAATACTTATGATGGCTTAAATGATAATTATTCTAAATATGATATTATTAATAATTATGATAACAATAATGGTCACGATAATCAATGTAGGAATTATAGTTAGGTTTCCTTCCTTAAATTTTATGATCATAACATGATGGTAATGATCTATCTAATGATTCTATGATGATGGTAATGATCATAATAATTTAGGATGATGATTATGAATGATAATTTGACTTGAAAATATTAAAAATTATAAATAAATTTTGATAAGATTTGTTATGATTTGGCACAACATGCTAATTAAATTTGTGACATAATCAACAATATTATATTGGTTGTATATAAGACCCATTTGTGCTGTTTTATGGTCCTTAAGTTTAAGCTCATCTGGGAAATATAAAATATTGGTTAAAATTTTCAAGATATATATATATATATATATATATATATATATATATATATATATATATATACATATATATATATACATATACATATACATATATATATACATATATATATATATATATATATATATATATATATATATATATATATATATATATATATATATATATATATATATATATATATACACATATATATATATACATGCATATATATATACATATATATATATATACATATACATATATATATACATATATATATACATATATATATATATATATATATATATATATATATATATATATATATGTATATATATATATATATATATATATATATATATATATATATATATATATATATATATATATATATATATATATATATATATATATATATACATATACGCTCATGCACACAATATAAAATTGATAAACTAATAGTATAATAATAGTCAATAATTTGTTATTTGTTGCCAAGAGTATAAATAGTTATAGTTCATAATATTTTTAAAATTTAAATTTCAAGTTAAAATATTTTCACAGCCTCATCAAAGCAGGTTGTGCTGAATTGCTTGTTACCAGTAGCAAGGTGATCTGATCTGCCTATATACTGTTAATTTTGTTATTTATTTTTACAGTCAGTTATATAAAAAGTTTTAACCCAAAAATGTCTGAAGACCTTCCTTATAATGCTGAATATGCAAAATCTGGAAGAGCAGGATGTAAAAGCTGCAAATGTAATATTGGAAAAGATTCTCTAAGAATTGCAAAAATGGTTCAGGTGAAAATATGGGTTGATAATGTTTTATAGATTAATAAAATATTAATTATATTATAGGTTAAAAGGTTTAGCTAATTAAAAAATGTTTTTGTAGACCTTATTTTGTGTTTTTATAATTTTTATTTTGCTTAACTATGTAAGATTAATTTTTTTTTTTAGTCTCCCCACTTTGATGGAAAGGTATGAATTCTGTTATGAAGTATAGCACAATTTAAATGTATTATAATTTTTTGTAGTAATAATCTTCATTGTAGTTCTGCAAAAAGTTTAACTTACGATGAATAAAAGTTATGGTATATTTTGAGAGAGTTTTGATTAAAAGAAATCACTATCAATAGCTTCATGTTTGTTATTTGTT
Source organism: Hydra vulgaris (assembly GCF_022113875.1). NCBI lineage: Eukaryota > Metazoa > Cnidaria > Hydrozoa > Anthoathecata > Hydridae > Hydra > Hydra vulgaris. The sequence goes on along the minus strand of NC_061157.1, from coordinate 1,589,128 downwards.
TCAAATAAGTTTTTTATTTTGAATTGTCACCATAATTACAAAATTAAAAAAAAAATTGCTATTGACCATAGCAACATGAGCCACAGCAAATTCAACATTGAACTAAGAAAACAATGTGAATGCAAAATTGAACTAAGATAAGAAAGAAAACAATGTGAATTTAATATTGAATTGAGGCAAGAAAAAAAACGTGAGTTCAACATTGATTGAAGGTAAGAAAGGAAACAATCTGATAGAAGTTCATAATAACTTACAAAGGAGAAGCTTATAGTTTTTTACTTTAACAATTTAACGTGCCTTGAAAAGATAAACAAAAAATCATTGTTTTTAAAATTTTTTTTATTATGTAAAAATATTTAGGACTTTAAAAAAATGCTTATAATTCAATTGACAGCAACAAATTTACATCTTAAAGCTTTTCTTACATTTTATTTTAAATTAATTACTTGTTAACAAATATGTTCAAATACTAAATTGTGCTTTCTATTCTAAATAATTTTCCTTTAAACTATAAAATTCAATTTGAACATGTTTGGTCTCCATCAGAAATATTTTACTGCAATAGCATAAGTATTACTATTTTAATAAAGATAATTTCAGTTTTTGAAAAATTTAAATTATAATTCTTTTAAAATTTGTTTTGTGATGAAACTATAAAGTTTTAAAAATTGAATAGTATGCATTAGCATATTTTCTATATATATGAAAATATATTAATATATACTATAATTTCTCTACCTCTACAATCTCTTATTTGTCCCTGTACGAAATACTTTTATCATATTTAGGCTGGTTCTTGTGATGCTCTTTCTCTTCTAGACAAGGTCCAAAAACACTTTGTAAACCTAGTTGGACCCGGTCTATCTACCATTCTTTTACTGTATCTGTTCCTGCATGCTCCCAAAACTTTTATTTGTCTAACTTTTCTCACTGCACTTCAAAACTTTAGAACTCTCTTCCATCTTCATGTTTTCATGTTGACTCATACAACCTTCAACTTTTCAAGTCTTCTGTCAACCGTTTCCTTGCTCTGTAACTCTATTCTTTTTTTCTAGTAACTCCTAACCTAATAAAGATTGCTTGCAGGGTTGTTGGGAGTGAATCAGAATAAAAAAAAAAATTTGTATTTTTTTACAACTTTTTTTTGCAGTCACTTATTTCAGGCTTTTTTTTTTAGTAAAGTATTCTGGTTTTTTTCACATTCCTGCCATTTTGATACTTATAGCATTTTCACAATATATTTATTTTTTATATTTATCCATTATGTCACCAAATCTTTTAAGATGTGTTAAACTCATAGTTAATCCAAATATTTCCAATTGTAAATGGATCTAAAACAAATTTGAATTTTCATTCAAATTTTTTTTAGATCCATTTACAATTGTTGCAAACCCACATAATTGTTGCATGCAAAAAGTATTCGCAAATTGAGGGCTTTTTATATTTCAAATAAGGATTATTTACAAGCATTTATTTGTATGTTACACTTTTTGTTGCATAGATATTAACAAAGATAAATACTTTGTAATTAAATGATTTTATTTTGACTAAAGTTAAAAAAAAAAATTCTTCTGTAAAACAAATATTTTTCTTTTTTTTTTCAGTATTCTGCATCAGTAAAGTATCAATGATTAACAAACAAGATGACATGACCACATCAAACACGACTACAATATTAAAGTGCTTTGTAAGATAAAATGTATTGCACAACCCAGTTAACAAAAATGTCTGTGGTCATTTTCAAACTACATGCAAATTTATACTAAAATATAGAAATTCAAAAACAAAACTAATTTTGAATATTTTTCTAAATTCAAGTCCGTTGCAAAAAAAAAAAAAAAGTGGAAAAAAGTTAATGGTTCTGTTGGACTTTAGGTACTAATATGGATTTTTCTATTTTTTATTTTTTGGTTAGCAAAATCTGGGTGAGGGCGAAATCCGGATAACAGGGCAATTGTAATAAAAATCTTATTTTGAATTATTTTGATTTATATTATCAGATTTAATTTAATATGGACAAGACAATAAAACTGTCCTAGATGCACTAACAGATAGTAAGTTCAATTTTTTTTATTCATAATAGTTATTATTATTAAATAATCATAATTGGAATCAATCAAACCAAAAGTACAAAAAAGAAAAAAGATAAGAATAGAAAAACAAATATTTTACAACATTGAATTATAAAAATGAAAAATAATAGAATGTGAACCATTGGCTGAAATTATATATTTAAAAAGTAAAGAAAATTATCATGTTTATTTAGTGTAAAATTTAGATATTATTATAAAAAATTATTATAATACTTTATAACAAATAAGTTAAACTTCAAGTCTTCTAATGTAAAACTTAATGATGCAAATTATTTGTCGTCAGCCAAAGTTTTTGATAATAATTTAAATAGTTTAGTTCAAGCCAAATCTTTAAAAAATATATATTTCGTATATAAGTCACATTCAGTATGAAACTTGTAAAAAAATATATTGCTATTCACATTCAAAATGATTGTGTAAAGATTTTTTTAGAAAAATCTCAGTTCTTTTAAGCTTTTACTTTTTACAACTTTATTTTACCTTTTTTCACTTCCTTGCATTTATTCACCTCATTCAACTAATTTGTTAACTGAAAAATTATCTAGAATTTTAATAAAAATTTTTTTTCAGGATCTTTACAAATTTAAAAACTTGTCTATACTTAAAGAATTGTCTTTAAAAAAAAAAGGTCAAATCTATAAAGGTAAAAAGGTAAAAAAGGTAAAATCTAAAAAGTCTATTGTAATAACAAAACCCTATAGCCTATAGTTAGAGACATTTTTTCTTCTCTGGGTTTTTTATCTCTCTCAAACAATTCATTATTTGAGATTATTAGTTCAAAAACACAAACATTGATAAACAAGATCATCTACATGGTAAACATGGTTACATCAATTTCTTGCATTAAAAAAATCGTGAAAAAAATAAAAGATTAAGATTAGCAACTGAGAGAAGTGTTGAGGTTACTGAGAGAAGTCTTAAGGTAACCGAGAAAAGTCTTGAGGTAACTGAGAGAAGTCTTAAGGTAATCGAGAGAAGTCTTGAGGTAACTGAGAGAAATCTTGAGGTAACTGAGAGAAGTCTTGAGTTAAAATGTAATAACTAAATAAATAACAAGGTTTAATAAATTATCCATATGGTTAAATCCAAAAGAATGCATAGTAGATGTAATTTTAGGCAGAGAAACGAAAGGCACCTAAGGGTCATTACAAAGAAACTCATGAAAGTCATTTCCCAATCATTTTTAATGTAGTGGTAAAAAGGTTTTAGTGAGGTCATAGCAGGATTCAAACCATCTAATGGAGATAACAATAGGGTGTGTTATACTAATTTTTTCCGTCATCTGATGATAACTCTTAGTTAAGAGACTCTGAGCAGCAACAAATGGAGAGGCATTATTGAAAAATTGTTAAATGACATAACTACTCTGAAAATTAATCCTTTGAAAAAAATTTATGCCGGAAATCCTCTTATTACTCTAAAGGATAAATAATCAAAAATTTATCCTCTGATCAGTTTTATGGGTATAAATTAGTCTCCATTAGAATAAGTATGCCATTAGAAGTTGAAAAATACCTGCAGACTTAGCTTTACTTGAAATTGGGCCAATTAATCATCACAGACATTTCAGAGTTTGGGTCTCACAACATTGTTGGAAGACGAGAATTTAAAAAACCTTAAATTGATAGAGTTTGTTATGGGAGTTTGCATCCCTTAATGGTTTAAAATTAAAGTCAAAAACAGGTTTACTGAAGGACCGAGACACATTCTATACCAGCTTAGCCTTCTCAAACATTAATCAAGGGAAGTAGTTGCTATTGTTATGCCAACAGTTGGACATTCAGTGTGGTATGTCTTCTCTGAACTCTTTAGACAAACCATGCTCTGCTCAGAGAATGTAGAGGAAAGAAAGAACAGTATAGAATTAGTTGTGAAATTCAGATGCCCCAGTGATGAAAAACTTCAAACTGGTGATAAAAATGTGAGATATAGAATAACTCCAGAAATAAAATCTGATGCAACAACACTTATACAGCTAACTAAATGATAGATAAATGATTATTATAAAACTATTATAAAAGTTTTAATAATAATAAAAAAAGATTAAAAAAAAGTTTAAGCTCCCAAAGTTCCACAAATTTAAATGAATCCTTAATCATGCCTCCTGGTATCTTAATCATTTCGGATTTTTTAATCTCAGCTTTTAAATTAAAAAATTTATGTTTTAACAAAAAATTTGTTTTATGGCTTGATAATGCCATGGCTATGATAATGCCAAAAGAACTAAAATAAAATAACATTTTTTTTAGTTAAAATCGATACTGTAAAAAATAGAAGGAATAATGTATATTTGTTTTAAAGAAGAATTTTTTTTTGCAACTTTAGTCAAAGTAAAGTCATTTAATTACAAAGTATTTATCTTTGTTAATATGCAACAAAAAGTGTAGCATACAAATAAATGCTTGTTACTTCTTTTGGAATCAGTTTCTCTGAGATATGCCAAAAGAACTAACAAGAAAACCATACATGCATAACAATGAACTGTAGTGTTCTGACAGGGTATAATTCTAGATGGAATCAGTCCCTATTAAAGATACCACAGAGCTTAGGAAATTTTACTACCTTTGATTTAAGAATAATTAAACTGAGTTTTTGAGCTTTAACCTTTAACCTTGTTTTTTTTCCCCTGTATTTACAGGTGGGAATTCAAAATCAAAACTTTTTATTTACAAAGAGAGCGCTCTCCCACTACACCACTATCATGTTTTATTATTTGGAGGTTTGAGATTTGGATATAGAAATATAAGACATAAGATTTGGATATAGAAAGATAAGACATAAGATTTGGATATTAAAATATAACATATGAGTTGCAAAGTTGTTACCAAAGAAGCACAAGCAATAGAATAGAGTAAAATAAAGTAAATAATAATAATAGTAATAAAGTAATAAATGAAAATCAAGAAAGAAGAAAGTAAAATCAAGAATAATATCTGAAAATTGTTGTTGATAGAAAACCATGAAACACAGGTTTACATCTTTTCTTGTTTATTTGGTGAAGAAAGAGGCAAGGTTGTGTACCAAAAAATCATTACTTTTGGATCTTTGCAGCCTAATATAAATAATATCTGCCCATGATGAATTTTTATGAGACACTATCTTATCCTTTACTCAACCAAGAGTCTGAAGACAGGGGATATTTTAAATTAGAGTTAACTTCTCTCAGCTTTTTTCTAAAATAGCTAGTCCTACAAGGCAATTGTAAGTTGTTGTCCTTAATTTTATGATACCAGTCTCAGTTTTATGATACCAGTCTCAGTTTTATTCATTTATTTTTGAACCAACATAAGTATGATTACTTTATAAAATTTCATTTAGGAAATATATAGGAATATAAGAATGAAAAAAAACTTAAATTAATCCAATCAAATATTACTTAAATTAATCCAATCAAGTTTTAATTAAATAATTCCAATCAAATTTTACTTAAATTAATCTAATCAAATTTTATTATAGATCCCTCAATGGTATCATTATAGCTGTTTTTTCAAAAAGTTCAAACCTCTAAATGTGTCTGATATAAAAAACTTTGACAGTTTGCGATGGGATGATCAAGAAAAGTTAAGAGAACAAATTGGCTGTCCACAAAAAAAAGATGTAGTTGATGGTCCATCTAATAGCACTGTAAATAAAGATTTTTGTATTGAATATGCTAAATCTGGACGAGCAAAATGCAGAAAATGTGAAGAGAAAATTGAAAAGGTTTTTTTATCATTATTAGTTTTATCATTATCATTACGATAACTATAAATTTAAAAAAAAAAATTTTTGTAATAGGATATTATAAGAATAGCAAAAATCATGGAATCAGAAGAATCAAAGTTTAAAGGTCTAATTCCATTTTGGTATCATGTAAAATGTTTTGCTTTGTCTAAAAGTGAACTTGAAGCACAGAATCTTACTTCTAATGAGATTGATGGTAAGAATATAATTAGATTTTTGTTCATTTGTAATAAATAATAATATTTATATATATATATATATATATTGCTATTAGCAGTGTGCCAATCATATTGCGATAATTTTATCACACGGATATTTTAAACACGTGACTATTCCGTTCTGTTTATGTTTTTATTGGTTTCTATCAGAGTAGTAATTATACATATATATATATATATATATATATATATATATATATATATATATATATATATATATATATATATATATATATATATATATATATATATATATAATATATATATATATATATATATATATATATATATATATATATATATATATATATATATATATATATATATATATATATATATATATATATATATATATATATATATATATATATATATATATATATATATATATATATATATATATATATATATATATATATATATATATATATATATATATATATATATATATATAAACATAAACAGAACGGAATAGTCACGTGTTTAAAATATCCGTGTGATAAAATTATCGCAATATGATATATATTATATATATATATATATATAAAATTATCGCAATATGATATATATATATATATATATATATATATATATATATATATATATATATATATATATATATATATATATATATATATATATATATATATATATATATATATATATAAATTAAAATGTGTTATTTATCAAATCAAATCAAATATATTCTGAGTATAGTTGTTATATATATATATATATATTTTTAAACATCTTTGCGTTCAACAAGGCTGCAAGCAACCACTAATTAGTGTTGGAAGTTACTGGAAGAGAAAAGATGAAAATTGTAGAGCAAGATAACGATTGACAGACGATTTAAAAGATTGCAAATTATATGAATCAGGAAAGCAAGATGAAGGAAGCGAGTTCCAAAGAACTGATGTTCGAGGAAAAAAACTAGACAATAAAGAGTTTTTGGAGCACTTAGGAACAGTAACAGAAAAAAGATGAGACTTAATTGAATGACGAGTAACATGAGAATAAATTTTTGTAGATGGCACAAGAGATGCTAGCTCTTTAAAGCAGTGCCCATTATAGTATTTGTATAAAAGAAAAAGAGAAGCAACATAAGGACGATGTGACAGAGGTTGAAGGTTGGCTGCAAGAGCAGGTCCAACTATGTTTACAATGCGTTTTTGCACCTTGTCTAAAAGAGAAAGGGCATCATTAGAAGATTTGCCCCAGATATGGCAACAGTATTCCATGCAAGGCCGGATTTGAGATTTATAGAGATAGAGAATAGAATCCAGAATAAGAAAGTGTCGAGCTCGATAAAGAGACGCAACTTTAGCAGATGCTAATTTTGCAACAGATTTGATATAAGGTTTCCAAGAAAGATCAGAAGTAAGAGTTAATCCTAGAAGATAAAGGGTAGGAGACTCATCGAGTACATTACCGTTCATAAATATAGGAAGGTCTAAATTATTGCGATAACGATTGGCTTATGGAGAAGACCAGCATGCCAAACTTTATCAAACGCTTTATAAATGTCAAGAGCGATGGCCTTAAACTCTCCACCTTTATCTAATGTGCGATAAAACCTATCGGTTATTAATGTGTGTTTGTTAATTAAAGATTCAAAAACCTTGCTTATGATAGGAAGAAGACTAATGGGATGGTAGTTAGACGAATCGGATCGCTCTCCAGAGTTTTTAAAAATAGGGATAACAGATGCTGTTTTCCAGCAGGCTGGAAAACAAGACTCTGATAAGTACTTGTTAAATAGTTTTGAAAGGATAGACATCAGCTCCGGAGAACACTTCTGCAAGACTATAACAGGAATGTTATTTGGGCCGCAAGCTGTAGGAATGTTATTTGGGTCGCAAGCAGTCTAAGCAGGTAATCACTTTAGATACAGAAGCTGGAGTGATACGGATGTCGAGCAATGGATCAACCTGTTTGACGGCTATATCAGGTAGAACGCAATTAGTGGAATCAAGAGATGATATTGAAGAAAATTTCTTGGCAAACAATTCAGCTTTGTCTTTAGGTGAGGTGACAGTCTGAACCTGAGTAAAGGATTTCATGCCAGCCTGAATCCACAAAGTTATGTAAAAAGCACATTTGTTAACAGGAAGACGAAAGATTTCTACCCAGGGACCATCTTGAAGAAAATCACGGAAAGAGTCTTAGTCAGCTTTAAGGTAGTTGTAAGATATACGATGATAGGGGGAATTCTGATGATAAAGAAGAATAAGATAATAGTTTTAGAGAGACCAAACCATGATCAGAAGCATCTAAGGGTGAGTGTGGAGAAACTGAGCTAAACGAAAGCACATAAAAGAGTAGTCTGTGGATTCAAACCTAGTTTCTTGACAAATGGGTGAATTCTTACGAATGTACATGCCCAGGCCAAGCATGTGACTATTGGAGTCTTTACAAATTAGAGGAAGATAACCATCAAAATTAAGATTTTTTTGGGCTCACCTTATCATCGCACCACCTACTACTACCCTAAAGCTGACTGGGATTCTTTTTGTGATTTTCTTCATGATGGTCCTTTGGCTGATGTTTTTTCTCTCTCAGCTGATAAATGCGTCTCCTAAGTAACCTCCTGGATTCAGGCTGGATTGGAAGCTTTTATTTCTTCTCGTTGGTTTCAAGTCAAGCCTCATTCTACTCCATGGTTTTCTCCTTCTTGTGCGGCTCCTATATCCAATCGTAATCATTTTTTTCATCTTTTTCAAAAGAACAACTCTCTTGAGAACAAACAGCTATTTATTATTGCAAGAAATTGATGTAAAAAGGTGCTTTCTGATGGTAAACTCCATTATTCTCAGTTCACTAAATCTCGCATCTTATCACAGAAGTTAGGCTCTAAAGACTTTTGGAAAATCTTCAACAGCATTATTAACAAGGATAGATCTAACATTCCATCTCTCATTCATGGGACTGATCTTATTACCTCTCCCAAGGATAAGGCAGAACTATTTCCAAAGAACTTTTCTTCTAATTCCACTCTTGAATCTTATGGACATTCTCTTCCTTCCATTCCAGTCAAACAGGTTGACCCATTGTTGGACATTCAAATCACTCCGGCTTCTGTTGCTAATGTCATATCTCAATTAAACTCGTCTACAGCTTGTGGTCCAGAAAACATTCCTGTCACAGTCTTGCAGAATTGTTCTCCAGAACTTTCTTCAATTCTATCTAAACTATTTAACAAGTGTTTGACTGAGTCTTGTTCTCCTGCTTATTGGAAAATGGCATCTGTGGTTCCAATATTCAAAAACTCTGAAGAAAATTCTGACCCCTCCAATTATCGTCCCATCAGTCTTCTTTCTGTTATTAGCAAGGTCTTTGAGTCTTTGATCAACAAATTCCTCACATCTCATCTTGAGTCAAATAAACTACTGTCAGACAATCAATACGGTTTTTGATCCTCTCGCTCTACGGCCGACTTGCTAACTGCTGTAACTGAAAGATTTTATTGTGCATTAGATGGAGGCGGTGAGGCTAGGGCTATTGCTCTCGACATATCTAAAGCTTTCGACAAAGTTTAGCATGCTGGTCTTCTCCATAACCTTGCTTCATATGGTGTTTCTGGGAAAGTTTTTGAGATTATCAAATCATTTCTTTCTAACCGGTTTATTAAAGTCATCCTTGAAGGCCAACACTCTTCTTTATTTCCAGTAACTTCTGGGGTTCCCCAAGGTTCCATCCTGGGCCCTGTTTTGTTTCTTATCTACATAAACGATCTTCCTGACAACCTTTCATCTAAAGTAGCTCTTTTTGCTGATGACTCAACTTTATACTCCTGTCTTGACAAAAAGTCTTCTCTTTTCGATTGCCTAGAACAAGCAGCTGATCTAGAATCCGATCTCACTTCAGTAATAGATTAGGGTTCACAGTGACTTGTAAATTTCAACTCTAACAAAACCCAGTTGTTTACTGCAAACAACTACCGTAATATGGTCAACATTCCTATATTAATGAATGGCAATCCTCTTACTGAGTCCTCCTCTTTACATCTTCTTGGATTATCGCTTACTACTGACCTTTCATGGAAACCATATATGCAATCGATTGCTAAATTAGCTTCTGCTAAGGTTGCTTCTCTTTATCGTGCTTGCCATTTTTTTTACTTCTGATTCCATTCTCTACCTCTACAAATCTCTTATTCGTCCCTGTATGGAATACTGTTGTCATATTTGGGCTGGTTCTTCTAACGATTCACTTTCTCTTCTTGACAAGGTCCAAAAACGTATTGTAAATGTTGTTGGACCTGGACTATCTGCTAAGCTTGAGCCTCTTTCCCATCGTCGTAAAGTTGCATCTCTATCTCTTTTCTACAAATACTATCATGGTCACTGCTCAAAGGAGTTATCATCTCTAGTTCCATCAACTAAAATTTATTCTTGTTTTACTCGTCATTCAGCTAAGTCTCATTCGTTTACTGTATCAGTCCCTGCATGCTCTAAAAACTTTTATTCATCTAGTTTTTTTCCCCGCACTTCAATTCTTTGGAACTCTCTCCCATCTTCATATTTTCCTGACTCATACAACCTTCAACTTTTCAAGTTTTCTGTCAACCGTTTCCTTGCTCTATAACTCTGTTCTTTTTTTTTTCTAGTAACTCCCAACTTAATAGTGGTTGCTTGCAGCCTTGTTGGGAGTGAATGCAAATAAAAAAAAAAAAAAAAAAAAAAAGATCACAAGATGAGACACCAGAACTCAAATTAGACTCACAAAGAGCAAGTAGGTCTGGTGAACTTTGCAAGAGATAAGACTCAACAGAAGAAAAGTTACTTCGAAGACCACAAATATTGGTGAATGATAGATTTAGCGAACTTGGTGATGACTGTGGTTTTTTGTGTTTTATAGTTTTTGCTACTTTATTCATTTTTAAATTTGTTAAAGAACTTGACTCAAAACATAGATAGTACTCAGTACACTGTTTTATAGCTCAAGCAATTGCCTCATTTCCATTAATAAACCCTAAGCTGTAACAAAGGGCTCCAATGTGGCCTTGGCAATGCACACCAAAAGTACAAACAAGGACATCATCCATGCGCAACATGGCACTGTTAGTACTCAGATATTTTTCAGCTGTTGATGGAATTGGCCTCTCTGTGAGCTACCACAGAGTTTTGGAAACCTGACTACCAGCCAGCCTCAGAACCATAAAACTGAGTTTTAGAGCTGTACCCTCATTTGGAGATAATAGAATGAGTTGCCTAGTCATAAAAACAGAGACAAGGAAAACCCATGCATCGAGTCAAAAAGATCCAGCGTTCAACATCCTAAACTGGAAACAATTTATAAAAAATACATCTGCGCCAGCCTAATAGATGAAGAAGGGGTGCGAGGCTGGTCTTAAGAGGTAAACAGATAGAATCTGTTTACCTCTTAAGTCTTTGCCTAGGAGGCCTTCTACAAGACAGCAGCCGGACGCATTTAACATCTGCCCAAGATGAGTATTTTTATCGTGACACCATCTCTAGCTTTTACTCAACCAAGAGCCCCAAGGCAGGGGGTGTTTTATGTCAGAGTTTGCGTCTCCTAGCCTTCGCCTTAAAAGGCATATCCTACAAGGCAGCAGGGCATGAAGCAGATTGTACTTACCTTAAAAATGTCTTACTTTATTTTTAATTTAACCATAAATAATTTTTGGAATTTTTTAATAAATTAAAAAATACTTATATTATTACAAAAAAAACAAAAAAACACAATATTTAAAAAAAAAATTTTCCTGAAAAAAACAAAAAAATTAAGCCTAAACATTTTTGTATTCAAATAGTTAATGTCTATATATAAATATATAATATAATATACTATATAGACAACGATTGAAATACAAAACACAAGCATTGAAAAATGTACTATAATTTTAAATTTAATTTAAATACTAGCAAATCTGTTTATTTAACTTTTACTAAAGGTTAATAAATTTCAAAGTGCTTTAAAGTGCCTTTTAAATTAAAGAGATAATTACGGTAAACTTAATGATAAAAAAAAATATTATATTTTTTTAATCATTAAGTATAGTTTTAAGAGTCAACAATCTTCAAAAAAAAGGACAATTTTAATTTTATTGGTACGCATTTATTATTTAGTTCTAATAAAAGAAATTTTATTAACATTTTTTTTTTTATATTTTCTTTAATATGAGCATAGCATTTCTTGGCACTTTATTTAAAGGGAATCCCTTTAACGTATTTAAAACATTTATCAGCTACTAAAATTAAAATTACTAAAATATAGTTATTAAATGTCATTAAAATACTTTTTAATGACATTTAGTAAATATATTTTTTTATTAGAAACAATTTCATATAAATATTTACAAATAGTGTAGCATTTGTAAATATTTAAAATTATTTTTTTACCAAAACATGCTTAATTTTGGATAAAAAACAAGGTAAACATAAACAAAGTAATGATTAAAAATCATTGCTGGAGCACCAGTTTTAACTAGGGAGGGAGAACAGGGCTGTCTTAAGAACACCCCCCCCCCTTCATTATCTACCCCCCTTCCAAAAAAAAAAAAAAAGATATCCATAATTAAACTCTGGGTTCGTCATTGTCTCTACGCTCATATGGCCCTAAGTACAAACAAACTATATGGCCCTTGATAAAAGACTTGATAGCCTTATAAAAAATGTTGTCTATTAACAAACCTGGGTTGAGAAGAAACTTATTGAACTTCGCATTTAGTACTTTAGTAACAAACATATACAATAACTTATAGAGAAGCATTTCCTCTAGGGTTGTAAACAATCTAAGATACCAGCGAAAAAAATTTACTTTAGACCATCAAATACCGTTTTCTGATTATAACTTGCCGCAGCAGCGCTTTCTGAGAATCAAAAAATTTAATCACCTGATTGAGAAACATTACTTAAAATTTTATAGTTTTCAAATAAAGTGGGACGACCCAAGGTTTAAGGAGACCCTAGGTATACAAACTATATATATGTATATTAATATATAGTTATATTTTGTATTAAAAACCATTTTTGTTCTATTTCACTCATAAAATTATAAGAAACTTTATTAAAAACAAATCTTTAAAAATGTTGCCGAGGTAATGCTGAGGTAAATGGTACTTTTTGAGTCCTCTGCATTTAATTTCTGAGGCTAAAAAAGCTAAACTTCACACGCTGTATATATATATATATATATATATATATATATATATATTTGTATATATATATATATGTGTATATATATATATATATATTTGTATGTATGTATGCATATTTTTAAAAATAATCATACATAGGCTGGGGAGAATTATCTGAAGAAGATCAGGAAAAAGTGGGACTTGAAATAAAATTTAAAAAGCATGGCAAATTAAAGATAAAAAAAGGAAACAAAATAAATATAAAAGATGAATGCAAAGATGAGGAAAAAAAAGAAATTAAAGATGAAAAAGTGGAAAAATTTAAGGTTTGACTAGTGTTGAAATTTTTTTTTTATATATACCTGTTAAATCAAATTAAATCATTTTAAATCTATCATTAAACATTGAAAAAGAACACATAGAGCTGTTTCTTATAGATTTTAAAAATTTATATTTAAATTTATAGAATTTGAACAAATATATTTTGTTGTTACAATGTGTTTTGTTTTAGTTGCAAAACAAAGAGTATTGGGATATGAGAGATAAGCTACAAAAAAATGTTCCAAATAATGTGTTGAGAAAATTATTAGATGCAAATAATTATAATACCACTGGAGGAGAAAATACTGTAGAAAATTTATTAATTACTTTTTAATTAATTTTATTAATAATTAAAACTGTTTAACCATTAAAATTTTTTTAAGACTTTTTTTTTTTTTAATTATCAAACTATTTTGTTAAATTTTGCTTTAATTTAATATAGTTATTGGAACGTTGTGCAGATGGCATTTGTTTTGGTGCACTTTTGACCTGTTCTGAATGTAAAACAGGAAATTTAGTTTACAGGTTAATTTTTATTTTATTTTAGGAATAGTTTTAGGAGTATTAAAGCATTTATAATTTATAAATGAATTTATAATTATTTATAATTAAAACAAATTAATTATTAAGGCTAAAGTTATATCATAGTTTTTACTGATTTTTCTTTATTTTTTCTGATGTTCCCTGAAAAATGTTGAAAACGAGGAAAAAATAGTGATATTTAAAGTTTTTATGGAAAAATCTGGGAAGTTTTGATAAAGAAAAAAAAAAATCAGCATAAACTTTTTTAATGTGGACTTTTTTAAATTTATTTTGATGTTTTAAATGAATAGGTATTTTTCTGTTTTTCATTAAAAAGTGACAATCATTCAGAATTGTAACATCATCAAAGTTAAATAGACATAACTATTAAATAAAAGTTCATATTTTTATATTAATTTTTCATATAATTTCATATTATGACATATTTTCATATTAATTTTTCATATAATTTCATATTATGACATATTTTCATATTAATTTTTCATATATTCATATTAGAAATATTTTCATATTAATTTTTTATATAGTTTCATGTTGTGACATATTCTCATATTGATTTTTCATATAATTTCATATTATGACATATTTTCATATTAATTTTTCATATAATTTCATATTGTGATACATTTTCAGTAATTTTAGCGGAATAATTTTAAACTGGCTTCTAAAGTTCTGTTTAGTTATGGTTTTTAAAGAATTCATTTTTTGGAAAGGATTTAAGGAACCCAACGGTGTTTAAACAACTTATGTAGCAGTTTCAATGATGCCCACTGGTTAGCTCAAAGTATTTTTAGATAATCATATTATAGCACAAAAATTGTGTGTTAATGTTGATAAATTACATTACACTGTTAATTATAGGATCATAGATTACTTTAATAATATTTAATTGACAAGTGCTATAGATTAATATTAAATCAAAATTGAAATGAAAATTCACAAATCTGAGATAATATGTAATTTTATATATAGAAATCTATATAATTTTTAACGATTTTTTGAATCAACCGATTTTGAAAAGTTCCAAGTATGAGAAACAACATGAACATATTTGTCAAAAATGGTTCTAGTATTCATGGCTGAACCAAATGATCGTTTAAAGTTTGCTTAAGTTCTCATAATTGAGAACTTTAAACTTTCTAAAGTAATTAGTATTGTCAGTCACTCGCAGTTTTGTTACATAAAACTGTGAGTTTTATGTAATATGGTATTCTTTTTATACAGATGTTTTTTTTATTTACATTTATTATCATGGAATATAAGGACCTCACTGCAAATTTTATTTGATAAAATTTATACAATGACACAGTGTACAAACAAACACAAAGTAGCACACAATGATTATTTATTGATTACTGGATTTAAAATACTTCCACATTTTGTACAACAAGATGGATGAAAAAAAAAGTTGTAGGTTTTTATCTAGCCAAGCTTTTCGAAGCTAAAAATATTGCAATAAAAATGCAGCTAGTAAAGTTGCAATAAAGTTGCAGCTAGAAAAATTGTAATAGAATTGCATGCTTGAAAAATTGCAGATTAAAATAGAAAAATTGTTGTTGTAATAGTAATTAATGATAAACTGCTGACATCAGCAATTTTTTTTGTTGCTGAAATCTTTCAGCCTTATTCAATTTATATCTCAACAGCCTCATATCTCATAGCTTTATATTACACTAATATCATGCTCAACAGCCTTTATTTTGACATAAAATAATTAATTTCTTATCTTTTGTGGTTGTTTGTAAAACTTAAATTGAAAGTCAAAAACTTTTTCGATTCTATTTTCATTTTTTACTTTAGTTCTATAATTGATGATCTTAAAAAAAGTAAATATTATTATGCAAGTATAATTAACTACATTATAACACAGCAAATATATAACAATTAGATATGATCAAGTAAATAAAAAAAAAATTAATAAAAAGTTTGTAGTAATTATACCCTAAATCTCTATTTTTTAAAATATTTTCAAAACTATTATTTTTTAAAGATTAGAATAGTATTTACTTTCTTTCATTTTTTCTACAAAAAAAAGAACTTCTCAATATTTCTAAATTGTTATGCAATTTTAAAGGAATGTTTTTTGAATTTTATTTGAAGCCATATAAACAATCATCAAAATTACATATCGATTGTAAAGTTAGTTCTCTTAATGTTGTCTCTTAAATCTCTTACTTTTGATCCTCTATAAATCTCTTTTTCGTTCTTGTATAGAACAGTATTTTTCATTTTGATTCTTTTAATAAGGCTTTCTCTGCTTTATACAAGTTTCAAAAATGCATTCTAAATGTTTTTAGATCTGCTCTTACTCTAGCTGCTAAACTAGAAGGTCATAAGATTGCATCATCTCTTTTCTATAAATATGTGGTTGCTGCCTAATTATTACTTGTTCCATTCACCAAATCCCAATCTTGCACACACCATTCTTTATTTTCTATTTACTCTCACTTATTGTTACTGTCTTTTTGGGGGTAAATTTGTTCATTAAAAAAAAAAAGGTTAAATTTTAACAAAGATAACAAAGGATAATCATAAAAAAAATGTTAATTTTTACCCCAGTATAATATATATTAAATGCAATATGTTTATACAGTCAAATGTTACAGTAAATAATTAATTTTTTATGTTTTTTCATTAGAACAGAAGGTTATCAGTGTACTGGGCATGTCAGTGGCTGGACAAGTTGCACCTTTTTGACACAAACGCCAAAAAGAAAAAAATGGCACATTCCTAAGGAATTGCTATTAGAAAATGACTTTTTGTAAGTAGATATATATATATATATATATTATAGATAAGTTTTTTCCGGAAATTCCTGGAATTCCGGAAATTCACTTAAAACACCTTTAATTTTTCCAGAAATTTCCGGATGTTTTTTGATATTAATTTGAAAAAATAATTAATATATTTTTACATACGTTACAAAATTTTACATACGACAACTTTTGCATTTAAACAAATATGTTTTCTATAATTAAAATTTTCACGAGATCAATTTTCGTAAGAATTTTTTTTCTTTTTGTAAAAAGTTTTCAATTTAAATTTTTGTAAAAAGTTTTTATTTTAAAAGGTTTTAGAATAATCTTAATCTGCGATCAATTTTTAATAAAATAATTTTCCAGGATTTTCCGGGATTATCATAGAAAAATAAAACAAATACATATATTTAAAAGCTAATAATGGAAAAAGAAATCATGAAAAAAGTAAATAGCAAATATTTTGTAGGATGTCCATTTGCTGCAATTAGGCTGTGTATGTGCCGTGGCATACTCAAAATACACTTTTTAACTGTTGTTTGCACGTTTTACTGTGGTTCCACATATAAAATAGCTTTTCAATCAACTTCTGCTTTGTTGCTATTGTGCTTTTGGTCATTTTTCGCATGAGCAACTCAAGAACATTCTTAATTGGATTTAAATCCAGAGAATTTCCAGGCCAATCCAAGACATAATTTTTTTTTCTTTCAAATACTTTGAAATGGTGTTAGCATTGTGACATTTTTATGCATGATGTCCCATCATGTATAAAAATGTATTTTTTTCAGTTGGGAACTTTTGTGCCGACTGTTATATTAGTCTATTATTAAGAATTTCTGGATTCAGTGTACTGGGCATGTCATTATCATTAAACTGGGCATGTCTTGTCTTATTATCCAATTTATTATATGCAGCCTTACAGTGTCTTAAAAATTAATTACCAACCACAAAAAGACAGATGTAGGATGATAATACGGTTTGAAAAGATACCAAAATCAAGTTAAACTTTACAATTAAACATTTTTATTTAGCATTACTTTTTTCCAGCTATCCTCTGTAAAAAATTTTGAAATTTTTTTGCCCAGTTTAGACATTTCTTCACCATAATGGGTTTTGACTTTGGTTTACAAGCTGGCCAGCATAAAGTTAAACCAAATTCTTTAAGAAGTCTCTAGACTGAACATTGGGAAATATTGATTTCCTCTTCATTGACAATTTTGGTCAATAAGTTGACAGGGTGTTTTCTTTGTTGTAGAAAAATATCTGTAATTTTTCTGTCAGTTTTGGGTGTTGTTAATCTTTTTTTTCCATAAGCGCTTTTATGAGCAGGTTGTAAAGGTATGTCAAAATCAAGTTTTTGCTTCACTCTTTTTACTGTGCTTTGAGAAATGTTGATCTCACCTTTCTTATATTGTGACATGCTCATATTTTTTAATAACCCACAAATATTACCTAGTTTTTGTGGATAAATATCTAATGCTCTTCTCCCATTGCTAAAAAAACGAAGATAATATTTGATACGATTGTGTACTTATCTATAAAAAAAATAATTTTATATATTTTTGTTTTAAAAAGGTATTAAGATATGCCTTTGTGAATAATAAAATATACAATGTTAGTAACAAAATAATCTTTACAACTAGGTTTTAATTATTATTTTTAATTATTGAAATTGTTGTTGTTCCAATTATTGGAATACCAACAGGATGTTGGTATTCCAATTATTAGAACAACAAAAACACACTAATAATTAGAACAGCAAAAAAACCAAGTGTTTTTGTATTAGATAGAACACATTTACGGGGTGGGAGCAGGTTTTTCTCAAAAAAGTTGTTTTAAGAGTCACCCTAATATATATATATATATATATATATATATATATATATATATATATATATATATATATATATATATATATATATATATATATATACACACACACACAGTGGTTTCCGAAGACCTTTATGGGGATTAAGACCTTTCTGGGATGCTGAAAATGCTAAATAGAATTTGCACAATATTGCTTTTTATACAACTATAAAAGAGATTAAAGAACAATTAGTGTATTTAAACATTAAAAAACAATTAGTGTATTTGAGGAAGAATCATTATTATTCTTTGCTGTAATTAACTTTAAAGTTCATTTCAAATTGCTTTCTGGCAAATGCATTACATTTTCTTACACTGATTTCTTATCAGGCTTTTATTCACAACTTAACTGTAGAAATGAATGTAAAATGTAGAAATAGCTAAATGTGTAAATGAAGAATAGCTTTGCGTAACATAATGTTGTTATACCACTGTAAAAATTATGTTACAACTGTTAATTCTGACCTTTTAAGTCAATTGGAGGAAAACATAAGTATTTTGATTGTAAATTTAACCATTTTTGTTTAGCCATTTAAAAATAGGCCAAACTTGGTTTTGTGGGAGTGTATGCTAATAATATGCACAACAACAACTGAAGATTTTTGACATTTTAACAAAATTTTAAAAATTGCAAAACACTTACACAATACCCAACAAGCAAATTAATGTTAACTGGGTACATTGTATCAAAGTTGATTGCTTTGAATATTTAAAAATACTTGACTCATTTTTAGTTCATATAGGTCCTCAATTGAAGAAAATTAATTAAAAACTCTGAAAATAGTTTTTTTTTTTCAAGTTAAAACCTAAATTAGTTTATGAACCTTTTAAGTTATTTGAAAAATGGCATAAAAGGTTATTTTTCAAAAAACCTGCAGATAATACAAAATAAAATTTTGAATTATCTGCAGGTTTTTTATCTGGTCTGCAAACTTGTACAATATGGTGTACAAACTTGTACATAGATCATTTTTGAGTCTTTATATGTGTGCGTGTGTATATTTTCATTAAAAAAAATATGTTTCTTTATTAAAATAATATTTGCCTATTGTTTATGATTAATTAATAATAGTAAAAACAGTTATATGTAAGTAATATAAATTCAAAAAAAAAAAAAAAAAGAGAAAAATAAATGCCTAATGTTTTTGTTTTGTTTTTAGTTTTTGTTTATATTTTATTTGTTTTCTGTTTTAGGTCAACAATAAAGCCAAAGGTTGAAGAAAGAACTTTTATGACAACAACTAAAATGTTAACTCAATTTAAAAATTTTCTCCTTTAATATTAGTTTAAAAAAACCAAATGATAAAACTAGTTATGTTAGCATGGTGACATAATATTGTTTATTGTTTATTTGTTTTTTAGGAATACTGACATAAAAGAATCTCAAAAGCGTCCTTTAGAAAACAGAAAAGTCATAGTTATTGGAAAACTTAAAGAATCAAAGGTAAGTTTGTTACTTGAAGTTTAAATAAAGTTTACAATATGTTATGTAAATCAAGTTTACCGTATATCAAATCCATTGCAAAATTAGCATCTGCTAAGGTTACATCTCTTTATTGTGATTGGGGCGGATCTTCTAATGATGCTCTTTCTCTTTTAGACTAGGTGCAAAAATGCATTGTAAACATAGTTGGACCTGCTCTTGCAGCCAACCTCCAACCACTATCACATCGTCGTTGCTTGTGTTGTGACATGTTGCTTCTCTTTCTCTTTTCTACAAATACTATAATGGGCACTGCTCTACTAAAATTCGTTCTTGTGTTTTTCGTCTCATCTTTTTCTGTTCCTAAGTGTTTCAAAAACTCTTATTTGTATAGGTTTTTTCCTCAAACATTGATTTAATACTACAACCTTTTTTTTTTTATTAAATTTTTAAATTCAGATATTTTTTTTTTGCAAAGAAAATAGAAGTTTTATATATATATATATATATATATATATATATATATATATATATATATATATATATATATATATATATATATATATATAATATATATATATGCTTATATTTATATATGTATATATATTTTATACATATTTTCTATGGGTATTAGTTTCGTTGCATTCATCCAATAAAAGTATGATTTTTTTCTTGTGAGAATATTTCTGTATAAAATTTAAAAATTAAAAAAAAAAAAAACTTAATCAGAAAACTCTGTCAGAGAACTCGCATTATTTACAAATGTGTTGCATCCTCCCCAAACATACGTAAAAAAGTATACATTGGTTTAACAGGTCATGTGGAAAATTTGATGTGCAAGCCACAAACAGTCATTCAAGAACAAAAGGTAGCAAATGCAACTATGCTTTCAAAATACTTATGGGGTACAAAAGTATTAGTGCTGTTTTTAAAAAATTAAAAACAACACTAACTTTAACATGGTCATCAAAAAGTGCTCCACATACGATGGTCATCAAAAAGTGCTCCACATACGATGGTCATCAAAAAGTGCTCCACATACTTTAACGATACGATAACACCACAAAAAAATGTCTATTTTGCTTATACAAAAAACTTTTTATATAGAAATATTCTCACAAAAAAAAAAAACCAGCCCTCAGAATTAGGGTTGGCATTTGACAATTCCAACCTAACTGCTGACCCAAAGTGTTTGAGGTCTGCAAAAAATTGCCAACCTCATTTCAATGTTTAATGGCAAGACTTTTGTATCAAATATTTTTTGCCTCATTTTTCCTATTTTGGAGGGTTGAACTTAACTCTGTGTGTAAGTGTATATATATATAAACACCCATACACACACTTTTAAGTTATATACTTAAAAAAATGTTCTTTTAAAAAAACTAAATCAAAGCAATATTGGTGATACTAATATATATATATATATATTTTACCTAATAGGGTGTTATTGAGAATAAAATACAGTTGTTAGGTGGAACTCTTTCAGCTGCTGTTAGTAAATCTTGTTACTGTTGTATAAGTACACAAGGTAAGATATAGTTTTTATATTTTATTAAATTTTTAAAGTAATTAATAATAATTGCATATTATTAAACTTAATATAGATTTGATTATAAAATATTCAAAAGTTTTATTATAATTTAAATACTATGATTGGATTGCAAAAAGTAACTTATAACTGATAATTCTTTTATGCATGAAGGTCAAATCATAATTAAAAATTTAATTAATAGTCAAATCATAATTAAAAATCAAAATAAGGTTTTCAGTTTGTTCAGACTAGTTGTCTGAAAACAAAAATAGTTTGAAAATGCAAAAGCATTTATTGTATGTAAGAAGCAAAGTTTTTATTACTCAAAATTTCTTCTTTAATTCTGATGTTTGATTTCACTGTAAATTAAAAAGCAAGTCATGTAATATAACTTATGAATACCAATTACTTAATAATATTAAATAGCATTATTTACTAATATCATATAACTTTACTTATTTGTCTGTGAATTCAAAAATATGTTTATACCAAGCAAAGTTGTTTAGGTATATGTTATATATTTGCTTACATAAGTAATTTAGATTCATAATTTTCATTTAAAATATTAATAATTTTAATATTTTTAATAAAAATTAAAAAAAAAATTATTATTTTGGATTTTACTATATAGAAAATGACATTTTTAACTAAAAATCAAAAAAGTGCGTTTTTACAAGATTTTTTTTAGTTATAATTATTTTTTTCTGTTTTTATTTAAACCAAATTATATAAATTACTTGTTAAAAATTATATAAATTCTTAAATTTTTGAACTGCTTAACTGGAAAATTGTGAATTAGATAGAGAAGTAAAGAAAATGTTCTTGACATTATAAAAGACTTTTGATAAAATCTGCCATGCTGGCCTTCTCTATGAACTTGCTTTGTATAGTATTTTATATAAAAAAAGTTTTTAAAATTTTTGAATCACGCATAACTATCTCCTTTATTTCATCACTATCTCCTTTATTTCAAGTAATTTTTGCGGTACTACAAAATTGCGGTACTATAAAATTTTTGAATCACGCATAACGATCTCCTTTATTTCATCACTATCTCCTTTATTTCAAGTAATTTTTGAGGTACTACAAAATTGCAACTTAATTCAATAGCTGAATGACGATTCGCGCAACTCAATGTTTAATGAGCTAAAAACTATAGATTTTGGCAGACAAGTTAACATTTAAATAATTTTTTGGAACCTCAATATATGTTTTGTATGTTAGAAAAAAGGTTTTTATGCAGTTTTGTGAGCTTTTTACACAACATCATTGAAAAATGAAACAAACGCTGTGTTTGTTTCATTTTTCAATGATGTTGTGTAAAAATTAACTCTTTAAAAAAACACGTTAATCCTTTTAAATCATAAGGCAGGAAAAATTAATTTACTTTATTTAGAACCAAAATTGAAAATTTCTTTAAAATAAAATTGATTTAAGTTTGCTTCATGTGTTCAATGTTTTATTTGTTTGCTTTTTATGTTCTATATTTTATTGGTTCGTTTTCTTACTTTCTCTTTATATCTTCTTTATATCTTCTATCATTTTTTTTTCACAAATTGTAAAAATCAAAATATTCAAACAAAAATTATTTTATTAAAGTATTTATTATTAAATAAATTAATTGTCTTGGTTTTATTTAGTCATGAAAAATGTTTCAACAAAAAAATTAACTTGCTTGTTCAGCCTGATTTAGCAAAAAACTACTTGCTTGTTCAGCTAGATTTAGCATAAATTTTATATAGATTTTTATTTTAAAATATTGATATATAAATGAGGATTGATAATTTAAAACAACAGTTTTTTTAAATTAATGTTTAAAAAAATAGTTTAATTTTTTCAAAATTTTTTATTTATAATTCAATAAAACAAAAAATTAATTTTATTTTGTTGTAATTTTTGATTTTTTCAAAATTTAAGATGAAATTGAAAAATCTACTAAAAAAATGCAAACAGTAAAAACATACAACATTCCTGTTGTAACGGAAAATTTTCTTGATGCTGTTCAAAATGGTGAAATAGATGCTCTTATGAAGAATTCTATTGCGCCTTGGGGAACAAATGTAAGTGAATTTTATTGTAAATAAGTAAAAATAATAAAGTAAACAGATAGTAAGTATTAAAATTCAAAATTTTTGAATTCTATTTTAAATTTCAATCTCTTATTCAGATAAGTTTTTGACTTGTGAGAACTTGAGAAATTGTGACATGAGAACTTTTATTACTTACCTTCAATCTATGAGTTGTGTCACTGACGCTGATTCCATAAATTGTGTTTCTTACCTTGGGCTTGTGCTTAGTTTCTCCTTGTTCTCTATTAAGTAGATTAGGCTATGCTATGATTATCTTGACTAGTTTTATCTTCTACATCAGAGATAACAGATCATATTTAAAAATCTTCTTCTACATCAGATATCACACATCATATTCAAAGATCTTCTTCTACATTAGACACCTTATCACACTTTTTACAATTACCTTAGAACTGATTGGTGGGTTCCTTTTATGATTTTTCTTTTAATGGATTATGCATTGGTGTCTTTTGACTGCTTAAATTTGTCTCTTATGCAGTTACCTGGATTAAGACAAAATGGAAGCTTTTGACATTCTAAATCTTTGGTTTTAAGTCAAGTTTCACATGATCTTTTTGTCAGATGCTGTTTTTAATTGTAATGATTTCTTCAAACTTTTTCACCAAAAAAAACTCTCACAAAAACTCTTTGACAATCAATCTGGAAAAGTTTTTAAAATTATTAAATCATTTCTTTTTTTAATTCCAGTAATCTCTTGGGTACCACAAGATTTCATCCTTGGTTCCATATATTTTCATTTCTTATCTGTACTGATGATGATTTCTCATTTAAATCATTCTAATTCTCTAAAGTAATCTCTAATTGCTGATAATCTCCGTACTCCAGATAAAACTTTGATTGCTGAGATCAGGCAGCCAATCTTGTCTGTTATCTCCCTTCTGTGGCAATTAGGATTACATTATTCAATTAATTGTTAAATCACTTGAGAATAAGTTAAAAATGTTTAAATGTACAATAATTATCTTTGCTTTAGAGGGAAATGTTGGATGACAAGATGGACAATTTTAAGAGTATGAAAAGAAAAACTAGTTCATCTATTGGTAATTGAAAATTTTGTTTAAATTGTTTTTGTATTTAATTTTAATTGCCTTATATATAAATATTAGTTGAAATATAAATTGCAATCTTACAATATACAAGTTGTAACTGCAAATGCAATAAAAAAATAAAATGACTTTAATTAATCCATTTAAGTGCTTTAAAATGTTTTTATATAAGTTTTAATAATATTAGTGAAATTAAAAAAAGAATAACAAGATTAAATAAAAAATATGCTTAGTGGGATTAAAAAAATTTTGGTTAGCAAGTTTAAACAAGATTTGTGAAATTAAAAAAAAATGTAATTAAACTAAATATGATTACTGAGATTAAAAAAAATATGAACAGTTAGATTAAAAAAAAGATAAGTGAGGTTAGAAAATATGATTAGTGAGATTAAAAATGGTATAACTGAGATTAAAAAATATTAATGAGATTAAAAAAGTATGATTAGTGAGATTTAAAAAAATGTTAGTGAGATTAAAAAGTATATGATTAGTGAAATTTAAAATATATTAGTATAAAGTTATAGGAACTAAAACATTCCATTATGTGTTTTTTTTTCTGTAAGCTTATTTTTGCCTTGCCAAAATTTATGAGCTGTAGTTGCAGTTTCAGGGTTTCATATTTTCTACTAACTTGTAGTTGCAGTTTCAGGGTTTCATATTTTCTACTAACTTGTAGTTGCAGTTTCAGGGTTTCATATTTTCTACTAACTTGTAGTTGCAGTTTCAGGGTTTCATATTTTCTACTAACTTGTAGTTGCAGTTTCAGGGTTTCATATTTTCTACTAACTTGTAGTTGCAGTTTCAGGGTTTCATATTTTCTACTAACTTGTAGTTGCAGTTTCAGGGTTTCATATTTTCTACTAACTTGTAGTTGCAGTTTCAGGGTTTCATATTTTCTACTAACTTGTAGTTGCAGTTTCAGGGTTTCATATTTTCTACTAACTTGTAGTTGCAGTTTCAGGGTTTCATATTTTCTACTAACTTGTAGTTGCAGTTTCAGGGTTTCATATTTTCTACTAACTTGTAGTTGCAGTTTTTTCATATTTTCTACTAACTTGTAGTTGCAGTTTCAGGGTTTCATATTTTCTACTAACTTGTAGTTGCAGTTTTTTCATATTTTCTACTAACTTAGAGTATAAGTAGTTTGTAGTCACAATTTTCACTTTTGTCTTGATTATCTCTGCTTATAGGTCTATAATATTGATTGTAAAGGCCAAAGATTTTGACTTTGCATAAAATTGCTAATACCATAGGCATCTCAGATGAACAAGTACTCCATATTTTATAATCTCCTAAACTCAGGCAGGCATAAAAACCTTTATTCTTTTTCTCGGTTTCAAGTCAAGCCTCATTCTACGCCATGATTTTTGAAGTATTTTTTTGATCTTTTTTACAATAACAGCTCTCTTGAGAAACGTTTTTTTTATTGTTGCAAAAAATCGATACAAAAAGGTATTGTCTGACACTAAGGTCCATTATTCTCAAGTTTCTAAATCTAGTAAATTATCTTAGAAATCAGGTTCTAGATAAAATATTTAATTAAAAAGGAAATAAAGACAAGTCTAACATCTCTCATACATGGGTCTGATCTGTTTACCTCTTCCAAGGATAAGCCAGAACTATTTGCAAAGAACCTTCCCCTTTAATTAGCAAGTTTCCTCTTTTTCAAGCGCCACAGCTGCTTTAACAGCAGCCGTGGCACAGTCACAGCAGCCGTGGCGCAGTGGTAGCGCACTTGCTTCAGAAACGTAAGATCTGTGGTTCAAACCCCACCTCTGGGCAAGTTTTGCGACATCGGTTGGGAAGGACGCGCGAATTTCCCATTAAATGCTCTTCCGCGGTGCTCTGTGATAAGACCGTAAGGACTTTTTGGGGCACCTTAATCAACTTAAAAAAAAAAAAAAAAAAAAATTCCTCTCTTGATTCTAATGATGACACTCCTGTTATCCCATAGAAACAATTTATTGTTAGATATCAAAATTATTCCTGTTTCTGTTACTTAAGTTATTTCCCACTCAACTCGTCTACAGCTTGTGGTCTAAACAAAATTCCTTCCACAGTCTAACAAAAGTATTTTTGATACTACTCTCTTTAATACTTAATTTTCTCTCTATTATTAGTTAGGTCTTTCAGTATAAATCAACAATCTTCTGTTATCTATTCTCAAGTCTAACAACAACACTCTGACTGACAATGCCACAAGTTGAGCCATTTAATTGCAATGGCTATTGCTCCTGCTTATCAAAAGTTTTTGATAAAGTCTGCAATATTATTCTTCTCCATAGCCTTGCTGCAAATGGTTTTTCTGTGAAAGTTTTAAGATTGTTAAATCATTCCTTTCAGACTGCAGTAATTAAGTTGTTCTCAATGAACAACACTTTACTTCGTCTTCAGAAACCTCTAGTGTATTACCAGATTCCATCCTTGGTCTCATGTTGTTCCCCATCCTTCTTCCTAATTTTTTTATGATATCTGATAATCTTACCTCTAAAGTAGTAGTGCCTGTTTTAATATCTATTTAATATCTAAATATGATATCTGATAATCTTACCTTTAAAGTAGTATTGCCTGTAATCAATGATTTTTTGATTAATTAAAGCACGAAGTTGATCTTTAATCATATTTCTTTTCTGTGACAGCTTAGGTATGCATTGGATGGTAATTAGGTAGTAAGTTTTCTTATTAGTTCTTAAATAAAATGTTTTAAACTGTTTCTTCTTTTGTTGCTTTCTCTGTTTTAAACAAAGTTCAAAAATGCATTGTAAATGTTTTTAGATCTGCTCTAAACTCTAAGAGTTACTGTCCCATAATTATAAGGTTACATCTCTTTCTCTTTTCTACAAATACATGATTGCTGCTTTGTTCAGTTATCATTACTTCTTTTACAAATCAAAACTCAATAAAGAGTCTGCTGTAGCTGTTCCTGTAACTTTGTAATTTTAACTCAAAAATGCTCAAAAATGCAAAATGTTCAAATATTTATTTTAATATAAAATCTTAAGAATTATTTAGACATCTAC
Organism: Hydra vulgaris; assembly: GCF_022113875.1. NCBI lineage: Eukaryota > Metazoa > Cnidaria > Hydrozoa > Anthoathecata > Hydridae > Hydra > Hydra vulgaris. The sequence continues at coordinate 1,561,393 of NC_061157.1, read as the reverse complement.
TTTGTATTATTTAAACATCTACTTTGCTCAAAACTTATTTTGACCTGGTTTGTTAGTTATTTTTATTTGTTTGTTTTTTACAATTTTTATTTGAGGTTTCACCCTAAAGACAGGGATGATGTAGATGTACCTAGTTTAAAGAAAATATTTGCAATGTTAGCGAAGCTTTCAAAACAAAGTAACTTAAAAATTTGTTTTAACTTTTCATTCATTCTTTCATTCTCATTCTTTTTATTCATTGTTTTAACTTTCATTCATTTTCATTCTTTTCTCAATAATTGCTTTGATCCACGAGACAATAAAAACTTATAAAAATGTTTTAGACTTATAAAATATTTATAGAATTGTAAATAAGTGTACAAAATAATCAGTGTACTTATTTACTGCAAAATCTGTTAACTACTTATACCTAACTTTAAAAAGAATTTTTCTCCTGTAATTCTTGTAAATAGTTCAGATTTAAAAATAAGTTCAGACATTACAAGAGTTAAATTTCAAGTCTTTTCAACTTCACAAATAAGATGATTGTTGGAAACAAAGATGTTGCAAAAAATAAGTTTAATCTCACAAATAAGACAAAGGATTTGAAGTTGTACGCTCTAGAAGAATTTAAAAAAAAAGTTGCTGGTAACAATTATTTGTCTGCATGTTTTTTACTTGTTAAGTTTTAAATTTATTTACTTCTAAATTTATTTACTTCTTCAAATCTAAAATTTTACTTCTTATTAGGCATTAGTAAAATTTAGTTAGAGTTTCAGTAATGAAAAACTCAAAAAAGGATATCTTCTTTCAAAAATAACTTGAAGAAAAACTTTTTTAAAATTAGCAACAAAAGTTTATTGTAATTTACATACTTGAATACTGTAGCTTACATACCTGGATACTGTAGTTTACATACCTGAACATTGAAGTTTACATATCTGAACACTGTAGTTTACATACCTGAAAAAAGTGCATAAAACTATCAAAGTCTAAATAAATATTTATGTGCTTGCTAGACGATAAATAATTTTAAAAATTAAACTTCCTTTTTTTTAATCTTTTTTTTTATTTGAAAATAATGATTATATTTTGTGTAAATGTTACAAGGTATATATATATATATATATATATATATATATATATATATATATATATATATATATATATATATATATATATATATATATATATATATATATATATATATATATATTCTTATATATATATATATATATATATATATATATATATATATATATATATATATATATATATATATATATATATATGTGATTTTTCAAGTAAACTTGTTATTTTATTATACTAATGTATTGATTTTTAAACAGGTTGATTTTGAGAGTTTAATTTTGTTAGTTTAACAGGTTTGAAGGAAGTGAATACCATTGGAATTTGCTTCATTCATCTTGTTTTCCTGATTCGTATAATTTGCAATATTTTAAGTCATCTTGCTCTATAAATCTTTTCTCTTCCAGTAACTTCCAACTCTAATAGTGGTTGCTTGTAGTCTTGTTTGAAATGAAGATTTTGTTAAAAAAAAAAATGTTCCCTTTAAACAAAATAAAATTTAAACTGGTTTAATGATAAAAGAAGTTATTCCTGAAAATTTAGTCACTCAAGACGTAGAAGTAGGGGAAAAAATATGCTTGCCATTTGCTATATTGCAAGCTCCAATTGAGTCATTCTTTCGAACTTTGAATTCTTGTGGAAGCCAAAGTACTACAACCTCAAGAATTGAGAACTGTAAACAGAATAAGAATGAGTTGGAATGAACTCCCTCAAAGCAACTACATTCTTCAACCAGAGTTCCGTTTATACCTTAGAAAAATAAAATTGCAATCTATATTTTCTCAAACAGAATGACTAATGAACAAATAATAAGTATTTAATTTAGTTATTATAAATATTGATTTCAAAAAATGGTCTAGCCATAATGAATTATATAAGTAAACAGTAAAATAAAAATTATTTCAAATTAAAATCATGATGTAAAACCAAGAGCCATAGGAAAAAAGCACATTAAAAAAAAAAAAAAAACACATTAAAAAAAACGTTTTTTTTGCAACTCTACTCAAAACACTTAAACATAAAACAGGTCCTTAAAATTATAAAAAAATTTAAATGATATTAGGGACCTGTTCAATATTTAAGGGTCATAAGGAACTCCTAAAAATATTTTTTTAATAAAACTTTTCCTAATCCTGTATTATTTTATTACAAAAAAAGCACATTTATAAAAAATGTTTTATACAATCTAATGTGTGTATGTATAAATGTATGTATGTATGTATGTATGTATGTATGTATGTATGTATGTATGTATGTATGTATGTATGTATGTATGTATGTATGTATGTATGTATGTATGTATGTATGTATGTATGTATGTATGTATGTATGGATGTATGGATGGATGCATGCATGGATGCATGAATGTATGTTTGTATGTATGTATGTATGTATGTATGTATGTATGTATGTATGTATGTATGTATGTATGTATGTATGTATGTATGTATGTATGTATGTATATATGTATGTATGTTTGTATGTAGATTGATATTTTGTTTGACTTTTCTTATTTTATTTATTGAATTTTATTGTTATTATTAAGAATCTTCTAAAAAAGCTAAAGTCATTATGAAAGGAGGAGCTGTTGTTGATCCTGATTCAGGTAGTTCTTTATTCTTATTTCTGATTCAGTTAGTTCTTTATTCTTATTTCTGATTCAAGTAGTTCTTTATTCTTATTTCTGATTCAGGTAGTTCTTTATTCTTATTTCTGACTCAAGTAGTTCTTTACTCTTATTTCTGATTCAAGTAGTTCTTTATTCTTATTTCTGATTCAAGTAGTTCTTTACTCTTATTTCTGATTCAAGTAGTTCTTTATTCTTATTTCTGATTCAGGTAGTTCTTTATTCTTATTTCTGATTCAGGTAGTTCTTTATTCTTACTTCTGATTGGTAGTTTAAATTAACTACTTTAAGTTAGAAGTGACAGAATTATTTTGTAATCTTTTTCATTTTAACATTTTTAGGTCTTGAAGGAAAGTGTCATATATTATCTGTTCGTGGTGAATTGTTTACTGCTGTGCTTGGGCTTGTGGATTTGCTTCGTGGAACAAATTCTTACTATAAAATTCAAGCTTTGGAGCATGATACAAAAAAAAAGTATTTATTACATTTTTTTTATGTTTTATGTATTTATAGTTAGCTGTGTTTATTTGTAACATTTGTTTTGCCTTTTATAATGCAATAATAGAATATCATAATAATATTAAAATATTTTTGTTTTGAGTTGTAAAACTTAAAAAGATTTTTTAAAATAATGTAAAACAAATAATTTATGTTACACATAAAACACAAAATGTTTAAATTTTTTTTCTTAAAAATCCAATTTTTTGTCAAGTTAAATTAGATTTTTAGTTTTTTATAAGTCTTTTTATTTTACTTTTTTTTTTTTTGTTGCTATTTATGATTTGAGTCCAACCAAGCAAAGACTTTAAAATGATTTATGATTAAGACAGGGCTAAAAATGCAAGCTTCCTGAGTGTTAAGAAATTTTTTTTTCACTAATCATAACTGCCATAGTAACAAGCAATATTATCACTATAGTAACAAGCAATATTGTCACTTTAGTAATAAGCATTTTTGTCAACCATGTCATACAGTTAACACAGTAATATTGTCACCAATGTCAGCAGTTAAGCAATATTCTTTGTTTTCTAGTACCTCCCAACTTAATAGCAATTGCTTGCAGCCTGGAATTGGAAAAAAAAATTGAGAAAAAAAAAATTGTGACTACTTTTGTTGTTTGTGATAATTTAATTTATTTAATTTTATTAAAAGCTTTTATTTGCCTGTTAAAGTGCCGAAGATCTGAAAAAGCATTTCTTTTATCTTGGATCTATTAGAGTTGCTTGAGTATAATGGTTATTCAATTCTTCTATGATTATGTGTGATGTAAACAGAGATTTTAAAGTTATTTAATTCTTCTATAATTATGTGTGATGTAAACAGAGGGTTTGTTACAATATTTATTTAAAATGAATGTTCAGATTTGAAGCTTGTATAATTTATATAGATAAAAGGAAAATTATTTTTTATAAAAACTCGGATAGAGTAAGATTTGATTTGTAAAGAAAAATATAACCCCAACCCTGCAACATTGTCTAAAATCGATGCATTTAACATCTAGTTATATCCAAATATATTTTTACTTATATATATAATGTGTATATTGACAATTTAGATATTATGTCTTTCGATCTTGGGGTCGAGTTGGAACAACAATTGGAGGGAATAAGCTTGAAGTAAAATTTTATTTTAATTTGCTTTTTTCTATTTTGTTTTTAATTGTTATTTTATTTCTATTACTTTTTTTTAATCAGTTTTTTTTTTATTCAATTTAATAACTCAATTTTATTTCATTGATTATTAAACTCAATTCAATTTCATTTGATAGCATTTTGTTAATCAAGAAGATGCAATTGAGAATTTTAAAGAGGTATATGGAGAAAAAACAGGTTAAAGTTAAAAATTTCAAATAAACTTAAAATTTAGAAATATAGAATTTTAAATAAAAAGTACTGTTACTGTTTATTTTGCTGTCATTGTTTATTTTGCTGTTACTGTCACTGTTTATTAGCTTGTGTCAACTTAAGCTGTGTAATTGAAACAAAAGATTCAAAATAAGACATTTAGAAATTGTTGCTATAATAACACAGTAAAGTTTACTAATTTAATAACTTTTTAATTAACAATATTTAATTAATTATTTTTAATTAAAGATTTTTAATTAACAATTTTGTTAACAATTTTACACATAATATTAGTTGTATTAGCAATTTTGTTGCAAATTTTACATGTAATTGTTAAATTTTTGTATCTTGCTAATTTGTTAACAGATGTCATTATGATAAGTTAACAATGATACATCATATGTCATTATGCCACAAAAAAACTTAAAAGCATTTACCCATTGACTCTATTTACTGCAAGAAGACAGTTTTTAATTCCTAATCCCTTGAAACTTTATTTTTGTGACAGAAGACAGTTTTTAATTCCTAATCCCTTGAAACCTTATTTTTGTGACAATTCTTATATATTACTAAGTTACATAAGAACTAAGTTTAAGTTTTATATTAAATTTTTTTTTTTTTTTTTTTTTTGAGTTTTGCTTCCTGATCTTTTAGATTTACAAATTAAAGTAAAAAACAATGTTTTACAACTCTCATTAAATTTCTTTTTAAAAATAGCAAACAAGAAATAAGCATAATAATAAAAATATCAAACAAATAAAATAAAATGGCAAACAAATAAAATAAAAATAACAAGAAATAATTGTTTTGACATGTTTGACAGTTTGATAATAATTATTTTTTACTCTAATAGTATTAGAGTAAAAAATAATTCTAATCTATTATAGATTGTTGTAAGTCTGATCTATTATAGATTGTTGGCATAAATGAAATGCATTTTTTTTACTACAAGAAAGATACAAATTGACTTTTTAGTCAACTTGTATCTTTCTTTTGAAAAAGCATAAAAATATGAAGGAAATCAAATAATAACAAGATTTTTAACAGTCTTTTAAACTCAAATATTTAGGGGCACACTATCAGTGTTATTTTTTAAACTTGTATGAAGTTTTATCTATCTATCTAATTTAAACAATCAAATTGAAAACAAATTAAAGTTTAATTTAAAATAAGAATAATAAATAAATTAAATTACAAAATAATCAAAAAAACATTTGCTTAAAGTTTATAAGTAACAAGCGTGCAAGCTTCAGTCATTTGTGTTGTCTAATTATTGTTATTAATATTATTCACATATAAATACTAATAAATTATTTGATAATATGTAACTGTACACTTTAGTCAAAATACTTTATATATTTTGTTGTAAAGAGTTGAATATGAATTGAATATAATAAGTTATGATAAATAAGTTGTAAAAAGATAAATATAATCGTTGTAAATAGGTTGTAGAATTATTTATATTTTAAAACAATAAAAAAAATAAACTTTTTTTTTTACAGGAAACACCTGGAGCAATCGAAAAGATTTTGTAAAGTATCCAAACAAGTTTTATCCCCTTGATATTGATTATGGCCAGGTTTTTTTGCGAAATTAATTTTTTTTTTAATAATTTGATTATTGATGATTTGTAATCATTATTTGGGGTCTAAAACCATATGTATTGGGGTGTGGTCAAAAACCATATGTATTGGGGTGTGGTCTAAAACCGTATGTATTGGGGTGTGATCTAAAACCATATGTATTGGGGTGTGGTCTAAAACCATATGTATTGGGGTGTGATCTAAAACCATATGTATTGGGGTGTGGTCTAAAACCATATACTGGTATGTAAATCAATTTTTTTTCCTGGTTTAAAAAAAACTTTCATCTTTATTTAACCAGGCAAAGTTAAATTAAATTTCTAAATAAATCATTACCTAATGAATAATTTTTTTCATTAAAATTGCAAAGATTTTTTGAACTGAAAATCTTTAGGGTTAGGGTTAGAAGGCTTGGTACCTACATTTATTCTATTTTTCTAAATTATGTTGTTTCTAAATTTTGTTTTCAGTAACTTGATGGTTGCAATAACCACATGCCAATAATGTCATCTGTTGAAACTCTAATGTGGTCATTGTCCTCAATATTTTAAAACTAAAATTAAAAGATTGTAGTCTTTATTATAGATTTAGGCTAACAATGCATAGTCGTACATGGTCAAATCGTTTGTGAACAACAAATTATTATTTTCGTTTGTATTTACAGTTGCAATATTCTTTTTAGCACTTGATGATGTTGTTGCATTATTTAGAGAGGGGAAAAAAGTCTTTTTACAATTAGATGGCTCTCCTAGATAAATGACTATGGGGGTCATTAAAAGTTTGATAATTTTTACATGTTGTCAATGTTGCTCACAAGTTGTGTGAATTCATGACATGATTTTTAATGTAGTTTTATATCAAATTTGATATCAATAATACTTCATGATGATTTTCATGAATTGTTCTATTTTCAGTTATACATGAGAGTTCTATTTTTTGTTATACATGAGAGTTCTAATTTCTGTTATACATGAGAGTTCTATTTTCTGTTATACATGAGAGTTCTATTTTCTGTTATACATGAGAGTTCTATTTTCTGTTATACATGAGAGTTCTATTTTCTGTTATACATGAGAGTACATATAGAGAAATATTGTGTAAATCTCAATTGTTTTTTAAAGTCTGGATTGTTTTTTTTTTTCATAGAATGATGAAATGTTGCAAAGCTCTATTACTCCAGGTAGTTTAAGTATTTTACCGAATCCAGTAAAAGAACTTATAAAACTTATCTTCGATGTAGAAGCAATGAAACATGCTCTTGTAGAATTTGAAGTAATTTTTATTTCAAATATTATTTTTTTTTATATTATTTCTTTCATATTTTATTATAATGTTTTATCGTGTTTTTGTATAACATTTTATACATATTATCATATATTTTCCAATATTATTTATGATTATTTTAGATTTTATTTATAATTGTGTTATTTACTTAATTTTATTTATTTATTTTCTTTTCAACCTTTCTCACATTTTATTGTTGTTTTGTTGCTATTGTTGTTGTTTTATTTCTGTTGTTGTTATTGTTGTTATTGTTGTTGTTGTTATTATTGTTGTTATTGTTGTTATTGTCATTGTTGTTGTTGTTATTGTTGTTATTAAAATATGTTGTTATTGTTGTTATGTTATGTTCAAGATCAAGCACACTTTTGTTGTCTTAACAACCAAATTTTTTTAAACTTAAACTGTTAAAGTTTAAAGATTTAAAAACTGAAAATTTGTTTAAATTAAAAGTTAGCAGTATTTAATTTCTAAAAGTTGTGCCATATATAACATAATATATGTCATATATGTCACTGTTTGAGTTAGTCATACATGACACTGTTTGAATTGAGAAAAGTTTCAATTAACAAGTTTAAAGTAATATCTCTTTACGCAGGTTTTTTTAACACAAGTTTTTTTCAACACAATTTAAAATTTAACACAGAATAAAATAGTGTTATCAAAAAAAAAAAAAAACCATGAATGAAAGCGTTGATTTTCACATACAACTTGTGTATTTCAAATTTAGAATCCTTTTTTAGAATTAATTTTTATGCAGATGATTAGATTTTAGGTTAAAGGTTAATTGATGTTGTAACTAAGTATAATTTACAAGAAGTATTATTAATTAAAGTTGCTTAAAAACTTTTGTTGTTGTATTCTAAAAATATCTTGTCGATCATTTTAATTTATTTTTTCATTTAGATTTTCAGTATATGCCAATCATTTTTTTAAAATATTTTCAGCTGTAAAAGTAAAATGATGTTTTTTTGTTTTTTTTAATAGTTCTATTGACCAATTGGTTCAATAAACAATTCAATGACCAAATATAAAATACATAAGTTCAAGTTATAACATATGAAACAAAGCCCCAATTACAAAGTAAAGCATACTAAAAAAAACTTTAAAGTATTCTGTCAATCAATTCTGTCAATCAAAATTTCCAGGGCAATTTTAAATATTAAATTTTGTAATTTATTTTATCTCATTTTATTTCTTTAAGTAAGGTTGTTGTCAAAAAATTATGTAATCGGCCCTGAAAATAAAGAATATGAAAATATAATCAAGAATTGATTATATTTTTGTATTGAAAATATAATCGAGAAGTTTTTTTCTTTTTTTGCAATTTTTATGTTCACACTCTGGTAGCTAAATTTTTTTTTTTTTTGTTTTGTTTACTTTTTATACTTTTTCCCCTTGTCATGACACACCCTAATGAGCATTTTAATAACATATATATATATATATATATATATATATATATATATATATATATATATATATATATATATATATATATATATATATATATATATATATATATATATATATATATATATATATAAATATATATATATATATATATATATATATATATATATATATATATATATATATATATATATATATATATATATATATATATAAATATATATATATATATATATATATATATATATATATATATATATATATATATATATATATATATATATATATATATATATGGTTTACTTAATTTTATATTAAATTTTTTTTATAAAGTTTTTGTTAAAGATTCTTGTTTAATTAAACAAAAAAGTTTGCTTATTGTTAAAAACAAAATAATCTCTATTCAAATATCTTTAATTGCATTTTTTCAACTGAGGTATAATGTTAAAGTTATACTTCAATACACCTATCCGTTCGCAAAAAACGTGTAGAAATATTGAGGTCTGGATCCAAAATGTGTGGGTAAAATAAAAACAAACTTTTACGTACAAAGGATTTTTAAGCAAACATTAAAATCTTTTTGTTTGAATTATTTATCCAAAGATACTCATAAATGATTTATATTTAATTAATAAAATGAAAGTTTATGAGTTGAAGCAGTATAAGACTTCGAAATTTGCATGTTTCTGGAACAAATAGGAAATTGGTTGCTCGTGTATTTTCTGCAATGGAAAACTTTATTGAGCCTGTACTAACTGCTACCAAGGCAGTCGAAGAACTTAAAGATGAATATCAAAAAAAACTTTTAATTGACAGTGTTAAATGCAGTGATCCGTTTATCTTATTAAATGGTTGGTTATCTGAAGAGGACAGTATTAAACAATGGCCAATGGTTTTGTATCCAGATATTACTACTACCCACCCTAAAGCAATGACCAGTATCTGCCACTGTGTCAAAATTATATGGCTGTTAATTTATTATATTCCTGAAATCCCAATATCAATACCAATATCAATCATGGCATTTTGAGGTTCTAACACTTGTCCGCTGTATCGTATTAATTTTGTTATAAAAATCTAGCAATATATTTATTTGCTACTATAAAGTGCTCTTTTTCTAAAAATGCCCCCCCCCCCCCCCCCACCTTCCTACTCACAAATATTTCAAGATATGGGCCTCTATGGTTAGAGTTTTAAGTGGGAATTACGGCATAATAAAAAAATATTTTCCCTATGGACTTGTAAGCATGATATATTGTTAGGAAAGTAATTCATTGCAAAGTAAATTTTTACTAAGTTCGTTACATATAATTATTAGTGCTATATCAGAAAGGGGTTAGGGAAGTGCAACTTGTTGCTCTTAAGTTTAGGCCAGGGGGGCCAATGTTTTAGGTCTTTTTTGTTCCCAGGCTTCAACATCGCAGTCTTTTGTAAAGAATCTTTATTTGACATAATGATATTTTCATACCAGCCCCTCCCCCCATGGTTCTAATATTATTAAAACTTAAAGCATTAATAAAGTTTAATTTCTAGAAATAAATTAACATTAATATTAATTTGTTTAGAATTACTTTTGTGCTGTTTTTTTTTAATCACTATTTTTTTGTGCTGTTTAACTTTTATAGCCTTAGCAGGCCATGAACATAGGCGGTGATCACCTCAATTTTTTGAGTTTGCATATATAGATTTGTTGAATATCACCCATCCACCCCCAACATACGCAAATTACACATCTTACAACACCTAACCCTTGCTGCATACGTAATATATGGATGACCCCTAAACATGATTGTTCCAAACACCCCTAAAATGACACCTAGGAGGTCATGACCACTTAACTAACTTATAAACATTTTAAATTATTAACTAAAACAGTGTTTATCTAGTAAAAAATAAACTTATTAACCTTTTTTTTTGAAACATATACAGTTACAAGAATGTAATGTTCATGAAGGTTTGAAAAAAGATCAATGCAGTTGTATTCTTTCATTCAATCGTTACTGTTTTCCAAGTTCTTAAAAAAAATTCTAGAGAAAGGAAAGTAAAAAGTTTTATTAAAAAGTGAAGGTAAAAATAAGAAAAATGGAATCCATGTGACAGTGATTGTGAATGTTCAATGGATTTTGTAGATGGAACACCTACCATTGTTAACATAGAAGGAGTTTAAAACAAATTTGTACAAAATTGAACTTTTTAGTTTTGAAAGGTATTAGTACAGATTTCTATGCTAACACATTATTCCTTGCATATTATTATTTAACGGCTTTAAGGTCTTATATTTCCATCTCTTGAATTATTGACCAAAACAGGTTTTAAGCTACACAATTGCACTCACAATATCATGTTGATGATATTGTGAGTGCAGCACAAGCCCTCACAATATCATCAACATGACGCAACATTGTTAGAGGAAAAACATTTAAAATTTTTTAAGTTTTCATTCTATTAATGACTTGTTCAACGTGTAATCTTAAGTTTGATATTTTTTGAGTTTTTTTACATTCAGATGCAATCATTTGACTTTTAAGACGAGCACCTGGAGGAATTATTAAAGTACAAAATCTTAACAAAAATTCTTCCTGGATTTGAAATCCACGATCTGCCATGACTTCATCATCACGCTCTAACAAGTCATAAAAACCAGTCTTTTATTATAAAATTATGTTAACATCTTCCACCATAACAATCAGATAAAAAAGTGATGAAATCACTAGGCGAATTTCCAACGAGAAACTTAAACGTATTGTGTTGTTTATAATCAGACTAAGTTGAAGCTTGTGCTAAGAGAGACTTAAATCTGCGCTTTAATTTGCTAGTATTCTGAACATGTTTTGGTTCTCGCCAGTAACTAAGCTTTTGATAAAATGGTATAATAAGTAAGAAGATGGCATTAATTAAAGCTATTATAGATATCCCTGTATAAAAATTCATTTTTTTGCGTGTTTTAACTTTGTTGCATGAAAAAATCAATAATTTCTTAGTCTGATTAACTTGTTTTTAGTTTAGTTGCTTCAAGAATATATATTCAAGAAATTAACTTTTTAACAAGAGAGTCAATCAAAGACGTTTTAGAATTACATCCTTTACACACATTTAGCATTGACTGGCTAGCATATGAATGTTCACAGCTTGGCGGTGGTAGATAAATTGTGTTATCGTTATTATTACTGCATAACTCATTGGTATTATTATTTTGGCAACAATTATTTAAACTCTTTCTCGGCTTAATATTAGTTGAATTATATCCCATATTTAAAGTAGGATCTGGATTAGCAATGGTAGGTGTTCCATCTACAAAATGCTGCTGCATGGATTTCATTATTTCTTATTTTTACCTTCCCTTTTTAATAAAATTTTCCACTTTTCTCTTTCTCTAGAATTTCTTAAAAAACTTGGAAAACAATAAAGATTGAAAAAACGATAACAACCACATTGTTCTTTTTTCAAACCTTCATGAACATTACATTCTTGTTTTTTTCCACTTCAAATGTTTATAATGGTTATTCGAACACCCTATTACTGCACAGTTTACACCCTATTACTGCACCTCTTGCCATCATGTTAAATTCAAAAGACGAGATAAATACAAATAAATACTAATTCAAATACAGATATTTAGGAAGTTTTTTCGACTTTTACCCACACAATTAGAGTTCAGTCCCCACCGCACAAAATGGTAGAATTTAAGTTCGATAGGTGTATTAAAAACTCATTTTGTCATGTTAACTTACATCATTCTGTTGAAATTAGAGTGTAAATTTTTATGAACAATGAATAATGATTAGTGAATGAAACTTCTTTATATAAAACGTTTACAGCAAACATTTAACGAAATTAAATAAAATTTTATTTATTTATATAAGTTTATTAGTAATATTAAATTGTGTAGTAAATACAAATTAATTATGAAAAACATTAATTTAATTTTGTAAAAGCATTTGCTAAAAGCCATATGTATAATAAAAGTTTTTTAATTAATATTTAAAAGATAATTTTGCTTATCGTTAAAAACAAAATAATCAATATTCACATATTTTTAATTGTGTTTTGGGAGTCGAAGTAAAACATTTAAAAAAACTCATTTTCTAAATAATAACCTACATCATTCAGTAAATTAGAGCATTAGAAATGTTTTCTAATGCTCTAATTTACTGAAGAAAATAAAAATTGACTGTAGTATTATGTTAAAGATGAAGACAATAACAAAGAAAATACATAAAAGATAAATTTATTCTTTAAAACAATATCATTAAGTACTAGGTGGAAAGAAAAACACTATCAGATGCGATCAAATAGTAAATAAGTATTTAGGAAGTCGAAAGAATTTTAAGCGTTTTGTCAGGCAGTGCGCTGCTAAATAATAATTTTGAAATATTTATTGTCTAAAGAACATTGTATAACAAATTAAAAGTTATTAAAATTGTTTGGAACCCATATTTAAAATAAAAGATGGCACCCGATAACTTAATAACAAGTGCGCATAATCGCGCTTGCTAAAAAAATATTTTAGCAAGCGCGATTATGCGTTTTAAAATAGCTTTACAGGCGCGAAACATCGCGCTGGACAATTTTCTTCATGCCAAAGCCTGCATATATATAAATAATTTGGTTATGGCATTTTTGCTCCCTCATATGGTCATGGTCCTGTAAGATGAGTTTTGATATAAAAACACTAAAATTAACATTATTTATGATTTCATTTAAAAAACCTTACCCAGGACCTAAAAATACTGTTTTGGCAACAGTAAAATTTGGAATAATTTTTATTTATGACTATAATATAAAGCATAGTTAAGAAATAATAATTGAATAATATAATAAAATGAAATCACTTGTTTGATAAAATATGCTTCAAATTGATTTTTTCAGTACTTTTACACTTTTACATTTTCTCTATTCCAATGTTTCCTAAAAATTGTCTGTGCTTTCTTTAAACCGTTGTATAATTTTTCATAATTGTCTTCTTTATAACAATGGTGACTGAACCAAACATCAAACCAAGTTCTCCAAATCAATTCACAACTTTCAGCAAGCAGTTTAAATCAGTCAGAAAAGAAAGTTAAACATATATTGCTCTAGAGTTCCACCCAAGGAAATTACTCATGTTCTTGGTAATATCGGTAAGCATGATGTTGGCATCATATTTACTGAGGTAGAGGAAATTTCTTTTTCTCAAGTTTTTTTTCAAGTTTCTTTTTCTTTAAATTTCTGTTGGATGAGTACAACAACTCTATTTATCATTGCAGTATTGATACCTGTGGTTTCACAGATTATAATTTTATGGCTTTTCCACAAACAGTATTAATCTCACAATTGTAACATCTCTGTGAATCCATAAAATAATGTTGCTGCTTTTCCATCACTAAAAGTTAGTGCTGCTAGGCGAACTCCAGGGTTCAATTTTTAAATCTAACATAAACAAAAAGTCAAAGTCAGTTCAAGCGCATATTTTATATGTATTTTTTTATAAATATTGAAAGCCCAATAACCCTAATATACATACATACATACATACATACATACATACATACATACATACATACATACATACATACATACATACATACATACATACATACATACATACATACATACATTTGTATGTATATTAGGGATATGGCGCTTTCAATGTTTATAAAAAAATACATATAAAATATGCACTTGAACTGACTTTGAGTTTTTGTTTATGTTAGATTTAAAAATTGAACTTTTTACTAATATATTTTTCATCTTAAATTAATAAACACAACTCTATAGTTTAATACTGATTAATTCTTATTTATGATGTAATTTTTATTGTTATATCTTGTAGAAGTATATGTACTTTGAATAATAAAAAAAGCTTAAAATATAATCATTAGCAACTATCTTTTTTTTCCACGATTTGTTAAAGAATTTTTTTATTGTTTAAAAAGATAGGTTTGTTAAACAAAAGTTTACATTTAGGCTTATAAATATGATTGTATGGTGTTTATAAATATAAGAAAGTTAATTACCTCTTAAGTATCTAAACGTTTCTATTAGAGATGGGCTGATTCCAAAAAATATTGATTCCGATTCTCAACTGCGATTCCGATTCTTTATCGATTTCGATTCTTTTATGATTTTTATTATTTTAGCTTAACTGCTTATAATTAATTTAATACTTACACAGACTTAAAAAATAAAAACATTAAAATCAGTTATATTGGTACAGGTGAAACAAGGCTAACAACACCAAGGCTTTAGGGAGTGCGTCCAATGCCAAAACTGGATTTGTGAAAGTATTCTAGAGCCGAATTGTCTAAAAACTGCTTAGAATCGAAAAAGATTTAATTAGTTTCTAGAATCGAATTTATTGAACATAGAATGAGATGGTCAAATATCATTAAAAGTTTAATGAAACTTAAAACTGAATTGCTTTTCACAGCCGATTAATTTAACATTGAATTTAACAATCTTTAAGTTGTCAGTGCCGGATTAAGGAGGGGCTAGGGGGGTTATAGCCCTAAGCCCTGCAAATTTAGGGGCTCCCTAGAGGACCTTTTTTTTTAGTCATTTATTGGCTTTGTCCCATAAAAAAGCCTCCAAAAACAAAAATAGCCCCGGGCCCAAAGAAGTCTTTATCCGCCACTGTAAGTTGTTGTTTTCCCTTGCCGCCATCTTTGCCTATGCCAACGATACGTTAAAGCCATTCAAAGTAGTGCTACTAATCATTGTCCAGTATGCAGAGGACC
This sequence comes from Hydra vulgaris, assembly GCF_022113875.1. Taxonomy (NCBI): domain Eukaryota; kingdom Metazoa; phylum Cnidaria; class Hydrozoa; order Anthoathecata; family Hydridae; genus Hydra; species Hydra vulgaris. The sequence goes on along the minus strand of NC_061157.1, from coordinate 1,545,861 downwards.
AACAGCAGATTTTATAAATGTGTTAATTTAATGTATTATTTAATAAACTGCATACATACATTAAAATTTCAATTTATTTAACTGATTCGATTCTAGAAGATTTTGTTCTAGATGGTGGGTCTATATTATTTGACTAAAACAAGTTTTAATGACTTAATTTAAAATATTTGATCCTAAAAAATTCGACTGTAAATGATTCTATCCTAACAAAGAAAGTTCAAATTCGATTCTAAATAGCTTCGATCAATAAAAAATTTGATTGTCTAATTCTATTCTATCTAAATTCAGTTACAGTATGTGATATGCTAGGGAGCACGCCCTCCCCACACCTTTTTCTCCAACACTTTTTTTATCAAGAAATTGACCTAGAAAATGAGGATTTAAAAAAAAAAAGGAGTGTGCCCCTCCTCTTCCCCCCTTGGATCAGTAGATGCGAGAGGCCTAGTATTTCCAAACACTTGTTGTATTGTCAGTTGTTTAAGAGATGAAGATCTTGGCTTCATTTTTACAGAACTAAGTGTAGAAGAAGAGTATTAGTATTGAACTATAGTATCTAGTATTGAACTCCACATCCTCAGGCTTAGGCCCGATACTTGTAAATATGGATGTGAGTGTAGATTGAGGTTCCCTTGGCATGATCATGGGAGTATCACAAGCAAGGTTAGGACTGAATTTAGAAGATGGTTCTGCAGTAGAGCTATCCGTGCATATATCAAAATCGATAATAATAGCTTTATCCTGTTTCTGATTTTCAATATCAGATTTGTGAAAAGCATTTAAATGCTTTAGCATGTTCAATGTTTTGTATGACTGACAAATTCTGCCATCACTTCTGGATATAACTGTTTTGCAAAAGCTGCATATTGCAAAGTTAGTGTCATTTAAATTGATCGCAAAATAGTCCATGCTTTTCTTACGTTTTGGCATGATAATGATACTATATTCTGAAATAAAAACAGCATTTATAAGACTAAAAAAATTAAAATACAAACAATAAAACAAGCAAATAAGATTATTATAATAGCACTTTTCGCCGGTTCAAATATCTTTTTGTGGCAATATTTTGCGTATTTGCAATGTTTAAGGTATTCTTTCACAGTTTTACTTAACTTCAACAATGATATTAAACGCAAAAGTGAAAATTAAACAAAACAAAATTACAACGGCAAAGAGTGTATTTTAATTCAATTATTAAGACGGTATTAAAGGCAAAGAGTGTATATTTTATTTCAATTATCAAGGAAGTATTAATAAAAGAAGTGAAGTTGTTAAAAAGTCATTTTAGAAAGAATTGGATTCGTTAAAAAAGGTTTAGAATCGCAATTCTTAAGATTCCTTGAGAATCGCTGGAGTTGGGAGAATCGGAGTCGGCCCATCTCTAGTTTCTACCTTTATTTTTTGACCTGTAATTTTTTTTACTTTAATATTTTAGATAGACATGAAAAAAATGCCTCTTGGTAAATTATCAAAAAAACAAATTGAAACAGCATATGGTTGTCTTGGAGATTGTCAAAAAGTAAACTTTTTCTATTATTTATATTTGTTTAATATAAATGTTTCCATCGTAATATTAGTACAATAACTATATAATTTGCATTATGTTGTAAAATCATTTAAATTTTACATTATACTTATCATTATTACTATGTAATTACTTATACTACATATATGTAAGTATATTTTTTATGATAGCCCACACAGAAAAATGAAATATTAAGGAAAAATATACCATAAAATATTAATATAATATATCTAAGAAATATTTTTCAAAAACAAAAAAACAGATATTTAGAATAAAAATTGGTTTATTTTAAGGAGAAAAAAAATATGGGTAAGTTTTTTAATTTTTAAACTGTTTTTTTTATTTTTTCCTGTGTAGAGAATTTAGAATAAAATTTTTCACTTTTCTCTTCTATATAAACTGTGATGCTTTTTTTCTTTTCTATATCAACTATTGTGTTTTTTTCCAGTTGATAAGCTATTTTTTCAGTTCTTTATTTGCTCAATTTTGTTTTAAAAATTTCTTTAGAAGTTTAGTTCTTTTTTTTTCATCAAGTTTTAAATTTTGCCTCAATTTTTTTCATCAAGTTTTAAATTTTGCTTCAATTTTTTTTATCAGGTTTTAAATTTTGCTTCAATTTTTTTCATCAAGTTTTAAATTTTGCTTCAATAATAATAATAATAATATGAAAAATTTAAAATATATTTCATTAGTATAACTACAATTGTATTTATAATTATATTAGTATGAAAAATTAAAAATTGTATTAAAAAATAAGATTCATAAGAAGAAAAGTTGAGAAAAGTACGTAAAAAGGGTCATTAAAAACTTATGTTTTTAATGACCCTTTTTACGTACTTTTCTCAACTTTTTTTAATGATGTTTACTAAAGGTTCAACTTCTTTTACAATGAAATTTTGCATCTTGTTTAAAAGAGACAAGATGGAAAAACATAAATAGAAGACTCAGTCCAAGTATGACAAAGGTGCTTCATACAATGACGTATATGAAAGTGTCAGAAAATGACAGTGAGGAAATGAGGGCTGCAAGAAACAACTTAGCATATAAGAATTTCAGTGAAGATACTTATATTATTATATTTTTTTCTAAAGATATTTTAAGCCTTTTAATACAGTTTTTTTTAGACAAATTGTTTAAAATTTTTTGCTATTGTTACAATATCACAAAAAAATGCAAATAAACATTTTTTTTTTTTTTTTGTAAAAAAATTAGTAGGATTCATTGCTCATGAAAATAAAGACGGCTACCCATAAATGAAGATATTTATAATTTTTATTAAAAAAAATGTTTTTTTTTATTTGTTATTTTTTTTTATTTAGTTCTTAGCTAATAATGATCCAGGATCAAAAATCCTTGATGCTTCAAATCGATTTTATACATTAATACCTCATGATTTTGGGATGAAAAAACCACCACTGTTAGATAATGAAGAGTTAATAAAACTTAAAATTGGGATGCTTGATAGTTTGATGGAAATAGAAGTTGCATACAATTTGATAAAAGGTACAAAAGATAATGGAGCAAAAGATCCTATAGACCTCCATTATGAAACTTTAAAAACAGATATTAAGGTTTGTATAAACAATTTCATATATTTGACGATAAAGTTTTTAATAAACATTTTTAGCTTTTAAACGGAAAAATGAAATATTCAAAATGTTGGAATTCGTTGAAATGATTTAGAAAGGCTTGACCAGTATTTTAAGGTGGTATGCTCTATGTTTTAGGTGTTTATTAATTATAAAAAATACTATATGTTATGGCTGGTAATTAATTGTGAGTGTTGATCATTTGTTTAACATTTTAAATTGTTTAACTTTTATTAAAAATATAAATAAAAATGATATAAAAATGTAATAATTTAATATAAAAGTAATAAAAATGAATTATCATTTTTTAAATGTTTAATTTATATAGTTGATCAAGTTTTTATTATATTACAAATTAATTTTTATATTTTTTAAAGTTCTACACTACATTTTGTTAAGTACACTACATTTTTGAACAGCATGTTCAAATAAATTTAGTTCACGCAACTGAGAAAACTATGTTGGTATAGTGTTGCATTTAATGTAAATTGCAATTAAATTTAGTTTATTTTTTTTTATCTATTATTCATCGATTATACATTATTATGTTCGATTATGTAATATATATTATGTAATGATTAGATATTATGTTCGATTTGCTTGTGGGTAATATTTCAATATTCACAAATTTTTTACTCATAATGTAGGTTGTATACATCGGATCAATGTTAGGTTTAAATCATAAAATAAGTTTTGTGATGTAACTGTGCAAGTTGTTTTTAGTATTAATCTTTTTATTGATATCATTACTTAACACTTTACATTGGATCAACGTTTCCCAGCAAGCGCAATCAACATTGAATTAATGTTGAAAAACTGTTGAAATTTATGGTTGAAAAATGGTTGATTTTTGGTTGAAACGGAAGCACAAATCAATGTTAAAAAAAAAGCTAGATCAACGTTAAAAAATCAATATTAGATTAACATTGATTCAACCAACTTATACATGAGTTTGTAAACCTCAAAAATACAACTTTTTGCGGCGTGACTCTTTTAATTCCAAAAAACATATTTTTTGTACAATATTGTGTTGTTATGAGTAAGAAAAGAAACAATAATTCTTCATAAACTTATAATAGCTGTCATAGTACAATATCTTATGCTATTATATTGCACATTATGTTCTCAATTTGTACAGCTTTTATTTATTATTATTAGTAGTATTAATAATTTATTTTATATTGTAATTCTAATTGTTGTTACAAATTATCTGCCCTGTACCATTTTTTTAACGCAGTTAACTAAATTATAGAAATTGTAAAGCCATTATTGAAAGCAAATAAAACCAAAAAAAATAATTTATACATTTTTAGAACAAAAACTTATACAAAATTAAAATTATTTTCAAAACATTCTTGATAAAATCATGATATCTTTATCTTCAACACCAATGTCAAATTCATATGTATTTTTATCCCCTGCTGTCATCAGACTCATTTTGATTTGATGCACATTTCTCACGATCCAATCAATATGGTGCAAAGTTCAAACGGTTTAAATTCTATCTTTTTGCATTGTGTCTTTTTATTTAAGAACATCAGGTAACTGCATCTAAATAAAAAAAAAGTTAAGTGTACATTTGGTAAATTAAAGGTACATTTGTACATTTTAAAAGTATTATTATACTTTCCATTGTTCACAAGCAAATGTGAACATTAAGTGATCAATAGTGGAAAAAAACACAACCCATAACTGATCCATGCCTAATTTACTTCATTATTGACTGAGATATCAACCTTTTTTCGAATAAAGATACATTATACATTAACGTCATACATCAACGTATATACACACATAACAAACCTTTTAGGCATTTATACGTTGCTTAAGTCAAACATTCGTTTAGTAGAACCATTTTCCTTGGTCTCTTGGAGGGTTAAGATATCTGTAATTAACTGTATTTATATATATATATATATATATATATATATATATATATATATATATATATATATATATATATATATATATATATATATATATATATATATATGTATATAATTATACACATATATGTATAAATACATATATATGTATAAATACAAAATACATACATAATCGTATATATATATATATATATATATATATATATATATATATATATATATATATATATATATATATATATATATATATATATATATATATATATATATATATATATATATTGGTGGGAGCAGCGCAAAGAAATATAATATACATACTATAACACCTTGTAAAAGTTTAAAATCCATTTTCTTTTGTTTGTTTTGTTTTAGATTAGGTCAAGTAAAACTTTGTTCTTTAATTTGCCATTAACCTGCCGAATCAAAATAAATTTAATCAAAAAAAAAAAAAAAACTGTAAAAATACAATAAAATTACAAATCAATTAAATTAATGGAATACTCAAGTCACAAATTAAAAAAAATAATGAAATCATGGCAAATAAATGTGATAAACAAAATCTTATTTAAAATCTTAAAAATCAGACATGAATACAACTGAGAGGTTAGAGTTATTAGACAAATTAATCTAGACTAGTCTATACAAATGTGATTAGATACTTAACAGATATATTGAAATATTATAAAAAAAAAAGAAAGAAAGTTAGGGAAAAAGCTGTTTGTAAACAGCTTTTTACACTACTTCTTTTTAATAAACTACTTCTTTTTAATAAATTTGTTTGTAAACAGCTTTTTACACTACTTCTTTTTAATAAACTACTTCTTTTTAATAAATTTTTTGCTGATTTGAAGTCTCTGTTAAGAAATCTTAGCTCTAATTTGAGCATGCTGTTAGCAACTTTTAATAATTTTTTCTTTTTTTAAAAGTCCTAACTTTTTTATAGATACTATAAATAAGAAAATAATAAATAATTAATAGAAATAAAGTAAATAAATAATTATAATATTAATAGTATTAATAAATAAAATAATAAAAAAAAGAAATAAGAAATTTGTTTAACAAATTGTCATCTATGCAACTTGATGATTTAGATTATATTATGTGTAAAAAAAAAATTAGCAGAAAGTTGTCATGAATAGTACAATATTGACAAATCCAAGACAATTATCTATGATGGCAGAGTAATAAAAGTTAATTAAAAAAGACATGATTTACATTCATTGTTACTTTCATAATGTTTATATAATGATATGCATTATATAACCAGAATGTTTTGCATTAAATAACCAGAATGTTTAATAAATTTGGCTCCTCTCTCTGGATGAGCATTATATGCACATGACAAAAAAAAGTAGATATATTTAAAAATGACTTTTGGTATACTTTAACTTCTATATTATTAAAGCCTACATTAACTAGTCTATTTTTTGCTTTTTTAACTAAAGCTTTAAATTTTTGTTCTGTTCTACTGTGCAAGCCATCTTTATTTTATTTTAATAATGCAACATAAAATAAAAAAAATAACAACGGCAAAATGAAAATACCAATCTACTTTGGAGTTATGTTAACGCCTGCAATCCAGTTTATAAGTTTTTACTTTACCTGATGTTATTATACCAATTCCTAACAAAAAGAATACAATAAATAATTTACATAAGATTTGATAAAGACTATATGGTCTTTAATACTGCTCTTATAAATATATGTAATAATCATTTATATATAATAGGTTATAATACCTGTAGTTTTATCACATTTTAGTTTAAACTTATACTAACCAACTGTTGTGATTTATTGCAATTTTTTACTGCAAATTTCACATTTCTATTCGGACAACGGACAAAACCATGCTTTATTCAACTTGATGGAATTTCATTTATACATACAACATTGTCTTTTGATTTTATAATACTAAAGACTTTAATTTATCTTTATATAAAAATTTAATCTAAATTCATATAAATGTTTATATGAATTTACAGTATATACAAGTTTTGCATTTTTATATAAAATATGCAAAATTTGTGTACACTGCAAATTCATATAAATTTTTGTAAAATTATACATATTTTCATAGCAAAAAAATCTTTTAATGTTTTCACTTTTATTACATTAATACTTTTATTAAAAGTTTTTAAAGAACTTTCCCACGCACAAATCAATGTGAAACATTAAATTTTATTCTAATTCCGAATTATTAGTACATTTGCGTCTGCGAACTCTCGCAGACGCAAATGTACTAATTTAAATTAAGTTGAAATTACGTTGAAATCTAAATTTCAACATAATTTTAACGTTATTTCAGCGTTTATTTTTCAACGTTAATTCAACATTTCAGTTAAAAATCAGCGTTGAATCAATGTTGAAATTTCAACGTTTTTTTTTTTAACGTTGAACTAACATTGAAATAACGATGAAATTTAAATCGTTATTTTTCAACCATATATCAACCATTTCTCAACGTTGAAAAAACGTTGAAATAACGTTATGTGCTTGCTGGGTTGCATTACAAAAAAACAGCCAATGATTGACGATGGTTTTACATACGTTTACTCAATGTATGTGTACTAGATGGGTATGGTTATTGTAAGGATGGAAAAAAATTTATTTTTTTGTATAATTTTTATTTTTTAATTAGGTTGTTGATAAAGAAAGTAAAGATTTCGAATTAATTGTAGAGTATGTAAAAAATACCCATGCAAAAACTCACTCTAACTATTCTCTTGATGTAATAGAGGTATGTTTTAATTGCACAATACTCATTAAAAAGTATGTTTTATTTGCACAATACTCATTAAAAAATATGTTTTTAATTGCACAATAATCATTAAAAAGTATGTTTTTAATTACACAATACTCATTAAAAAGGTTTTGACTGTTTTTTCTGTTCATAATCTGCTTTTTATTTTTTGTAAAATTATTATGCAAGTAGTGCTAATTATCTTTAATTATGCAAGTAGTGCTAATTATCTTTAATTATGCAAGTAGTGCTAATTATCTTTAATTATGCAAGTAGTGCTAATTATCTTTAATTAGGAAAATTACCTGCAAATTACCAAAATAAATTAAGATGGTTTTCAATTGGGTCCTGATAAGTTAAAGCATAAATAAAATTAACATATACTTAAAAATATAAAATAATATTAAAACTTTATAGGTTTATCATAGAATAAAATACTTTAATTAAAAATACCCATTAATTTTACTTTGAGTTCTCTTGGGTTTTTACTATGCCAAACAGTGAGTGGCAGACGATTAAATAAAATTACTCTATGGTAAAAGAAACCTTTTACCAGGTGGTTTCAAGCCTCAATTTAGGCATGATCATATTCAATGTTTTATATATTCAATGGATGCGGTTTATATATACAATGGATGCAGTTTAATTAGGTTGTAGTAAGTTTAAAGTTAAACCACAGTAATAATAGTAAGATCATTGAGAAAAAAATTTATTTAGCATTATTGTTAAGAGGTAGCATGGTTTATTTAGAAAGGTTAGAAATTACATTTTAAAGTCATTGTTAATTGAAAGAGTTTGATCAAAGATGTTTGTATCTTTTAGTATTATTTATTTTTACCTTTTTTTTTATTCAGTTTTACCTTTTAGTTAAAGGTTCAGCAATAGATTTATTCTAAACCATTCTGATAATCGATTTAAGTGATCCCGTATTTTTTCTTCAATTTATTGAATGTCGTTTTTTTTACAAATTTAAATTTGTGGAAATTTCCAGAGACGCAGACACTTTCACATTGTAGGTGGCAAACAAGATTCTGTTAAAAACCAGTTATGAGTTGTAATGCTAAACTAGTTATTCCATTTTTCAGTAAAAAATTATTTTAGTAAAATATTGATATGTATATTTATATGATACTGTATAATATTGATATCAATACATAATATTTAAACATTTTTTTTTTTTAAGTTATATAATTTTTTCTTTTGTATTCATTTAAAGGTTTTCTCGATTGAGCGTGCTGGCGAAAAGCAAAGGTATCGACCATTCAAAGATTTATTTAACAAAAAGTTACTTTGGCATGGTTCACGAACTACTAATTATGCTGGCATTCTGTCTCAAGGCTTGCGTATTGCTCCTCCTGAAGCTCCTGTAGTAAGTTTAAAATAGTTGTTCTTAGGATTTTTTATTAACAAAAAATTACATTAAAATAAAAACAAGCATTATAAATTTAGAAAAAACACTTAGAAATTTTTTAAAATGATTTTATTTATAAATATAAATAAAATCATTTTAAAAAATTTCTAAGTATTTTTATTTTTAAAGAAAAGCATTTTTTATTATAGACGGGTTATATGTTTGGAAAAGGAATTTATTTTGCAGGTTTTTTTTTATCATTTTTATTTATTTATTTTTTTGTATTAGGTCAAGCACTTTACTTTGTTAAATATTTTTTTATAATTTTTTACAGATATGGCTTCCAAGGTAAATTTTTTTAATATTTAATTTTTTTAATTTTATTTTGTTTCATAAATAAATGAAAAATTTTTATTTTTTATTTTTTTAAAAGTCTGCAAATTGATTTTTAGTCTGCAAATTATTGTTGTACAACTCGTTCAAACAATACAGGGTTAATGTTGCTATGTGAGGTAGCACTCGGAAATATGTATGTTTTTTTTTTTAAATACTTTTTTTGAGTCGTCCCCAAATTACGCCACGCAATTTTTGACCGTTTTAGACCCTCTTCCCCCTCTCCTCGTCACAATATCATTACTCTTTAGTAACAAGTTCCGTATGAGTCACAAAACCGTTAACCCCCCACCACCTCCCTCCCATGGCGTTATTTACGGACAACCCTTTTTAACTTTCTTTTAATTCAAAATAATAGAAATTGTAATTTACTTTTAGTTTTCAACTTTCATACATCATTTTATGCATATTTGATTTTTAAAATTGAAAATTTGATGTTTAATCTTAAAATATTTTTTAGCTTAAAAATTTTGATTAAAAATTATTTTTTGGTTTGTGTTTGTCTCTATTTGTTCTCGATATCGATTAAATTTCAGGGAATAATCATTGACTTTATAATTCATCATAGCTTTACTAGCCATGATGAATGCAACTTATCTAGGAGAATAAAACTGATAGAAGCTAATTGATTATGGGTAAAGGCTGAAGGAGCTTGTAAACCCTGGATGGCAATCTTTCTAGCGGTATTATCACAGTAATTATGCTCTATCCTGGTCGGCATAAATAGATTAGCGCTATAAAACGCATCCAGAAAAAACTGCTTTTCTATAATATCGTGTATAAATAAGTATAAATGGTATTATAGAACCATTAAAACGCGAAGTGTATTTCAACTATTCGGGTGTCTGAAACCAGGTATCAGGGTAATAGAAATATTTCATGTTTCATATTATATACACTGAGATAAATATAACCAAATAAATATATGTAATATATTTATTTGGTTATATCATTTCATTATTATATTCATATCAGTGATTAGATATAAGTTATCAATGTAGTATGCCAGTAATGCAGTCAAAGTATAAATGATGCAGTCAAGACATGTGATCTTTTACAAAACAAGATATAATAACAAAAATACTACAAAACTCAAATATTCACCGGAATTAACGCTTTTTGAATGTATGGCTGTATATCAGAAACTCGTTTGATACCTCGTTTAGCTTGTTTGGTATCATTCCTCGTATCGTTTAGCCGTTTGGTATTATTCATCATATTCTCGTGATAGCTTGCTTGGTATCAAGCATTTCAATTAACTATTCATTACATTTAATAAATTATGTGAATAATATATTTTAAAATACGAAAAAAGAAAAACTAAATTGTTTTAATAATTTTTTACTTCTTTTATTAATTTTAAATAAAATTCATAAAAAGCTAGATAAAGTTTAAACATTTATATTAAGTCACGTGTCCAAAACGATTTGTTTTCTAACATGAGAGAAACAAATCAAATTTACTTTTTTCCCCTTTATGTTAGAACATCTTGTAGTACATACGCATATCTAAATTAATAATATTTATAAATTTTTACATTAATCTTGCTTTAGGTATGAGCTTAAGCAATCTGAGCATATTTCAAAATTACCACCTGGCAAGCATAGTTGTAAAGGTCTGTAAATTATCTACTTGTAAAGGTCTATAAATTATCTGCTAGGTTGATGGGTAGTTTAGAATATTTTATGCAATTTAATTGAATTTTTTTTAGGATTAGGAAGTACGAGTCCTGATCCCTCAATGGATAAAGTGATAGACGGTGAAGTTCTAGTTCCCCTAGGTAAACCCATAAGCACAAACATAAAAGATTCTACACTTCTGTACAACGAGTATCTTTTCATACTAAACTTTAGTTTAAAAATTTGTTATTTTTTTCTCAAATGTTTTGATTTTATTTTTCTTTAACCAATCGATTTTAGGTATATAGTGTACGATGTTGCGCAAGTAAATATAAAGTATTTAGTTCAGTTAAAGTTTAACTATTGTTATTGATTCTTAATCTATCATGATTGACTCTTTTTTGGGGTTTTTTCTTGATTATTGTCTTTATTTGTCTATTACTTTAAGAACTTCAATTGTAATAAAACCCGCTATTACCCAGTGGGAAATCGGCTAGCTAACGATACTCGTTATGAAAAAGACAGCAATTTGACCACGAGGATAGCCAGCTAGAAAAGCTAGCGATTAACAAGAAACAATTTGCACCGTATTATATTATTCATATTATCTAATTTACTTTCTGTAGTCGCAAGTTGATTCGTAAACTAATTTTTCCCAACGCGCGTCATCACGTTATAACACGATATTTTTATATGTAGCACATAAACTTTTTTCATTTTTTGCTTGTGGTTATATCTTTTCATTTATTAGTTTATCTATGGCAATCTTTATACTAACAGACCTTATTAACAGACAAAATATGCGCTAAACTGGTAGCCATTTTGAAACGATGTATATAATCAAATAATTACTTAAAGACTACTAAAAACTGCTTGAAAAGTTAAAGTGGTAAAAACTTATGAGAACTTATTATTTTGTTATTGTTATTATTATTTTATTACATATTCTTCTTTATTTTCTTGCATTTGCTTCTTCTATTCAAATAACTGTTTGTAATTATTTCCTCTCTGTGTACAGTTTTATCGTGGAAATGATTGATTAATTTATACTAAATGAAGTTAGACTTCATACTAATTTGGTATAAAGGTTGAAAAATGCCCAAAAAATGTTGTGTAATGAGTTGCAACGGTAACTACAATAGAAAAAAAATTTGATTACCAAGTAATCAAAACGAATGTGCAAGGATAGTGAAAATACTGTTGTATGTGAGCGCCATTTTCCACCAAGTTTTTTGAAGAAGTTTGAAATTTCTCAATTATGGAGTTGAAAATTTATTATTCGGATTGATTGACGCTGAGCTGATAACAATTTATTAATATTATAGTTGCTAATTCGTCCCCAAACCTGACATCAGTACTTGAGATGAGACTAAAAAATTGCAAAATACAGATTTTTAAGATTAGTTTTGTTGACATAATGGCAAATTATTGAAAGCATTCCATTAGCTTGTTTAAGTTTTTTACGGAGTGCATCTATATGAGAATTCCATGAGAGGTTCGAACCTATAAAGATACCAAGATATTTAACAATGTTTGTTAAATATTAACGTCTTTTATTAATTTTTATTTTAGTTTTATGAATGTTGTATAAAAGTTTTTGTCTTGGAGATGAAAAAATATATTAGTTTTTTCCAAGCTCAGAGAAATTAAGTTTGGATTTAGCTAATGAACTAAACCTTTTGGATCTAGGTTTATATTCTTAAACAAGGAACGATAAGACTTATTAGTATGCAAAATATTAGCATCATCAGCAAGCAAATTTACTGATAAGAAGTGGACAGAATTATTTTCATCATTAGCATAAATCAAAAACAATAGAGGACTAAGAACAGAACCCTGGGGAACGCCACAAACTATGTGTCTCTTATTTGATTTGTAACCATTAATTCTAACAAACTTCAAGATACAATATTGATCATAAGATTGATATAAGATCAAATTCAAGATACAATATTGAAAGAAATTACAAACAACTCCTCAGATTCTGTAATGTTTAGGGTAGAGCGGGAAAATTCCGACACACAGGGCAAATCCAACACCCTGCTCTGTAGTTGTATTTTGCAAATAAAGCGGTGTTGTATAGTGCTGCTACCTGACGGACAACGCTAAAACTAACGCTCAGTGAGTTTTATGCGAGTAATACTACAAATAAATCACTAGTTTTCGAAGTTTACCATGTTAAAACTGACTCATGGATGAACTGAGGTAAGATTCTAATTGTTAGTATTACTAAAAAACCACTTAGTTAGCTAGAAAATACATAATAAAACCAACATTTTGGCATAGCCGTTTTAGGATTTGAAGCTAGCAGTAGTTTGTAGGATTTGGTTTCCGTCATCTTGTTCCACCGGGGTAACACCGACACATCACCACGGGACAATGCCGACAGGTGTCGGTCGCAATACCGACACCTGTCGCATTGCTCCATTATTTATAAAATATTTAAGGTGGTCCTATACTAGAAAAAATCGAAAAAATCATTTTTTCAAAAATTACAAATTCTGAAATTTCAAACATTCTACATTTTGAATATATACAAATCATTATAATAAAATATATTTCAAATACTCTAAAATTGTAAGTTTTGTAACGAAGTTATAATTTTTCCTGAGCAACACCCCAATATATACTACTTTTATTTACTCTATGTAACAATAAAACATGTTTGGTAAAATAATTGTCTTATTAATTACTAATATTGGTATTACCCCAAAGTGGTGTCGCAATTACCCCGGTGGCTGGGGAAATACCGAAACTGTGCTTAAATTACGAAAAACATTCATGCAACATTTTTAATGTAAATAGTTTTAAAACATTACATATTTGATGCAGAAAATCAGGACAAATCTTTAGGTACTTTCACCAAAATTGTAAGTAACCTAGAAACAATTTTTTTTTTTTTTTTTTTGTTTTGTTCTTATTACAATTTTATTTGGTATAACCTCGTTTTACATAAAATAAAAAGAACACGGAAACTCGAAGAGGATGGCAAGATCCTGTCACCGAGAACCTTTTAACAATGCGATACAAAATAAATAAAAACAAAATACCGATATTTACAATACAAGATTTTTAATAAGCCAAAACCGAACATAAAATACCGTTAAAAAATGTCAAAATATGTAATAAAACTAAATATTTAAATAAAATATTCAAAAAAACTCGAAGATGTTATCAACTGTCAAAATAACTTTTTTCTGTTTATTTTTGAAAGTAAGAAAACTACAATTTTTAGAAAAATCAAAGTTTTTTAACACTATTTGGTTCCACAGAAAAGCTCCGCGATATGATATAAGAGGTCTTCCAAAATTTGTGTGCGAATAATGTTGATGAATAAGATTGTCATTTCTTAATTCATATTTGTTTCTTGGCTTTATTGCATATAAATTTTGAAAAAATATTGGGGTTAAGCAAAGAACATTAAAAACATTTAGTTGATATATATTAAGAATATTCATGTCTATTAAAAGAGGTTTTGCATGAGTATAACGATCTTTAAAATTTATTAGACGTGCTAGATGCTTCTGTTGCCGATAAAGAGTTTCTAATTGACTATTATTAGCACTACCCCACGCAATGTTAGCATAGTTTACATGACATTGGATTAGCGAGTAATAAAGTTGAATTAATGCATGTCTATTTACAAAATTTCTCGCTTTATACAACACTCCAATATTTTTTGAGATTTTTATTAAATAATGTTTCGATATGATTTTTCCATGTTAAGTTTTCATCAATGAAAATACCAAGGAAATGTATAACTTTTGATTGCTTTATTTGAACATTGTCAATATATATTTGAGGCATATCATTATTAATAATTAAATAAATTATCAAGTTAATTAATAGTTAAATAAATTATCAAGTTAATTGATAATTTATTTGTCTTAAACCAATTTGAAATTTTAACTAACTCTATGTTTATGTCATTAAAAAGTGTAACAATATCACTACTGGACAGAAAAAGGTTAGTGTCATCGGCAAACATCACTGTCTTTAAATTTGAGGCATTATGCAGATCATTAACATAGACGAGAAAAAGGAGTGGCCCCAGTATAGACCCCTGTGGAATGCCACATGTTTATCTAGCAAATTTGTAGAGGAGGATACATCAATTTGCACAAACTGTTTACGATTGCTTAAATAACTTTTTAGCAAATTTAGAAAATTTCCGCTGATTCCATAGTTTTTAAGTTTTTGAATAAGAATCTCATGATCTATCGTATCAAAAGCTTTTGATAGATCAATGAAAACGAAAAGTTGTGAGTTTTTAAACGAATCTGCAATATTTCTAGTTAAATGAAGTATTGCGTGTTCAGTGGAATTATTATTTTTAAATCCATATTGACTGGTATTTAATATTTTATTTTTAGAAAGATGATCATATATTTTATTGTAAAGAATCCTTTCAAAAACTTTTGAAAAACCAGAGAGTACAGAAATTGGACGATAATTAGTTATATTTGATAGTTCCCCTCCTTTAAAAATTGGTGAAACTTTGGCGATCTTTAGTTGGTCAGGAAATATCACCTGTTATAAAATTATAAAAATTATAATTTATATATATAAAATTTATAATTTATAATTATAAAATTTATAATTATAAAAATCAAATTTTATTAAGGTGTCAGCATTCCCCCTGTCTACCCTAAATTTAGAAATTAAAATGGTATATTAACGGTATTGAAAGCTTTTTGTAAGATGATAAAAACACCATCAACGAAATAACCAGTATCCAGTGCCTTTTTAATTTTTTCGGTTATACTTATTACAGCGTGGCAAGTAGAGTGTTTTTATTGAAACCCTAACTGAAATTCAGATTAAAATGTTTTTATTGAAATCCAAACTAAAATTCAGAAAAAAACTAAAACAAGTGAGAGTTTTGAGCTATATTTATATACTGGAATGACACAAGATAATTTCAAAATGTCAGGAAAAATTCATTTTAAGAAGGATATATTAAATAGCTTATAGAGAATATGAGAAAATTCAGAATTAAAATCAATGTTTGTCGGGATGCTGTTAGAACTTAGTGATTTTCTAGGTTTCAATTTAGATCCCAGCAGGCAAACAACGTTTAGTCAACGTTTAAGCAATTTTAAAATTTTTTAACGTCGGAACTTTTAACATTGCTTCCACGTTAACTTACCGTTGATAAAGTAACGTTCAATAATACGACGTCGTTTTATGTTTCTTAGTGATGTAGAAAGTTTAACAATACGACGTCGTTTTATGTTTCTTAGTGATGTAGAAAGTTTAACATCGAAATTTTCCACGTCACTTCCATGTTGATTAATAATTGATAAACTAACGTTGATTATTAAACGTTAAAACGACGTGTCTTTTTAAACTCTATTTAATATCGAGGCAGATTATTATAAGATTTTTTAAAAATAAAAATGGCTGATCGCCCAGCAAAATGTGCTTCATTAATTATATTTTATTTAAAAGTGTTAGTATTTAAAAATTATTCATAACTTTATATAATATTTTATTTGATAGTTGTAAATAGCTATTTACAAGTTATCTTAAGTACATTTTAGATTTATGGATAATAATTAACTAAAATTTTTATGGTTTATAATTTTATTTTTTGTTTTTTTGCAGAAATTTAATGACTAAATGCATTTCTAATATTATTAGTAATAATTATTAAAAAAAGATCAGTGTTTTGTTATGTAACATTGTTTTACACAGCTTTAATCACATATTTTTTTGTTTATAATCAGCTAAAAGTGCTGTTAAAAGAATCAATAAATTAGTAAAAAGTAAACTTGAATTAATATTGATAATTATATATATATATATATATATATATATATATATATATATATATATATATATATATATATATATATATATATATATATATATATATATATATATATATATATATATATATATATATATATATATATTAGGTACGTAACTGATTTTTTTAAATTATTCTAATGCTAGATTGTTATACATCATTAGAAAGCCCTCATTTACAGTATTTTAAAGATGAAAAAATTATAAAAATCGGACAATTTTATAAAATGTTATGACGTTTTTAGTAGCAAATTTTCGATAGATCGTCGGGGATAGTGCAAATCCGCCTAACTATCATTGGCTACTATATTTGGATATTATTAATTTTAACACAAAGTATTTATTGCTGAGATTTAAAAAAACATAAATAATACTCTTTTTACTAAAATGAACTCAAAATTAGTTAAAATAAATAATAAATAAAGTTTTAAACTTCTCCAGTAAAAAAAATGTACTGTAGATACGCGGTATTATAAAATGCAAGTTACGCGGATTTGCACTATCCCCGACAATACGGATTTCTTGATAAAACTGTGGTCAAAAAAATTTATTTTTTCACATAAATTGTTATAACTTTGCTAATTCTTATTCAAATATCTATAATTTGGTATCAAAAAATAGATGCGAAAATGGGCTAAAACTTTGAATTAGTTTCTAGGTAAAGGGCGCATTGAGAGTATTAAGAGTTTTGCTTCATACCACATACTTGAGTTCTAATTCACCACCTACACCTCATAAAAATACACTTTTTTTCTTAATAGAATGTTTTTTTTTTATAAAGACGGTAGTATTTACATACAACAAACTGTTATTTTTTATTCCACCTTACTAGCAAACATTACAGGTCTATCTTAAAGTTGGGTGTTGGGTTGTGGGTAAGGTTTAACTATTAATAACTCATTCTTTTAAAGATTTAAATCTTTACTAAAATGATTAAATCTATTATAAAAAATAAAAAAATATATTTTAATACTTTAAAAAATAGTAACTAGATGGTGTTTAATTGTCTTTATGGGCGTATGCTGTCCCCCTTCCCCGCATCAAACCCAAGAAAAACATTTGTGAGAAAAGTCCTTAAAGCTTTAATTATATCTAATTTTCTTTTGATGCTTTGCCTCAATACTTTCAACTTATAGGGCAAGCTATTGTATTTAATTTTAGTTTATATTATTTTTTTCTCTGAGCTTTGGTCAAGCTCTTTAACTTAGAAGATAAATATAATAACTGATTAAAGAGTTTATTAATATTATTATTAATATATTTAAAGAGTTTTTTAAGGTTTATTTCTTCTCTAGATATATGCTTTTTTGTTTCATGTTCTATGGATTTTACTGGCAAGAAAGGTTCACAGTTGACTAGAGGCAGTGTGAGTACTGGCAAGAAAGGTTCACAGTTGACTAGAGGCAGTGTGAGTACTGGCAAGAAAGGTTCACAGTTGACTAGAGGCAGTGTGAGTACTGGCAAGAAAGGTTCACAGTTGACTAGAGGCAGTGTGAGTACTGGCAAGAAAGGTTCACAGTAGAGATAAATTAGCAATATCTTAATTGAATGAACAGAAGATCGATGAACTACTCTAATTAAGATTTCTAATTATTTCGATTTAGAAATGGTCTCAAAGTTACTTGTAATTCGGACCGTAGAGAAAACTTTACTTTTTAGCAATATTTTTTCCTGCTTCGTACATCGTTTTTATATTAGTTTAGTTTATTAGTTTATTTTGCCGTTAAAAATATTCACAAAGTACAACAATATAAAAAGTACAATTGGCTGGAGCAAGAATCAGGACTTATATCACTTATATGGCTGGAGCAAGAATCGCGACTTATATCACGACTTATATCACTGTTATATCACCCAAAACAAATTTTTAACCACTCATTTGGCTTAAATTTATCTGGCTTTGTTACAGTATTTAGTAGTCTTATTGCAATATTCACTAATATGTTCTTTATCTGCTGATTTTCATATTATTACTGTTTACTATGAATTTTTATGTTATACTATCATGCATTTATAACTCAGCTTTATTTTAATTTTCATATTCACAATTTTCATATTTTATTATTATTCAGAGAATTTTTCTATATCCTTTATTAAATGTTTATATTTATGCCAGTAACATTTTTATGGTTTTTGTGCGACGATTTTTTTCGCAATCATATATTGTTCAATTATTGTTATGATTTTGGGTTTCGCGGGTTGCTTTTTTTCCTACACTTTTGATTGGTTATCATATTTCAAATGAGGTATCTATGACAGCGCTAGAGTTTATTTAAGGCTATTGTTGTTTTGTTGATTAAAACAATTTTTTTAATGTGGTATACTGCTTTCTGATTATCTTTGGATTGTTTATGCTAATAATACCTATTTGGTTTTATATCTTAAAATAAACTTATTAATATTTTTATGTTTCTATTAGAATTTTAATTTATTGTGTTTTCATGTTATCTTTCGGTGGTATGGTTTTTATTTATATTGTACAGTAGATCTACACTTTTTACATCATATCATTAAACAAATATTATTGTTTTACAAATTTGGATATGGTTGGGTTTTGGCTATTTGTAGTGAGTCCTTTTACTGCAGTATGGATAAGGCGTAAGTCGCGGGGCAAAGCATAAGTGGCGATGACGTTTGTCTGAGGGAATAAACTAGTTATAAATGCTGATCCGAAACGCCAGTAATAATAGACGCGACTCTGAGGAGATGTTTAAGTGAATAGTAATATTTATTTATTATATAATTAAAAAACTATATAAAACAGAATTTACAGAAAGAGATACGCATGCAAATAGGATTCTATATATCAGGAAAATGAATTGTAATGTGAACCTTTAGTTGCTTATAATTAATATCTGGACTCGAAAACTAGTTACTTTTAATGGAACACAATAGGCTGTTGGAGCCTCAGGGAAATTATATTCAGAAATGATTATATTAGACTCAGAGTTAGCTAGAAATTATTACAAAGTGTTTAGGACAGATGTCTAGTACAAAAAGCACAAGATTTAAAGCAAAATGATTTATATTATTTGAAAAAGTTGTTTTACGTACATTTCATCATAATTTAAGTGGAACTTAGTAAAGCAAGGGAAACGTGTAGAATTAAGCACAATGAACTCAATCTTAAAAGAATAACTAACAGAAGAGAGGTTGTCACTATTATGAAGGTGACGAAAGATCTGTAATATAGAACATGGAGGTCAAAAAATGCTATCTTAAGTAAAAAGAGTTTGATGAACAAAAGTTACAATGGCTGCGGGATGCGAACCCGGATCTCTGCGGCGAATTATCACGTATCTAACTGATTGAACTATACGATCTTATACTTAAATTTATATCTTATTAAAATTAAAAAAGAAGGAATTATTCCTGATAAACTTAAAGTTGGAAGGGTAATACCTATACTAAACCTAGGAAATGAGACTAGTGTCTCTAATTACACTCTCCATAAAGGAAAGAGTAATTGGGTATTAGTGAACAGTTTAGCGGGAATGCGATTTAAAGATGTAATAACGAATAAAAATGCTAATTGGTATAACTAATTGTAATTATAAAATTGTAAATAATTAATAATTAAAAATCATACTATGCAACAACAATAAAATGAGTGGTTTTATAACATTAGTAGTTACAACAGGAATGTTACTCAAAAAAAAAGTTGCATTAAAATGATCAGGAAAAATTAGGACCAATTTATCGTCAACAATAATCACAGTTTCACTACACTATTGCGCGTCTGAAACTGAACCCCCTCTCAGCAGATAAAAAGAAATTATCAAATATTTTTTTCTATCATGATGTTTTGACCATGTTTAGAATTATCCCGCGCTCGCCATTACCCAACTCTTCCCTACTATCATGTTTTTCAAAAATTATTAGAACACATCATGTTTAAAAGATTGTAATACTTTTAAGATGCAAACAATTTTCTTTATAATAAGCAACTTATGTTTAAAAAGAGACACTTTACTTATCAGACGATTCTTCATCTTGTTGATGATTTCTTTAAATAATAGTTTATAAAAATGTTTAATATTATAGTGTTACGGTTTTTTAATTTTTGAAATTTTATATTTACGCTATAGATAAAATATATATGTTTTTTTCTTGCCCCCGGCTATTTTTATTTGTATTATATTTTACGACTTGAATAAAATTATAGACATAAAAAAAAAAAAAGTCACAACGCATGCTTAACTCTGACGGATTATCAATACCATTTCCATAAAAAAGCGTGGAAAATTGTCTTTAAACACACATGGTTATACTTGTTAGAGAATAAACAAAATTTAAAGTGCATGACTATATTTATAATAATAAACAATTTACAAATTTAAAAAGATTTCAAATATATATACATATATTAAAAAGAAAATACCGAGAGCTCAAGTAAGCCAAGGAAGAACATCTATTTAAGTTTTACGAATATAAAGAAGAGTAAGGTTTTCTTAGTTCTCCTATAACTTCTTTAAATCTGCAGCATATTGCTGATGCATTTGCTGATGATGCTAAGCACTTGCAACTATTATCAAACATTTTCCATTGTTTATTTTCATCTCCTGCACAAGTACAGCATGTTGGTACAAATCCAATTAAACAACTAACAGAGTTTGAAGTAGATTCAGCACTGGTACAATCCATAACACCATTACCATCTAATCCAATTAATCCTGGCATTCCTACCACAGATAAAATTTAAAATAATCAATAGTTTAAAAATTTTAAAATATGGAAGTGTAATAATAATACTGTTTAATATATGTTATTACCAGTGTTTCCTTGAGGTCCGTTTTCACCAAACGGTCCCTGTTTTCCAGGATTTCCTTTGTCACCATTAACTCCAGGCAAACCTTTTCTTCCATTTTTTCCATCTTTACCGTTAATGCCATTGTCTCCAATTTCACCCTATTTATATTTAAAATAAGTTTTATTAATAGTTTAAAATATAAAAATTTATAACCTTAGAATCGGATTTTTTTGGGACGAAGCATAAGTTGAAGCATAGAAAGATTTTTCTTTGATGATACATTGGTTAAAAAAGGGATAACAACTTTGTATAAACACGCAAATTTACTTATATTTATGGATAAAATATTAGAAGTAAGAGTAGTAGATTTTTTGGTTTCTATTAACTTCTATAAATATCAGTAAAAGTTTAATGTGAAAACTTACGCTATGTCCTTGAGGTCCAATTGCACCAGGTTTTCCTCGTACCCCTTTTTCTCCTGGATTTCCAGATTTCCCTGGAATTCCTTTTTTTCCAGTCTGACCTTGAGATCCTGGAACACCAATTTCACCTTTTATTCCAGGATTGCCTGGATGTCCACGATCTCCAACTAACCCTAGTATAATATAAGTTGTTGTTTTTAAAATCTATACTTTATATTATTTAATACAATGATATTAAACAAATTAGTTAAAAATTGCATTTTACCTTGCTCTCCAGATGGTCCCTCTGCACCTTGTTTACCATTTTTTCCTGGTAGTCCTGGCATTCCAGATTTTCCAGGTTCACCAGTAGCACCTAAAAATGTAAATAGAAAAAAGATTATTTTTTATTATTACTTTTGCATTTTTAAATTTGTTTAAAATTTTTTTTTTAATAAAAAAACTAAAACCTTGAATTCCCATATGACCTTTTTCTCCATTGTCTCCTTTTTTACCTGGTTCACCCTTTAATCCAGTTAAACCTTTTAATCCTTTTGATCCAACATCACCGATAATACCAGGATATCCTTTATCTGACGGTTCACCTTTGGGTCCGGTAGGACCTGGCATTCCTTTTTTACCTTCATTTCCTGCTGGTCCTACACTACCTGGTTCTCCAATCTCTCCATCACTTCCAACGATTCCTTTTTCTCCACATTCTCCCTTCTTTCCTCTTTGACCTTTTGGACCAATGTCACCTTCCAAGCCAGGATAACCTTTTCTGCCGTTGGAGCCAGTTTTTCCTTGTTTCCCAACATCACCTCGATCTCCTTTGGGACCTTGATCTCCCATTGGTCCTTCAGTTCCGGTTGCTCCATCAACACCATTTTTTCCATCAATTCCAGGGGATCCGGGCAATCCATTTAACCCAGGAACACCTTTTGAACCTTTTTGCCCTTTAATCCCAGCAATACCTTTATTTCCCGGATGTCCTGTAATACCTCTTTTTCCTGGTGCTCCATTTTTACCATCTCTTCCTTTAATACCGTCTGGTCCTGGTAGTCCTACGTCGCCTTTATCACCCTGATCACCGTCTTTACCTGGTAGACCCATTAAACCTTTTGGTCCAGTTGGACCTTGATCACCTTGTGGACCAATATTTCCATTACTTCCTTTTTCTCCATTTCCCCCCATGACACCATCCAAACCATCATCGCCGTTATTTCCAGGAGATCCTTTCTCTCCTTGTGCACCCAATGTTTCATTTAACCCATTTTTTCCTTGAATACCGGGAATACCGGGATTACCAGCCATACCTTGTACACCTTGGAATCCTTTTGGTCCAACTATACCGTCAATTCCTTTTGCTCCTTTAATTCCAGGTACTCCAACTAATCCTTGTTCTCCAATTTGACCTTTGTCTCCAACTTCTCCTTCGCTTCCTTCTTTTCCGGGGTATCCAATATCCCCTGTTATTCCTTGTGTACCTTGATCACCAGGTAAGCCATCATAACCCCGTTCACCTTTTGGTCCTCTGTTTCCTTGCTTACCTTTTATTCCCATTCCTCCAGTCAAACCAGGTTCTCCTTTTAAGCCTGAATCACCTTTTTCGCCGTGTACAATTAAACAGAAACCTTCAGGACCAGGTGCACCTTTTATTCCTTTTGCTCCAGGTAAACCTATATCACCATCCGGACCTGGATATCCTTTTTCACCAGTCTGACCAGTGGGGCCTACTGCACCTGGTAATCCTTGAGGTCCTGGAAACCCTGGCAATCCGTGTAGTCCTTTTTTTCCACGATTTCCAGGAGGTCCTAAAATAAAATATATAAAAAAAAAATGTAGATAAAATAAAGTTTAAAAAAAAGTTTATGAAATAAAAACTTCTAGAAAATAATTTTAATAACTTTTTTTGCATAAAAAGAGGTTTCATGCAAAAATTATAATTTTATAATTATAATTTTTTAATCTTATAATTACATTAGACAAAAATGTTTTAAGAAGGCAAATTCTTTTTTTTTTAAATTTAACACTGTTTTTTCAAATTTAAAACTTTTTGATATTGCCAATATAGAAAATTTGTTTGAAATCAATTTAGAAACGTTTATTAACATTTAAAATAATAACATTTTATAAACGCATATAACGTTGATTGCTTAATTAAATTAACGATTATACGTAAACGGTAAATGATGTAATAAAACGATATATAGATTGGAAAAAAAATTCATTTTTAGTAAAAATCAAACTAATTTGCGCTTCTCAAGCTGTTTTCTTCAGTAAAACATTTTATTACATATCTAACTGCTATTTTGAAAAATTAACAAATTATTATTTATAAGCTTTATTATTATTTTTAAAATGATTCTCAACGTATGATCAAGACAAAAAAACAACCTGTACACTTTCTGTTTTCAACATTATCGGTGATTTCATTTTCAGGATATTTTAGTCGACCACCGACCAGGCGACCTGCAACCAGATAACCACACATAATGCAAGCTTTAATCAAAAGTTAGAATAGTACATAATAAATTATTACAAAAAAATAGTCTATATATATGTGTGTAACTTTTTTAAAATGCAATATGCGCATAAAAACAGCACAATTATGCAGTTAAATTATACATAAAATCATAAAGTGCTTGAAAATTTATTGGTTTACTTACAAAGAAAGAAAATCAAAAATATATTCTTATTCATCTTCACCACTATGCTAAAAAATTAAAACTTTGTCTGAACTTTGATTTGTCTTCGTTTGAGCCTTGTCAAAATATTGTAATATTGGTTGAATAAAATCCTGAGTTTTATAAAAATTTACCACCAATAAATAATCCACAAAAAATTAACAATTGCACAATAATGGTATTTATGCATATATTTGAGGTTAGTTATCTAAATCGTGGTTAAAGTACAATGTCCATATTTATTGTGTATTTTTGCTTGTCATGGAAACAGTTTATAAAAATCCAATAATGATAATTCAAAAGCGATAATTAACAACCTTAATAAAATATATAATTAAAATATAAAAATTAACTTTAACAAAAATGACAATTTGAAAGCGATAATTAACAACCTTAGACCTCAAAGTAATTTTCTAATTATGTATATTATACACAATTTGATTGTACAACAAAAAATTGCAATAAAGAAATAGTTGAGCTGGAATCAGCATAGTGTAAGTCAAAAAAAAAAATTGAAATATTTATGATTACAAAGCATCACTGTTTTAAATTTGAAGTGCAAGATCTATGTTTATGTAAAGAAATTGGCAGCTGAATATTTTTTTAGCTTGTAGGGTTTTCTCTACGCAAAATTTTCTCTACGCAATTTCTTTTCTCTACGCAAAATCTAACAAAACCTTAAATATTTCAAAATAAGGAAACGCTGATTTACACCATTCTGGTTTTCACCTGCTTAGTTAAAACTATCGTTCAGAACCGTAAAATATGAGTTTTGGTAAGTCTATTCTACACCAACCATTTCTATACTTATTCATTTCTTCAATATTTTTTAAAAAGCAGTAGAAAAACTATACATATTGTTTTTAAAGTATACATTTTAAAGGTTTGATTAAAAAAATACCTTTTAAAGGTTTAAATAAAAAAAAATTTAGTAAGTATAATCCCGTTAACTCGGACCCTGGATAAGTCGGACTTTTACTATTTTGGATAGTAAAATTAAATTAATCTATTTCGGATAGTATAATTAATTTAAAAAAAATTTAAACGCTTCGGTAGTCACTGCGCGAACCGCTATTTATCAGCGGTTGAGATAAAAGTAGACGAAACGGGTGTTTTAAATAATATTAAAAATACCCGCTTGAAATATGTTGATAAATACAATCGGTATAAAAAGTTTAAAAAACATGTGGAAATAGACTTAAAAATATATTGAATAATGAATAATTGCATAATAAAATAAGCCATTACCTTTTTTTTATAAAAATTTACAATTTTACAATTACATTATTTAATTTTGTTGTTGGAGGTTTTTAAATATATTGAAAAGTGCTTTTTTTTTTTAACTGTTTTATTAAAAAAGTGTTTCTCACAAAAAATTGTAAAAAAAAAAAATTGTTTTAGAAACTGAACTCTAAGTGTTTATTTAATCACAAAATGTTTAGATGAACAAAAAGTTTCATTGAACAGAATGTGTTTAGTTGAGCAGAAAATGTTTAGTTTAAAAAGAAGTTATGAAATATTGAACATTAATAAAAAAATTTGAAACAAGATCTCCATGAGTAATTACTACATTCCATTAACATTACAAAAAAAAAAAAAAAAATTTCGAGGATCATGCATGCGAAACTCGACATACATTTCGAGGATCATGCTTGCGAAACTCGGTACTTGACGAAGATATGAAAAAAAAAAAAATCTATTGATTTAAACGAACTTTAAAAAGACACATACTTAAATTTAAACTCTTTCATTTTTTAAAAAAGAATTTTATTTCATGATATACGATTGTTTGTTGTTTTTGTTTGTCTGTTTTAATTTTGTATAAAAAATACAAATAGATAAATTTAAATCTTGTAAATCTCTTTTAAATATTTAAATATATATAAATATAAATTACGTATTGTATTGAATATTTACGTTATATATATAACGTAAATATAAAAAATTACAAATCGGTAAATATACGTATTCATATTCAATAAACCCAATTTAAAATGTAACCCTTAAGTTCTTGATTGTAATTATATAAATAAATATATATAATTACAATCAAGTAGAAGACAACTTCTTATCATCAAGCCCCTTCGCGTAATAGAGAAAAATAAAATTTAATAAGTTCTAATATTATACAAGAGTGAAATTAAAAAAGTTTGAAATGTATCTAAGTAATCGTTAACTCAAAACAAAGATTTAACAGATTTTTTCTACAACTTAAAATAAATGAAATAAAACGCATATATAAAGAATAAGTATAGAAATGGTCGATGGAGAATAGACTTACGTATTTTACGGGTCTATTGACCATGACACATACTATACGGGTCATGGTAAGTCTATTCCACACCGTCCATTTTTACACTTATTCTTTATATAGCTGTTTTATTTCAATACTTTTTGTGGTAAAAAATATAAATCTCTCAAATCTTTGTTTTGAGTCCCGTTGTCAAGTACGAATTTGTAAAGGCAGCAATAAGTTCAATATTAATATATAACAGATAAAACTAAACTTTGTTTACAAAAATTTAAAGTATATTTGTAAATTGTTTAAATAATTAGTTTTCTTTATATTTAAATTTCATTATGAAAATTTTTTTATTATTAAATCTTTTACTTTCCACCACCTATCATCATCCATCCTATACCACCTACCTATTCTTTTTATCACCAACCATTCACTATCATCAACCGGTTTCATTTCATCTTCTACCATCCAGTATTATTATCACGCGTTAAATGTTTTTGTATTCTTTCCAACTTCCACTATCCGCTCTCTACAATTCATGTAAAAGATTGTCGCATTTACCTTACATACTTATATATTATAGTTCAGTCAATTGGTGCAAAATTTGTGCTATTTAGGGTAATAGCATGAAACATGGTGGACTTGTTAATAAAGTTAAAACTTTCGTTTTAAGACTCAGACACACTTTCAAAATGACCATTGATAGTCTCCATGGAAACTAGCACTTGTTAATAGCAACAAAATTTTATTTCTTCAAAATCAAATAATTTTTACACCAATCAAAAGCTCAATAAAAACGAAGCAAAAAATATAAAAACACTAAATGGAAAAAATTAACTCATAACATGTTAAACGTCTTTAGAACGTTATAAAATCAGGGGGTAAAATAAACATAAATTATTGCGTGCAAAAATAAGTTACAGTTATTTTTTATTTTAAATGACAATGCACATTTTGAACAATTTTTATTTATTTAAAATATAAAATAAGTTTATTTATTTAATATATAAAATAAGTTTATTTTATTTTTTTTTATAAAAAAATATTTTGATAAGACAATCGTCTATAATGCTTACCCCCTAAAATTATTAAAAAATTGAAAAATTCTTTAATTATACTTTTGGAATACGAATCGAGGTTTTCCTTTTTAAAATTATTGTTCTATCAATCCCATGGAGGTTTGCGTGATTTTTTTCGCTTTAACTTTTACAAAATTCTTTTGTGGACTTACGAAGTTCCATATGTACACAAAATATATATCGTATATATAAATATCGTATTCCGATTTATTTTGTATCTTAATCTTGCGGCGAGATATTCTCGCAAATCAAAGTTATGACTTCAATGGTTATTTTTCAAAAGATAGCCAAAAGGCATTTGTTCCTGCCTCTTTAAAGTCATTTGGGAATAAGAGTAATGAATGTAGTCAAGGTTTAGAACAAACAACTTTAACAACCAGTCAATTGATAATTCATAACAGTATGAAACTGTTGTGAATTATCAGTTGACTGGTTGAACACCAGAAAAACACCAGAAAAAACAAATTAAAAGAAAAATGGTCCAGTTCGAGTGTAACTGAACATTCTAAAACATGCCATGGTTAGTTTTATTGGTTGCACCCCAAAACATTATCTGTAGCCCCAGAATATTGAACTCGGAAAATCAAAGAATCACTCGAAATAAGCAAAGCTAGGGTTCGACAGGAGCTGAGAAATAGTGATGTGGTTCTCAATCGAGATGACGATGATAACGTGACGTCAAAATTCGTCAAAATCAACATAAGGCCAAGGTTCAAATAAGACAAAAATTGCGAGAAAGTCTCATAGGTATTGATTTATTTATGTACGCATAATGATTCATACGGAAACTCGCTAAAAGACACTTGTTGATAAACTTTATAAATTTGGGATATCTTAAAACCAGGTTATGGAATCAGAACAGGAATATCATTATTTAAGAACAGGAATATTATTATTCCAGCATCAAAAATCAGAGAAAATTGTATCACATCTTGAAATTTCTGCTTTAGAGTTTTCTGAAGAAAAAAAATAGCAGTGAAAGCTTCCTAATTCCAAGACAACAAAGATTCCTGACACTGAAATTCGAGCAGTTTTGAATTTTAATGAAAGACCTGAAATGGAATCAATCAAAAAACATCGTCTGTTTAAACAACTTCTTTTGGGAAATTACATCTTAAGATCTTATGCATAGTATATGTTTATATAGTTATACTTATATATAATTATATTGATTTATATTTGTCAAGCAACCATATACAATTAAAGGTAATTTCCGATAAAGTATTTAAAAATATTAAATACAAGTACATTTCATCATTTACATTAGTTACGAGATCGGAGAACCTAAAAAAGATAAAATCTTATCATCAGTAACCTTTGGTAATAAAAATTTGAAAAAATCATGTAAAGATTCTTGATTGGTGATAAGTTCGATTATGTTCTTTTTAAATTTTTGAGAGCTATTGGATTCTTAAATTTACAGCTCAGGTTTGTAAAATGGTTCCATAGCATTAGGTCACGATAGGAAATGGCACAGCTTGTAAGTTTTGATGTACGGAAAGGTTTTTTAAATCTAACGGTAGATCGTCCGGTAGATAGTTAATCAAAGATATATATAAACAATTTTTATTTTATTTCAGATGATTGTACTACGTTGAAGATGTACCACTATTGAAAAAAAAAACAGCTTTAACATGACTTGGTCAACAAGTTGGAGTCTATTTTTTCATTTTTAGTAAAGATTAGAAAAACCTTTTAATGATTGGAGAGAAGAATGTGGACAAGTTTATTCCCAATTTAGATTTAGCCAATAACACTCAGATTTGAGCTGGTTATATTTGTTTTTGTGCAATCAATAAGAACTGAAAATTTTGATTTATATAGGAAATTTAGACAACTCATGCCTTGGTTTTTTGCACTGGACCATACGCATTACTTGCGTTGTTTATCCGTACATTTAGTGGATATATTTCAACAGGAAAAAACAAATCCAGATATTGCAAAACTATTTCAGAAGGGCATGTTTGTTGTAAACAAAACAAAGAAAAAGTCTTTTTAAATTGGGTTAGACTATGCGCATGAGTAAAATACCAAGTGCGTCAAAGAAGAAAGAGTTTTTTTTATGTCCATTAATAAAGCTTATCTGAAAATATGAAATTGATTGAAGTTGATTTAGTAATAATTTTTTGTTCTATAAGTAAAACACTCATGCATTAAAAATAAAAAATTTCAGACTTTATTAAAGTGCAATCAGATTGGTGAAAGATTCCCAAGAAATACTCCGCTGGATGATTTCTAAACCTGAGTTAGCTCAATGCGTAAATGAACTTGAATCAAATTTACCATACGCAGAAAATGGTGAAAATGATTTGTGGAAACAAGTTTCTTTGATACCCATGATATCAAAGACAAAGAAGTGGTAAATACTATTAATTCAATTGAAAATTTTGGAGAAAAATAATGAGTGCAATGAGCTAATTGTTTTCGCTACTTTTTCCTGCCAGATGCGAGATGGCAACTTTAACGAGATTTTTGCTCATGAAAACTTTTTCACCGTTTCTTTTAAAAGATGGACCGTTACGCAGAGGAAATAAATCAGATCTTTTAACTTGTTTCAATGACTTGCACAGCGCACTTAAAGATAAACTCATAATTTGAATGTTTGATTAGTAATGAAGCTGTTGTAAAAATTTTATCACTAAAGAATTTCAAAACTTTCAAAGATTATTCAGCTGAGGTATTCCAGAAATTCGTTTTGGAACAGTTACAATCGCATGCAAGAATTAACATTATTTGAAACGTTTACACAGTGAACAGCCTTAAAGAATCAGTAAGAGTCAATAGAGGACAAAGTATTCGTCGTTGTATGTTACACGACGACGAATACATTCGTCGTCGTGTGTTGCATGTATTCGTTGTCGTGTGTCGTCATGTATTTGTAATTACCGTAAAGTAATTGGCAGTCAATTCTTCGCGTCAGAACAAAAACTATTTATTTTACAGTCCAAGTATCTTGTCTTCAAACAGATAAATTGATTGTTGTGACCTACGAGGACTTAGTGATGTAACTTAGTGATAAAAAACTAAAATATCAACAAATTCAATCTTGAGCCTTGTAAATACGAAGAAGCATACACTCGTACACTCGTACACTCGTATATTTTATCACACATATGTTGCTGCTATAAATAGTGAGCTCAAAAAAGCCATGATCAGAACTATAGATAGTGATTGTTATTGGTAAAACTTATTATTAACACTTTAGATTATCTTCAAATCATAAAATATTTCAGATCATTAAAATAATTTTTTTTAAAAACCATATGATCATAATTTTATTATTTTAGGTTTAGGACTTTTTCAAAGATAAATTTAGAAGAATCATGGATATGGTTTGGTACTGACGAAAACCAACGCTTCATTTCACTGCACGATTTTGTAAAATGTAAATTGGTTCAAAGCAGAAATATTTACCTTTATATCAAGCAATAACAGGATGCGATCAAATACTTTTTTTTGCTGAAAAAAGGTGAAAAAACTCTCCTGAAAAACTGGGGAAAAATTTGAAGATCTCAATAATGCTTTGCAATCAAATTCTAATTTTCCCTCAAAGGAAGATATCATCAGTATTTTCCACTTAATTGAAAGATTTGTTTTGCAACTATATGACCCTACAAGTTCTTTCAGTAGTTTAAATGAATACAGAAAATAAATATTTTCAAAAAAAAGACTTTTACCAGACGCCATACCTTCTACGCAAGATGCTTTGTAACTGCATACCTCTAGAGTTGTTTACCAGGCTTCGTATTGCTGGCACAATTATTGTGTAAAAATCTATCATTGCCTAATCCATGTGAGTAAGGATGGATTATGGAAGACAATATTTACGAAATTGTTTTGACGACATATTCGAAAGCTTCCAAAATGTGCAATGAACTTATATGATGTGGCTGCAAAATAGAGAAGACCTTTATAAATGTGTAAATGTGTAACAGCACTACTTCCATGTACAGCACTTTGCAAATATAGTGGAGATTGTAATCGTTAAATTTATGATTTACCAAATATTTTTTAAAATGGGATAACTTTTGATTTATAACATTGTGTTTTTAATTATTTATTAAATGTTAAAATTAAATATTTTAGTATTATTTTTTTTATAATTTTTATTAATGTTAAATTATTTGTGTCATAAGAACATTTAATTATAATTAAAAAATGCGATTGTGAGCGTTAAATTCATTATTTACCAAAAGATTTAAATATATTGAGTTTTTAAAATTTATTAAAATTTTAATTTTAAATTTGTGAAATATAACATTGTATTATTAACTATTTATTAAATATTAAAATTAAATATTTTAGTATTATTTTTAATTTTTAATTTTTATTGAGGTTATTTGTCTCATAAGATCATTTAATTATAATTGAAAAATACAGTTTGGTACAAAAATATTTCGCTTTTACCCCCTGACTTTTAGGTTTTTAAAGCCATGCCTCATGTTACCTATTTATTTTTCAACATAAGGTCATGGCTTTCCCTACCGCGACTTTATGAAAACTTTTAACTTCAAAACTTTTATTTTTACGTTCAATTTTTTTGATATTTTTTTCTTCTTTTGCATTTTCTTTAGTTATTTGAATCTTAAATCATTTGGATGAAGTTACACCGCTCAGTAATCGTTCAACTTGTTTCAGCCTTTTTTTCGGTGATTGGTTGTTTTGGCCATAAAAGAAAGTCATGTAATGGATTTACATCTTTTATTATTTGTTTATTTGAATGTAGTGGATCTGTTGCTTATATACTTTCACCGGATTCACCAATTATGAGGCTTTTTCCGAGTTCAATAACATTACTAGTTACATTTTCATTTTGCGTACTGCTAATATCTAAATACGATTCTTTATCAATTTTATTGTTTGATACATTATTGTTGGCTTCTATTAAATTACTGGTTTGTTTTGAGCTATCGTTAAATTTCAGTTTTTTCTAAAAATTAAATATCTTTCTGAAGTCAGTTTTTCCTCCCCATTCTTTATTTCCAGTTTTTTCAAACTGGAACAATACAATCAGGTGCAAGGTTGCTTTCAAGTATGTTTTCCATAATATTATTGCTTGAAAGATTCGTTTCATTATTATCAATTGAAGAATTCAATTAAATACGTTGAACTATAACTTTTTTTTTTTATAATCAATATTGTTTGCATTAAATGAGACTATTCCTGTCAACCTAAATCCTTTAAGGTGGCACACAACTGAAAATAAGCAAGTTTTTTGAAAAATACCAATTTTTAGATTTTTTGGTATTTTGATTTTATAATCATTCAATAAACATATAAAAAAAAAATCTCTTACATAAAAAAATTCAATAAAAATATAAAAAAAAGTCTCAAAAATGATATAAAAGTTGAATTAATATCATTTTAGTACATGACAGTTAAAAACAAATTACCTAATAACTCCTTAGCAACCATCAGTCATATGAGTTTTTATGAACTCAAAACAGTAAAATACCATCACAAACTTGATTTTAATGTGTTATATGCAGACTCTTGTTAGTTTTCCGTTTTAAAAGTCATATTTAAACTCTTAATTTAAGAACAGGAGTATTTTGTCTGTTTGAGTGTTAGTCTTTTATACTGTAACTTTTCTCTCATTTTGTACCAAGTAATTTTAAAAGTGATTTCAATTTAGTTGGAATAAATTTATTTTTAAACGAATAAACAAGGAAATAAAAGTAAACGAAATTTACCAAGAAGGATAAAACGAAAATGGAATAGTGTTGTTAGAAATAAAAAATCATTTTCTTCCTCTATCTCATCATCGTCCACAACTCAAGCAGCTAATAGCTGTTCTAGTGAAAGGAAAATCAAACTCAACTATTCGAATACATTTGATTCTGAAAAAGATAATTATTTTGTTTTTATCAACCTTTCATCTATTTAAGAACTGATAGCATGCAATAACTGCTTTCAGCCATTACTTTGATGCATTAAATTCAATTATATGGTCTCGCGTATCAAAACAGACATTTTTTAGTAAGTCTACAATTGAAATGAGAACATACTCAGCAGTGTTGCATTATAATAATGGTGCTAATCGTGTATTAGAAGTTTTAAAGTAATTTGGCTTGAATGAAATTGTTACATTAGCTTCATCAAGTAAAGTTGACAAAACCAGAATTCGGCATATGAAATCAAAGTTGATGAATAAAAGTAAAATGCTGAGAAACTAAGAGCAGTTAAAAAAGGTTTCATTAACAATCAGCAAGTAAAAGAAACAACTGGTAGTTACATCCCTGGTGGAACTTGATAATTTTTTATGTTCTTATTATATATATTTTTCTTATTTTTGCTTTTTTCTCAATATGTATTTTTTTAAACTTTGAAGACATCTGCTCATTAACGAAACAAAATTACATAATAAAATTTTCAGGATTTGTTTATCATAATGTAATACTTCGTTTAGCCCTCAGAATTTGCATGAAAATTTATAGAAAGTAAAATATTGATGTTTAAAGTGCTGGATTTATTGATATTTCATAAATATATATATATTAACAGATTTTGTTAAAAATGCTATATTTCATGAAATAATTCGAATCACAAAAAATACCAGGGTCAAGCAGGGTGAAATATGATAAGAAAACTATGTTCGAAATTCTAGTTTCAGTTGTTGAGGCAAGATCAAGTGTGCCACTTTGATAATATTTTTTTCATATTTGGATCCATAACATTTCTTCCTCTAATGCCAATTACTTTTCCAGTTTTTGGTGTTAACTTAAAACCAATTTTGTCTAAATTAAAAACACGAGGTGGATCATTTAGAAAATTAAACTTTTTGATGACACATAAAATTTTTTCACTTTTATTTAAAGCTTTAAGTGCTGCAGTTGTTCTTTGAAATTAGTGATCAACCGGAACTAACATTTTACCGGAACCGGAACCAAACCGATAGTTGATTTTTATTATTCATAACCGGAATAGGAATAGAAAATAAAACCAAATCAAATATCACTAGAGGTTGTTTCCAAAGCTTTAATTATTATTATCACAATTGGAATACAGGAATTGATGCAGGAGTCAACACCTAACAAAATTGTTGCTTCCTCAAAATACATTAAAAATATTCACTACTATTTTAAAGAAGCTCCAATCTTGGACAGAAAATACAATTCCCACTGAAGGAAACTTGATTGAGATGGCAGCAATGGCTGGCTTCAGGTGTAAAGTTCGCTCAAGCATATAATAGGTAGAGTGCATAATTTCTACAGATGATACCAATATGTTTTATTCTTCAAATTCTATTAACGACCTCTTTTCAAGCATAAATTTAGAACTTCAAAAACATAACTCATGGTTCAGAGCTAATAAATTGTTATTAAATTCAAACAAAACTAAGTACATTTTATTTCACCCCACTAATAAAAAAAATCATAACCATCAACCTTACCTGTTCACAGCATAGACAACTCAATTATTGAAAGAACTCATTCATCTAAATTTCTGGTGTACTTATCGATGAGAGCTTATCTTGGAATTCTCATTTAAACGCTATTAATACAAAAATATCTGAAAGCTTTGGTCTACTTTTTAAAGCAAGACCTTTTCTGTCTTACGATAATTTAAAATTACTTTATTTTTCATTTATACACTGCTATCTATAAATTATATAAAATTAGGATAAAATTAGGATTTTTTAAAATAATTGTAATATTATATATATATATATATATATATATATATATATATATATATATATATATATATATATATATAATTTTTTATGGCTATTTTCTTGATTTATGATGATTTTTTGATAGTTTTTTCTTAATTTAAAGAAAAAATTATGGCTGATGATTGCCGAAGGGCATGAAACTTTAAGTTCCATCACAAAGTTGTATTTTTTCAAATAATCAAACTCTTTATATATAATATATATATATATATATATATATATATATATATATATATATATATAATATATATATATATATATATATATTTATATAAAAGTTATACTCATAACAACAATATTATCTTTCAAATGATAAAAAACTTTACAAGATATGTATATTAATTTAAACAAAAAAATTTTCAAATATTTTTTTCTTTTTTGCATCTTTCTAATTAAATTTATTTCACATAATCGATAGAGTATAAAATATCATATCAAATAAATACTTTTTAGGGTTAAATTACCTTTAATTGGTAATTTAATTTAATTTAGTATTAGTATTAGTATTAGTTTATGCTGTGACTGGTATTGATACCAGTGAGTGTGGTTTTCAACACACTAAGACAGCTGAATCCCGTGATGGTTTGACTCCCATCGATATAGTTTTGCTTTGAATGAATTCGTTGAAGTAGCCCTGACAATATTTTCCGACAGTGCATTCCAATAATTTGCAGCTCGATTAAGCAAAATATTTTCTCTATACTTATGTACTGAAAATTCTTTAGAATATTTCAGGCTATGGCCACGAGTACAATTTGATTTAAATGAATAAATTTCTTTAAATTCAACTTTATGATAACCTTTGAAAATTCTATATAGTTGTATAATGTCTCCTTGTTGTCTTCTTTTAATAAGTGAGGGTATTTTAAGATAAGCAAGTCGATCTTCATAGCATAATTTACTGATTTGAGGTATTAGTTTAGTGGCACGACGCTGTACTTTTTCTAAAATGATTATATCTTGTTTTTGATAAGGAGCCCATACTGGTATAGCAAACTCAAGTAGCGGTCGAACAAATGAAAGATATAGGGATTTAAGCAGTTCAGCATCAAATCGAACAAAAGATTTTTTTATTATGCCCAACATGCGATTAGCTTTGCTTGCACTCGATAATACTTGATTTTTTCACTTCAAGTTATCTGAAAAAATCACTCCTAGGTCCCTTTCTGAATCTGATGTATTGAGTTTACAACCGTTTATATAAATTGGATATCTCTTATTTTTATAGCCATAGTGCATAACTAGACACTTTTCAATATTAAAACTAAGCAGCCAGTCTTGTGTCCAAGCATATGCAGAGTTTAAATCGCACTGTAGTTTATTATGCAACTTATCAGAAGAACTAATTGACAATTTAAATTTAAACCAATTTAAATGGTTTTTTAGAGAGAAAACTTTACAAAATAAAACACGTCTGAAATTTTTTTTCCATAAACGGTAAGTGCTAACTAATTTTCAAAATTACCTACCATGTAAAGGTTTAAACAATGTTATAAAAAAATACTAAAACTTTTTGATAAAATTTAAAATGTTTAATGTTTTTACAACTATTTCAAATTTTTATGGAAAAAAATTTAAAGCCATCAAAAAAGCTAGACAAACTTTTTTTTTTAAAGTTAAAGATTTTTAATGTTAAAGAAATAAAAAATCGTTTGCGGGTAAAAAACATCTCAAATCTTTAAAAATTTATCTTTTTAAAAATATATTATTACGGAAGTAAGTTAGTTTTGTGTAAAACAGTACTAAAAATATAAATTTAAAAAAAAACATAAAAAATTTTTTGATTTTTTTAAAAACCACGGTTGATGCTTTTTCACGGTAGGGGATGTCATGATCCTACTGTGTTTTTATATTTTTTGCTGAATTTTTAATGAGCTTTCAATGGATGCATAAATGACCATTTTTTATGATTTTTTTCCTTTCGCTACAGACATTATCCGGTTACCATGGAGACAGGTGAAAGTAGGTTTGAGTCTTAAAATGATTATTTCAACATATAGGCCAAGTTTCATGCTTTTACTCTAAATAGCACAAACATATAAATTTGTCTACAATTGACTGCACTATTATTTCTAGCTCAGTTTTTTTTTACATAGGTAGGGTATATAAGGTAATGAGGTAAGCGTCCAAAACGTTCAAAAGACGTTTAAAATTTTAAAAAGATGTTTAAAAAATGTACTTTTTACGTCTTGTGCTCACTGGTGGTAAACTAACCAGGTTTTGAAAAGAATTAGGTTTTTATAATAAAATATATTCTACAAACTTATTGACTTTAAATTTCTTAAATCAAACACACTACCACCAGTCATATAAATAACATATGGCAGCAACATATATGAGGTATGTGGTGGTAATATTGTAGTTACTTTTTCATAATTATTTTTAGCATAATTAGTATATAATCTATTAAATTAATGATCCTTGTACGAGTTTTGTGATCTTATTTTCAGTAGCTCTTGTGTGCTTTGCGAAATATTATATAAACTCTATGAAATGTTCAGTTGAACAAATCGTAGTTGCTCTACTTTTTGAAACATATTTGAAAACTGATTGTAATTATCGAAGTCGTGATGAAGTGGTTAGAATTCTGGTTTAAGAACTGGAGGTCCGTAGTTCGAAGACGGCTCCGGCAAATAAGCATCAACAGTAAAAAAGGAGGCGTGACCTTTCTGGTTAAGCGCTACTTCAAGGTGCTCTGTGATAAGACTCTAAGGCCTTCTTTGAGCACCTTAACAACTTAAAAAAAGTAAATAATAATTATAACTATGTAATTTTTTTTTTTTTACATATTACAAAAGTTTGTTTTGTTTTTAAAAACATTCTTAAATAAATCTTTCAAATTTTCTATTTACTTTGGTCTTTTTACTATGGGTGGTTAGATGTTTTAAAAAGTTTTTCAAATTTTACCTTCAGAGGCACAAGCAAAAGTAAATAACTACATTTTTAAAGCTTTTTTTAAGGTTGATTTATTTTGAAAGCCATAAACAAGTTCTCCATTAAAAATGATCTTTTAAATGAACCATTTTCTCCAACAAAATTTAATAAACTTTATATTTTATTTAAATTGAATCATTTTTGTATTTCGTTGATATCCTTATTTAATTTTATAATTCTATCTCATTCGAAACAATTAACTGCAACGTAACGTGTCACAATATTAAACAAATTAAAAGATATAAAACTACATATTTAAAAAAAAAAAAAACTATTTGTTTCTCCTTATAACGCTTAAGATAAATTGTTTTTTAAGCAAATTTTTTGTCCAAAAATCAATTAAGTTCTGTTTAATTTGCTTTGCTTTTTTGTTTCTCTTGCAAAACAAATTATTTAACCTGCAAGAATTTATTTAAAATAGAAAAACTCAAATGTTTTTAAAAAAAAGTTTTTTTCTTTAAAAAACGAAAGACAATTTTTTTTTTTTTTTTTAATTTATTTCGTCAGTAAAAAAAAAAAGAATACAATGTCGTGTAAAATAAATAAGATCAACATGACCGGGGTTAAAAGAAGACAATACTTGCCTTATCACTACAGCCCGACGTGCTTTCATAAGCAAGCGTGTACAACCATTAAAAGTTAAATATACAATTACTTTGTGCCATTAAAAAAATTATATACAATTACTTACAAGTATGTTAAGACTAGTTACTAATCTATAATCAAAAGAAAATAGTAAAAAGAAATTAAAAAAAAAAAAAAAAAATCAAAACTATAGATAAGTTAATAGGATAGTTTATAGAGTTAATAAGATAATTGTTAAAAATAAAGAAAAAA
The DNA here is from genome assembly GCF_022113875.1 of Hydra vulgaris. NCBI lineage: Eukaryota > Metazoa > Cnidaria > Hydrozoa > Anthoathecata > Hydridae > Hydra > Hydra vulgaris. The sequence goes on along the minus strand of NC_061157.1, from coordinate 1,506,342 downwards.
TAAAAATAAAAAATTTTTAAAAAGAATTTAATTCATTAACATCGTTAATAAGTTTTTGTTTCAATTTTTTTTTGAATAGGTAAAGAGAAGAACAATTTTTCAGCTCGTCACTTAATAAAGCGTTCCATAATTTAGGACCTCTTATAGCAATAGAAAATTTGGTAGCTAAATAATGCATTTTAGGTTGCTCATAATTGTACTTAGAAAATCTTGTAGGGTACATGTGATTAATTTTATTGAAAAGAGTACTAAATATTATAGGTGATATTTTATTATGAAGTTTGTACATAAAAATAAGAAATTGATAAAGGTTTAACTGAAAAAGATTGAGTATGTGAAGATTATTAAATAGTTCTTTAGTATGTGTGAATCGACCTGCATTTGAAATAATTCTGACAGCATGTTTTTGTTTAATAAGCAGTTTTTTAATTTTACTTATATTAGAGCTGCACCAGGCAATGTTTGCATAGTTTATATAACAATGTATGAGGGCCCAGTAAGCACAGGACGTTTTTAAAACGTTTTAATTCCGTTCAATTTACGGTCGGACGTTAAAAGAACCAATACAATCGTTTTTAAAACGTTTTTTTGCAAACGTTTTTTTTAATGTTAATTTAAACGTTTTTTTAGCGTTTTTTAAACGTTTTATTTTTTTTATTAACTTACGAAATTTCTCAGTTAGCTTATGAACGTTTTTAAAACGTTTTTTTAACGTGATAAAAAAACTTTTTTTAAACGTACAGGACGGCAATATTTAAAAGAGTATGTTTACGCAAATAATGGCGTGACCTTCGATTAGGCGAATTGATTTATTTAAGTAAAAATTATTTAAATTAGTATATATTTAAATCAACCAAGTGTTTGTATTGTTTTTTTGTAGAATTAAATTTGAAAATATATTGGAGTATTTTTAGTTTAAAGTTGTATGCTTTCGTTGAAACTTGGTTGTGTTTGTATTTCTACTTGAATCAAGTAGATATGATTAATAAAGTTTTTATAAAGGAATTACTATAGTTAAAAAAGGCTGAAAGGAAAAAATATGATGATTTGTTTCAAGAAAGGGAGTGACTTACTTCAAAATGTCATTTTAAAATTTTTATTCTTTAATGATATTCTGGTGTTATTACCAAATGTTTAGCAGTATGAAACCTATAATATTATATACCATACTATATACCCTATTATACTTATAAAGTTAATAATCTGTAAAGTAATTTGTAAAAATTTTTTAATTGTAAAATTGCTACACGAGAAGACAAGTTGTTTGAT